>LQNS02278157.1:2242296-2252550 GCA_001587735.2 Parhyale hawaiensis
TATATAAGCTGCTATTTTGTTTAAGTTTGTTGGAATATTTTACTCAAGATGTTACTTCTGCCTGTCTATATAGAAGACCTAAGGATGCCAGCACGATAAAGGATCAATGAAGAAAAGAAGAAAATTAAGAAGCAAATAAAAGGAGAGGAGATTCCGCACCGGCCTAGAGGCATTAGGCAAACGTATAGGTTATTGCGTGAATTCTTCACGCACGGGTTCACTAGTATATAAATAAATAAAGCTCCTGCTCTGTCATCAGACTATAAATACGCATACAAACAGTGCGTGCCTCTTACATAATAGCGATATCAAGTAGAGCTAGGGATCTTGTGCACGTCAGCGCTCCACATTACCGCATTTCAGCAAGAATAGACCCAAAAAATCAACCACAACATTGAGCCTAAGAAATAAAAATATTCTAACTCAACACCTGGCAAATTGTGACATTCCTAGCTGTTCGTAGTAGCTACGCACCTGCCCAGAGAAGACTGCCTGATTTCTTCTAGAAACTGTTTCCTTACCCAATCTAGAGTAATAAGGCTTTTCTATGATTTTGTTAAAAATACGTCGTAACTTTACTTTATGTAACTTTCCCAGTAAGTCTTAAGTTATTTACATTTCTAACCAATAAAATATCTATAGTACTTTTCATAAATCAGCCATAAAATTTACCAGTTAGCAGCAAAATAACCGAAGCTATTGATGAACTTTCCAAGACGGGGAGGAGTAATATCTCCACTAAGTATAGACTACGAGTCTTGACTTTACTATGAGAGTATAATGTTTGAATGGTGACATGCACAAGCGAGGTGTTGCCGCGTAGCGATGTGCCTCCTGCCACCAGGTGACGGCGATACCTGCAAAGGTCAACAATTTGGGACACAAGAGGAAGCGAATATCTAATGAGCCTGCGGCCTTGATATCATCAGAAATTTAATAGATACCTTAAACGTGCCTTCAACCAGCGGCGACTCGTATAGGTACTGAGAAACTCCAGCAAACCCGATACTGTCACTCGATGTCAACGGTTAAATTTAATAATTGGAGTGGTTTTTATATTTATTTATAACACCGGTAAATTATAAACATTGTCTTTAAGCTTATAATGCCAGTTGCCATGCCTTATGAATAACTATACTTTCTAACAATAGGGACGCTTGCTCAAACCTGAGAGAGCCAAACAACATTATGGTAGTATCTTTCAACATTATCTACAGGGTGAATTCTCCTTTTCTTATTCTGAAGGGACACAAGATTACATATTGAGACAAGAATACATGCACGGGGCGTCAGAGTTGAAAAAAATGCTGAAACTGGCAACGCTAGTATACAAAATAAACAGAAATCCATCTTCAGAACTGACCAGTGTCGAAGCTGATATTCTAACAAGCTGTCGTTGCCTTCGACAAACATTTGTTCTGCTATGTACACTACACTGTATTTGACGGTTCACTCAAAATGTTAAGTCGGTCCCACAGAAGTTTGATGAATTTTCAACAAAATCTTCTCTAATTAATAAAGGGACTGCAAACAAGAAGCCAACTCTTTGGTGTGGTGTGAGGCGTTTGTTGAATATATACTTGTCAACGGTGAGCAACATTCATTGAATGTTGGAACACCACTAAAGACCAAAAATTGATCATAATCAACTTTGCCTTTCACCAGTGCTGTATCCCTTTCAATGCATGTGCTTCTTGCTAAAATTACTAAGCTAGCGTCACCATAAATATATATATATATATTTTTAGGCTACTGTGTAAATTTCACGAGAATTCCTAAGAATTCCGTCAGTCAACAGCACGACCTGTTTGGAAGGGGTGAACTTATTTACGTAAGGTAGTTACACATACAATCAGTGGACCGTCCAATATACTGGTACACTGCGACCCACGATAATAGTTCAACTAGTTATTTATTTGTTTTAAAATTATGTATTTTTAAAACCAAATAATTGTCCAAACTTTGAATAAATGTCTATAACGCACATGACTATTTTGCAGCATTACTATTTAGAAGTCTGGCATGGTATTTGAAACAAAAAATAAAACCCATTTGTCATATCTTGATAATTAACTGAAGCACGATGATAGTCTCACGAGTAAAAGAACGGAAATTCAGCGCAAAAAGAATATTAAAACGAAGAATTTTAATTTAATTGATCTAATGCTTAACGGAGAGCAAATTATGAAGAGATTTATTGAACGACAACGAAATGCAGCTTAACTTTTACTGTAACGGTCGTAACACCAGATGACGTAAAAATTTCTCTCATTCATCGAATCAGTCAGTTTTTTAAAGTTATTATAGTATCCACAGATTTCGAAGTAATTCGTATGACATACCACAACACTTTTCCGAAGTGAATTTCTTGCCATCAGAGCAGATTTTCCTCTTTATGATGGCTCAAAAGTTTTCAGATCTGGAAATATGGTGGTCGCACCATCAACCTTTTATCCTTGAAATCCACAGAATCCAGATACTCCTTGTTGCTATTCCAGAATCAGAGGGGCATTATATATATATATATGCTGCCTGAACACAAACTTTTGACGAAGAGACAAACTTTGGGGGGGGTAACAAGGCATTGAAATAGAGCTTTACTTAAACGGTAGGAACAGCTAGTGGAATTGATTTTCATTCCTTCTCAAACCATAATGGAGATGACGAATTCATTAATAACATTGTCTGCCCACAACCTCACTCAACCTCCCCTTGTTGGCGAGGAAAATGTTGATACAACTTCCTTTAATCCCGACTCATTTTTAATTTGACTCACCGATCAGGGCCATCGATTCTAGTTCTGGTCTCCATCTGTAAACAAGACAAATCTAACATCCTGTTTCATGTTTGTGCGAGTCCCGTTAACCCTCAGTTTCATATGCAGTTTTGTCCCTGGAGGTTTTTCCCAGGAGAACTTACTGCTATAGAGGTACCTAGCGTGTGGTTCTGAATGGTATTTGACATATTGGGAAAGCCTGCATGCTCAAAAATTGTTGTACTTGTACTTCTCTTGCACTTGTTATCACGACACTTAACTTTCTTTAGATGTCGTAAGGTCATGATTTTCGCATTCCCCTTGAAAGACTCTGCTTTCGACTGGAGGGATCATTCAAAAATCATTGGACTGTCTTAATATGTAGACCTAAATTAATCGCAACGGCAACACATGAAGATCCTTTAGCAGGTGCCTTCATAATATGCGTCTTTAGCATCCGTAACATCTTTAGCACGTCCCGCAGTAAATTTACTTTAGGGGACTAACATGGTGATTAAGTGAATCTGGCAGAATATGGGAAAAATGGAATTATATATTATTTTGAATAGCTAACCTCTTAATCGTAATACTGTAAAATAACCACGCACTTTCAAACGTTTTATTCAAATATTGGATAATTATTCAGTCTAAAAAGTACTTTTTATAATAAATAGTCAGACTATTATCGTGGGTTGCACTGTATAGCGTAAGACTAGATAGGGTTCATCTTGACATCTATACCTTTGCGATAGCTTTAAACTCTTGATCAAAAATTTAAGACCACTTGAAAATGTAACACCACTTGAAAATGTAAAAAAGTAACAACGTTTTAGCGATAAATAAACTCCTTCGACTAGAGATTAGCAATTTTAAAGGTAAAAGATGAGAAAGAGAAAATACGTGCTGTAACATTTTATGAAGAAATGTACATTTTTGTCAAATAACGAATGTTTCAGCTGATCAAAATTATAAGACCAGGGTAATAAATGTTTAGTTTTTGGGTAATTTCCAGCGTTTGGGATCAGTTACAGGCTTCTACGGATACAATGAAGGTGTCGCTATACCCAAAGCAAGCAAACTTTCCGAATTAGAACGTGGTCGAATTATTGACCTGCATAAGCAAGGTTTGTCTCAGCGTGCAATCGCAACTAAGATTCACCGCAGTAAAACTAGGATTTGTAACTTACTGAAGACTCTGAGAGTTATGGAATAGCGAAATCTAGTGGTAGACCGATAAAAATTTCCACTGCATTCAGTAGGAGAATTAAAAGGGTTGTTTCTCATGACAGAGGACTGTCTTCCAGGCAAATCAAGGCACTCGCAGATGCTGATTGCAGTTCAATAACCATCAGGTGACACCTACGACAGAAAGGCCATGAAGAACAAAATATGTCTGAAAGGTTCTCGGTTGTTTTCGCGTCTCAAAGTGGCCGGTATGCAGTTTACTCGAGAGCACCAAAAATGAGACATTGAAAAGTGGTTTAAAGTATTGTTTTCTGACGAAAAACAGTTTAATCTGGATGGCCTTGATGGCTTGCAACGGTACAGGCATGATAAAGAGATGCCTCCTGAAATGTTTTTTAGCGTTACAGCGGTGGAGTCTCCGATATGGTGTGGAGTGCCTTTTCCTACAGGGAAGCAATGAAGCTTCAGGAGGTGCAGGGTGGTCAAACAGCTGCTGGTTATGTCGGTATGTTACAAATATCATCTTTGTCAATGGAGGGCCCTCATTAGTGGGGTGATGAATGGGGTTTTTCAGCAATATAATGCAGCAGTCCAAACTGCCCGGTAGACTTTGACTTTGTCTCAAAAAAATGGGGTACCTGTTTTATGTTTTCCAGCAAATTCGCCAGATTTGAAGCCTAGAGAAAATTTTCGGGAAGGATGGCGAGAGATGTTTACGGAAATGGCAAACAATTTGTGACAGTAAACGAACTTAGTGACGCTATCTTTAGGAGCTGGGACAACATTCCTCCAACCTTCATGGGAACCCTCATTTCTAGTATGTCACAAAGAATTTTCAAGGTTGTCAACAAGAATGGAGGCAGTACTCATTACTAAGCACAAACTTTGCTCACCTCAACGTCCTTGTCGAAATGTTACCAACGATTTCTGTTAGTGGTTTTTTTAATTACGATCAACTGAAAAACTCATCATTTAACGAAAATGTACATTTCTTGATAAAGTTTTATAGCTGGTATTTTTCCTTTTTCTCACCATTTACCTTTAGCAATTGCTGTTCCCTAATCGAATAGTTTATTTGTTTATAACTAAAACATTATTTTTTGCATTTTTCAAGTGGTCTTATACTTTTGATAAAGAGTTTACATATTTTAGCATAGCAGCCACGGGGACACTGAATTGGAATTTAATGTGCAGTGCCTCATTATGGCGGGATTAACTAACAATAGCACGCTATTTTATGATTGTCACCACGTGACAATTTCATCATGTGACAATCAAATTGGTGACGTCACGGTTCATCACAACCAATCACCGATCTCCATGTTCTATGTACAACCTTCCTCCCAAGACAGTTGACTCCGCTGATTGGCTGTGACGTCTTGTGACATCTATTTGGTTGACAGGTGATGAACTAACCTTGTGTTCGTCCATGGAATTTACAGCAGTGTGATATCTGGGGAAGGGACCTATAGCACTATATCAGCTACTGTAGCTGCTTCGCTACTTTTAACGCCCCGATTAATTACAAAAATTCGTCAACTAACAGCTCGTCTATTTACTTGCAGTGTGGCACACATAATTGCAGTTCGAAAGGTCACTAGCCGTGTGGTTTCATACTTACGTATGGATATATATTTTAGCAATTAGCACCGGAGCTATAGATACGAATGGCAGCCGTTAATAGTGTTGAAAATAGTGGCTCCCGGTACTAGTATTGCAATTTTGGACAGCCTCAGCCTTCTTAAGATGTATCACTTGAACACAGGCAGAGGGAGCTCAGAGTACTCGGTCAGTCTGTTTCCGTCTTGGTGCTCTTTGACGCCAGAGCGTAGATACACGCTGAGTAGAAATTACTAACAGGATGTGCGGGTAAAATCTCAGAACGCGTTAGTTGAATATTTAACCATCTCGTCGGAGCAAATGACAGAATAGATGTACAAATCCAATCAGCCAAAGTTACTTACAATAATGTTTACCAAATAGCACGTTGCACTTTGCTGAGCAATACACACAAAAAAAAAAATACAAATTTTCCTCGTCAATTGATCGTTCAATATTTTGGCAACGCCTACTGCCAAGGCGTCTCTGTTGTCTCTGTCAAAATTGATATTAAAGTTGAAAGTATCTCAGCGTATTCAACTTGCCTAGCCATGGGAAGCATGTTTGCAGTAACGTCTAAACGATAATTTGCACGATAGAACCTCTAAATTTGCTTGCAGAGCAAATTACGAGCATACATCGATACCTATTGTTGGATAAATGAAGAGGCTGCGTCGTTCTGCAGCGGCAGACACTAAATCTCTATTGGGATTATGTTTACAAATTGAGTCAGTGAGGAGAAGGTAAATCGACTCCAATTTAAGATGTTGTGGATTAATCGGAACGGATAGACGAGTGTGGCACATTGCACTTTCTTAAAACGACTATAATACATATAGGGAAATACTTTGTCACGTGACAGTGGCTGGTTAAAACGATCAGAGTTCACAGTTAGCCAGAAACTTAATTCAGTGTGTTCTAGTTATCGAAATAAATCTACTCTCCAGTTATACAAATTAGGCCTAATCCAGTATGATTGTGTACAAGGTCTTTCGAAATGAGTACACTTTCAGGCATTCACGTCATCTGAAACCAATCTCAAACTACGACCGAGAGGTAGCCCAGTGATGATACTCTAACTCATGTATTCTAAACAAGAGCTATCTCTGAAAAATGGCCCAGTAGGTCCAATGTGAAATTTGTATCACGCAGAAGACGATGGTGTGATTATATCGTGAGTGCTGTCGCTATCAGAGCACTGATGTTACCACTAAGATGCTCATGAACGAAACTTAAGTTAGGCGATATATTGTTTGACAACTAAAGACTTTCGTTTCTAGAAGAGTGCTCAGACTATCCCGGATTATACAAGACTGTTTCCTTTTTGATGCATAAATAAACAATAAGTTGTTAGGGTGTAGCAATGGGACCCACAAGTGGGCGCTGCCAAGATACACGCTCCAATGTAAAATATTTAAGTTTAAGTTCTTTCATTTGGAAGGATGTCAAAACATTGCGACTTCAGTTCAATAAAGCGCTAATGAGTTGGTGCTTTATCTACCAAGAACTGCTTGCAGATCTTCAAAAACTACAGCAAAACTAAAATAATAAAAAATGATCATCAGTGTACTTCTCTTTTCAGTCTTATCAGTTTTTCTCTCCCGGCGGCATAAGAGCAGCACGCTGCGATAAGACGTCTCCCGCTGCACACACCCGCCGCTTGCTGTCTTGTCTTACACGAACTCTCTGTACGCCTCCTTTGTATGCTCGTGTCTCGAGCTTAACGCACGCCAAGCAAAAAAACTGCGTCGTGCCACAGGTGCAGCTGCAATTAGCTCCTCTGCAATAAAAAGCACATAATTAACTTTTGTTTCATCTATTACTGTACTATGAATTGATAAAATACTATCACCAGTACTAGTATAGGTACCTAACACACTTTATTGTATGTACTTAGCGCTGTTTAAGCGGTGGCAGCAGGTACAGTTTCACCTGTTGTACACATCGCCGCCAACTCTTCAGCAGTTGCAGTGCATGAGCAGCGCGCCATGTTGCCAACTCTCACCCTGTGCGAGCCTGTATGGCCAGGGTCCGACCCCAAGCGTTGGCAACATGTTGGCCAATGTTGCTCAGCTGCTGGCGACATATTTGCTGCAGCAACTTCAGTGCAAGTTAGAAACCGAAGGAGGTTGTGGGCGACGTGTGTGTATTGTGCTCGCTGGTTCTAGGTGCCACTAATTGACGCGTTGAATGAAGTTGCAGATTATGGCCTACCAACATTGGACTACGGAGCAAATCTTGAACCTAATTGACGCGTACAGGTCACACGAGTGCTTGTGGCGCGTGAGTTCCGACGAGTACACGGACCGCGAGAAGAAGAACAAGGCATGGGAGGCCATCGCCGAAAGCGTGGGATCCGACGTCCGTAACGTCGAGAGGAAAATAAGGACACTCAAAACGCAGGTCACAAATTATCACAAGATCGCGCTAAAGAAAGCTGCAGACAGGGGAGGCGAGTTCCACAAGCCCCGATGGTTCGCTTACAACGCGCTCGAGTTCCTGTTGGAAGAGCGAACACCGAGGAGCAACGGCATCGTCCAGGACTATGGGCAGGTAGGTGATTTAATTAAGAACTCGTTAGATGGGGCACAGAAATCAAGCCTTCGAACCTTGGCTAGTCAGAAACCTTAGGTGCAGGTTTTAGCTTTGCCACGTAGAGTCGGGTTGCAAGTGTTACAAAGCAACGAGATTACCCTGTGCTGGCTGAAAACTCCGTTTACGAAGCCATATTGCGCTTCTGGAAGTTCCAAGGGTAACTAATTAAAGGTCAACGCCTGTAAACTCAATTCAACTGGTCGAAACCAAAGCACCTGCCTGAAGTTACGGACAAATCAAGCTTCAAAGGCACAATTTCGACGCCCAATCGAACGCCTCCAGTTGTCACTGAACCTGCTGAGATCGCATTCGATTGGATGACGGAATTAAGCCTACGAGGCTTGATTTGTCCGAAACTTAAGGCATGTGCGGTGGCTTCGAGCTGTCGAATTGAGTTTCAGGCATTAATTCTTAATCGGTTACTCTTGGAACTTCCAGAAACGCAATATTGCTTCGTAAAAGGGAGTTTTCAGCCGCCACAAGGTAATAGCGTTAGGTATTTCTTAATACCTGCAACCCGACTCAGCGTGGCTAAGCTAAAGCTTGGGTCTGATGTTTCAGACAAGTCAAACTTTAAATGCTTAATTTCTGCGTCTAGTCAAACGTGCCTTACGCAAGTCATCTATTACCACAGTAAGCTAAAGGATAGTTTAACTGCGGTAATTGATCATCAAATAATTTTATACTTTTAGCTATTAGTACTGATTATAGATACAGACAACTGTTTTTGGCTGCTGATCGAGTAACAGCTACAGGGTAATTTTGTAACTGCTATTAGAAGTATTACTTTGTAATTTTCATTAGTGTTCATGTAGAACGCTTTCCAAAGACTTATAGCATTGCAGCTACGTGCTCTGCTATTATTTCGTTAACCACAAGGGAAGCGATTGAACAGCATCATTTGTGAACATAGAATACAGTTTATCTAGACAACAAAGGGACCTTTCATGAATTTATAGAATACAAAGCACTCAACTGCAGTGCACATCATTGTTTGGGTAATCTCAGGCTATCCATCCATTGTTGTAGAGTATCACAGGGAACTTATCATGTCCTCTATTTCACAATTTGTTTGTAAGCCTGCCAATCACTTTTTATTTTTATTTTTTTAAAGAAGGTAGCTAAAATCGCTTACTGAATTGGCTTTTGTCAGTTGCAGCGAACCTTTTGTTAAAAGCTCGATGGCAAATATGTACTTTTCTTCAAGAGTTTTAGACTGAACGCTCCCGCTGTACCAGTATGTCAGTTGTCGAATCATTAGAGATTTTTTCTTCTTTTTTTTTTAATAGCTTACGATTTTTAGGACTTAGGAGCGCCTGTTTGCAGTTTATCTGTCCAGAAACATATACGAGGAAAATATCGTACATTATGGATTTTTAGCCCTTCACGCTTTAAGGCGGCATGGAAAAACTTTATGGCGATATGGGCATGTCTCTCTACTCTCAGCGTGTAGCCTCACGGCATAATTATAATGCACTGCGTATTGCCTACTCACTACTATTAGCCCTTTATAAGAGCTAACAATTTATCGTTAGAGATCACCATAGACCACTCCTTACATTGACTGGACACTGGTCCCTAAAGCAGATTTCGGTCCCGCCATTGGGCCAGACTGCACGGTACCGCAGACGCATTTTTATATGTTTTCCAATTACTTTTCCATACTTTGTTTAGCTATTTGAACATAATTCTTTTGCGTTCAGTAATAACTGGCAAACCTGTACATACTTCTGAAACTTCTATACGCAACAAATTCGCAAAAATGTTAAGGCTTGAAGTGTAACTTCGTAGAGCAACTGTTTATGACATACTTTCATATTTACAGTCGAATAAAACTAATTGGCAATAGTTTGTGAAATAAGCAGCCTTATTTTGTAGAAGAGAAGCTTCTCAAATTTGTTGTATGCTCGATTTGTAATGAAATACCAAGTAAACAGCTGATGAAAATGTTAATGAAACTTATTTGGTATATGGGCTAAGCGAGATGATCAGAACAGGCAGCAGAGCTGAAGGGTGAGTCGGAGCAGCTTGCAAACATGAAGTGATGAAGCCCTTGTTGCAGTGAAGTGATCTCAATGATGAAGCACTGGCCGCCATGAAAAGGTGCAGCATTGAGCATT
>LQNS02278157.1:2255459-2269652 GCA_001587735.2 Parhyale hawaiensis
AAGCGAGATGATCAGAACAGGCAGCAGAGCTGAAGGGTGAGTCGGAGCAGCTTGCAAACATGAAGTGATGAAGCCCTTGTTGCAGTGAAGTGATCTCAATGATGAAGCACTGGCCGCCATGAAAAGGTGCAGCATTGAGCATTGATAGCAGTGAAGTGATAAAGCATTGGTAGCCGCGAAGTGATACAGCATTGGTAGCCGTTAAATGATCTAGCATCTTCAACAGTAAAATGATGTAGCATTGGCAAGCCTAGAGTGATCTAGTCTAGCATTGACCACAGTGAAGTGATGTAGCATTGGCCGTCGTAACGTGATCTAACATTGGCAGTTGTAAAGTAATCTAACATTGGCAGTTATGAAGTGATCTAACAGTGGCACCTCTGAAGTGATCTAATATTTGCAGCTGTGAAGTGATTTATTGTTGGCCATCATGGAGTAATTTATCTCCGGCAACCATGAAGTGATGTAACATAGTCATCTATTAAATCATGTAATGTAGGTAACCACACAGCGATGCAAAATAGTCGTCCACTAAATTATGTAATGTAGGCAACCATGAAATGATTGAACATAGTAGGACTAATCCATTATATCATGTGATGTATGCAACCCTGGTGAGAAGTACCAGTAACATATAGCTACAACATGAAGTGATATAACGCAGACAACCTTGACGTGATGTACTGTAGGGAACAACCATGTCATTCAACTTAGGCAGCCATGGAATGATTCAACTTACGCAACTATGAAAGTGATTCAACTTAGGCGACCATCGAGTGATGTAACATAGGCAACTGCGCAGTGATGTAACGCAGGATCATTTCACGCTGATGTCAACCTGAGGCTAAATTTGAAAATTCCAGAAAATTCACCAAAAGTAGCTTTTTTACATACCAAATTAAAGCTGAAGACCTCTACTTTAAGAATTTGAGAAGAAAACACGAAAATGTTTAACCGAATTTTTGTAATAGTCTGTCAAAGATGAACAATTTTGTAAGAAATAAACTTAATACAATCAGTAAAATGCAACAGATTCAACTGATAATTTTCCATAGTACTAAGTAAACATTATGCTTCAAACTGTGTTACATAATGATTGCACTTGGAAGCCAATTATAATTTTTTATCAGTCAGTTGAAATAATTATCGTGGTAAGTCATATAGGCCTATATTGCATGTTCACATATAAAAACATTTATTGTTAAAATGCGTTATAAGACCCTTAATACTACCTAAAGATTCTTTAATTGCTGTATTTATAATACTTTTGATAAGAAATTCGTAGTGTAATGATCGTCACGGCGCTTCGTTGGCTTCTGATGGAAAATGGTAATTGCACCTAACAAAACCTATACACATATGGATAGCCTAATGCTTCATCTATAACTCCCATCCCATATAAAGTATTCAGATATCTATATATTTCTACTTTCAGAGAGCTTTGCACTTTTGCAGCACCAGGTTGAACTCAAGGTTGCATCTATGTAACTATAGTCACGGCCACTTTAAACGTAAACAGCTAAACCAATAAAAATCACAGAAAGTTGGGGATAATTCCATTAGCATTATTAGATACCGGTACCGTTATGGTAAAAACCATATTAGGCTAATCATACAACTTTTAAGGTTATAGGCTGAAGTTTAGCCATAAGTATGCTCCGAATGTAACGATTGTCACGGTGGAATGACCCCGCAGGCAACCACAAAGTGACGGAGTATTCCTAGGTAGTAATTTGATGAGATGTGGCAACTGTAAATGGCTCCAGTGATGAAGGGTTTTATCAGCACCAAATAGTCATTGTAGGTAATGTCTTTTAACGGCTGTCCTGGTAGAGTTATCTCATGGTTAGTTTTGCAATTTTAGTTCATGGCTACTAATGAGGTTTTATTTTGTAGTATTACTGTGGTTTTAATCAGGTTTTTCAGTATTACTGGGATTTCTTAACTTTCCTTTCCTTGTGGCTGTAGGGATGAGCTCTACCGAAAGCCCTACATACATCAATTTCTAAGGTTGTTACTTCAAAGCCGTCCTTGGAAAAAACTCACTTGTATGTGATATTAAAGTACATTGCATGTAGTATCTATGTGCCAATTTTTTCTATAAAATGTTATTATTCCTAGAAATTATGATAAATTTTCAATTATTCTTTGTGTCCGAAGGTATGATATATATCGCCTACTAAAGATATCCGATAGTAAATTTGGATTCCCTGCTCTGCAAGACATTCCTTACATTACGACGAAGAAATTTATTTTTGTTTGAGGTTTCTGTGATTATTAGAACTCATTTTATTAACACTTACGAAAAGCGTCTTCCAGGCCCAATTGCGGGAGGCCCGATTTCAGTGTCCAGTCAATGTATGGTGTGGTCTAAGAGATCACAAATATATATATGTATATATATATATGTATATATATATGTTTTTATCGGATAATCACTGAAAATTAAATCGGATGTCAATCTTTAGCGCTTCGGCTGGTGCAATTATTATTACATCATCATCACCATGACTATGTCCATTCCTCTGATTGGCTACCTGTGGCATCGATGACGTCTGTTGTTGTTGTTTTGATCACGTAACGAAAACGCTCGACTTATTTTTACACTAGATACGTTACGGTACGGAAAGTCCACACCTTACAATCACAATAGGTTTTGAGAGGCTGTTCGTAAGCTGAATTGTTCCTATGTCGTTCTGCATTAAATTTCAAATTATAATTGCCATTGGAGGTCATTTAACTATCATTACTACTTTATGAGACAGTACTTTTCCCTAAGGCTTGCTAAAAGCAATTGCTGGACAGGTTAACAACATATAAACTCGATTATATAGGATGCGTACCAACTTGAGAACACAGTACGGCATTTTACGAACATTCATGGACATCAGTTAGGTCATTCGTATTGACGAATATTCGTAAGTCGGCATCATCTCGGGTTACGTTTCTTATAATAATAAAATAATAAAAAAAATTGCCGTTTAGCCTCTTTGGATAATATTTTGTGACGTAGTCGCTATGTGCAATAACTGTATCACAACACATGGCATTTGATATAAAATATTCAGCTCCAATGACTAAAAAATAGTAGCAAGTTATACTGTATTTGGAGAGCATGAAGACCCACCGAATGCCGAAATTTAAAGCAAACGAATTTTTGTGCAAAGTATAGCATTACGGGCAGATGTCTCTGTTACTTCCTGTTGTAAATGTGGTAGGTACGTGTTG
Source organism: Parhyale hawaiensis (assembly GCA_001587735.2). Lineage (NCBI taxonomy): Eukaryota > Metazoa > Arthropoda > Malacostraca > Amphipoda > Hyalidae > Parhyale > Parhyale hawaiensis. The sequence continues at coordinate 2,258,688 of LQNS02278157.1, forward strand.
TTTTCGTTCCTGAATTTCAGCATGATTCATTTATTCGTTTCCTGAAAGTACATTTATTTCAGCTAGCCTGTAGTACACGTCTATGCATAATACTTATGTGAAATTTATCTATTTTCATACAATAATGATCCACTAAAAAATAATACTTACATACACGGGTGTTGTTAGTTGATTGTTTGCGTCTTTCGTTGGTCTAACTCTCCGTCACGCTCTTAGGGTTTAGATAAAAGAGAAAATTCATCTACTGAATAACAAGATTACTATACATTGAAATTTCAGCCCTAACTTACGAGGCATATATAGTATCTGGGATGCTCGAAAGTCGAAATACTTCTGCTTCTGAAGTCCGCTAGCTCCGCCTTGAAAAGTAGCTCGGCACTATTTGACATGATGCTTCTTTTCAGCGTATTATAGATGACAGGTTGTATCCTTGACAGAGTTTTTAGTCTGTCGTGCATAAGCTTCGGTATTTCAGATATTTTTACCTCCGCCAAGGAGGTTATATTTTTGTCTGTCTGTTTGTCTCTTATTTTGTTTGTCACTGAAACTCAAAAAGTTATGGACGGATCTTTACGACATTTACAGGGATTGTTAGGCATGTTAACATGCAGTAACAGATGATCAACTTTTTGGTAAAGATCCATTCATCTGTTTGTTGGTCTGACTTTTTTTTTGTGCTATAACTCAAAAACTCATGGATGGATTTTCATGAAAGTTGCATGAGTTGTTAGGTCTGTTTGTTCGTTCGTTTGTTTGTCACTGTGATTGATTTTATGCTTGTCAGCACAATAACTCAAAACTTATGAATGGATCTTTATGAGATTTACAGGAATTATCGGTTGGTCTGTTTGACTATTGTTTGGAACAATGTTTGTTAGCAACACAACTAAAAAAAAATTTTCAATTTATACTGCAGCCAAATTTCGAACCTGATAGCTCAACTAACTGCAGGTATCCAGGATACAGTTAAGCGCTGAGCATTTCCGATTAATTCTTTTGATTGATCTATATTTTCTTGCTGCTGATTAACTTGCAAGCAGTTCAAAACTGGCAGTCGGGCTCTTACTAGCAGGAGAGAAATGTTGCTCTCGCACTCATGACGGCACAACTTTCGTTACTCTCATGGAAGGTCAGGCCTACGCGTATGAAGCGTAATTTCTGTAACAAAACTCGTACCGCAAGAAAAAACAATAAGAACTTCAATACGAAATTTTTACAGTCATTTTTGGCGGCAGGGTACGTACGTATTAATTTATGTTACCTAATATGCCCTGCATTGCTCAATCGAATATACAACAGAAGTCATTAACACTTTCTCTTCGACATTATCTCCAGCATCAATCGGAGGGCTAATATGTTTAGTGCAGTAACGCCTTACGTATGATCTCTGGTGTTACTGTATTTATCTTATTAGCCATTCAATTTATGTTCTCAAACCATGCGCTTGATCGTTGTTGCTTTCTCTAAAGAGAGTAGCGATATTTTGACCGTTCATTAGTTTTCCCTATTTCATCGCCTACTTTGTGACCTTTGGGCTCTTCAGACATCGTAACTTTAAAGACTGAACAGGAGAAATGTCTTGCAAGAACGAAATTTCCGTTGCGGAAGGGTGAAGCCCGCGCCTCGAGCGTTACCGTACACGGATGTTCGGATATTGGGTACGTAACTCTGTACGTGTCGTAAGTTAAGGGCACGTAAAGTGTGCAGCTGCGTTCTCCAGTGCGTGCAGTGACGTATGGCTAAGGTTTAATAGTTTTCCTTGTTTGTACCATTTAAACAAATTCGTGTATCTGATTATTCGCCTCCTCCAGGTTGCCACGGTTTTGGAACCATAACCAAGTCAAGATCGGTATATATAACGTAGTCTCAAAATTTGAGCGGTGATAGAAATAGTTTCTTACGATGCTGTAGATATTGTACGCACCCTTAGCCTTGCAACACGTGGCCCTGTGTATGCAGCTGTTGGTGCTGCGGTGATCAGTGAAAGAGTAGTTTTTTATCTTGCTCTAGGCTGCCTGTCTCAAGTTTTTTTGTGTGTAGCAAATTAAAGATGATAAATATGAAATCGACAAATTAAAAATTAACATTTCGGGATTTTTTTCTCCCATCATCAGAAACTTCTAATAAAAACTATAAAGGATGCCTAACAAAAAAAATTATTAAGTTGACCTAAGTTTTGGTATGTTGACAGGGTGGGACCTAAAGGGCGAATGATCATGGTGCGCAATATGGTTCTTATATAGGCGTCGGAAGGTAAGGGAAGCGGGGGAAAACGGACAAGCACAGTCGGAGGAAAAAGTGTCAGTCGTGGGTTGTGGCCAGTGGTACAGCTGTAGTTATTGTATTGAGGCTAGGTTTTGTTGGTTATATAGTGAGTAATTCTAGGGCGGAGAAAAAAAGAACATGTACAGTCGGAGGAAAAATGTCGGTTCTGGGTTGTAGTCTAAACAGTGAATGGACAGGGCTGTGAGAAGGAGCCGGATGTCAGCTCCTGTACAGTCGGCAGATGTGGAGCTAGTTAGTCGGGGATCGTGTGAAGAGGTACAGCTGAGGTCATAATGTTGAGGCTTGGTCTTGTTCTATGGATGTAAAGGGATTCTAATGTTGTGAGTTCGACTCGATTAGAAGAGTCAATGATTGAGAAGTCCTTTCTGCTGAGGGGATGGTCGTTTTGCTCAGCATGCAGACGGGGAGCTGAATGTGAAGGTTTTGCAAGTGGTACACCGGTTCGGCTGGATACACCTAAATGTTGGTCAATGCGGGCTTTGAAATGTCCAGTGCTACAAATGTACGAGGCATTGCATCCTCTGCATTTGAAACGGTAGATAACACCTGACAGAAGCGGTGTGGGTGGTTTGTCTTTAAATTTAAAGTATGACCCTATGGTAAATGTGTTTTTGTACGAAAATTTAAAGTTTATGTGTGGGTAAGCTTAAGAGAGGAATGTTTTCAATGCGGTTGCTGCACTAACAGAGGCTTTGTTGTGGTACGGAAGCGAATGAAAGAAGTCTAATTTAGGGACAGAGGGTTTGCTAATGCCGGGATCGAGTAGTTGGTCTAGGAACAATTTGCAGTGGTGGTCCAGAAGATGGTGCGGGTAACCGTTATTTTTGAAGAAAGTACGGAGGAAGTCAACATCGTTTGAGAAAGTAAGGTAGGAGGAGAACAAATGGTATGCTCGAAATAGTAGAGTTTTTATAGCATTGATTTTAAATTGATCGTAGCAGTGACTGAAAAAGCTTGTCCCACACATAAACTTTAAATTCTCGTACAAAAACCCATTTACTATAGGGTCATACTTTAAATTTAAAGACAAATCACCCACACCGCTCCTGTCAGGAGTTATCTACCGTTTCAAATGCAGAGGATGCAATGCCTCATACATTGGTAGCACTGGACAACATTTCAAAGCCCGTATTAACCAACATTTAGGTGTATCCAGCCGAACCGGTCTACCACTTGCAAAACCTTCACATTCAGCTCCCCGCCTGCATGCTGAGCAAAACGACCATCCCATCAGCAGGAAGGACTTCTCAATCATTGACTCTTCTAATCGAATCGAACTCACAACATTAGAATCCCTCTACATTCATAGAACAAGACCAAGCCTCAACATTATGACCTTAGCTGTACCTCTTCACACGATTCCCGACTAACTAGCTCCACATCTGCCGACTGTACAGGAGCAGATACCCGGCTCCTTCTCCCAGCTCTGTCCATTCACTGTTTAGACTACAGCCCAGGACCGACATTTTTCCTCCGACTGTACATGTTCTTTTTTTTCTCCGCCCTAGAATTACTCACTATATATCCAACAAAACCTAGCCTCAATACAATAACTACAGCTGTACCACTCGCCACAACCCATGACTGACACTTTTTTCTCCGACTGTGCTTGTCCGTTTTCCCCCGCTTCCCTTACCGTCCGACGCCTATATAAGAACCCCATTGCGCACCATGATCATTCGCCCTTTAGGTCCCACCCTGTCAACATACCAAAACTTTAGGTCAACTTATTAAAAAATTTTTTGTTAGGCATCCTTTATAGTTTTTAATAGAAATTTCTGATGATGGGAGAAAAAAAAATCCCGGAACGTTAATTTTTATTTTGTCGACTTTATATTTATTATTAGAAGTTACCTTAGCCAATTCAAATTAAAGATGTGTTTGTGTCGCTCACTTTGAGCGAGTTATTAGAAGCCCAACAGCTTTGTCTTGTCCGCAATTTCAATCTTGAACTTTTCATTCCACAATTTGATCGAGTTTCATTTGTCAATCAATAATCGAATACGTTATTTGTATACATAATACATAATTATTTGTTTAATGAGTTAACAGACATCATCAAGACCTTTGTTTTATTGATGTCTGTTAATTCATTAAACAACGATGGTCCAAGAAGTCCAATCTTCCAGGAAATAATATATAATTAGTATTTAGTAGTATGTATATAGCATTTATATGCACTTGAATCTGATTCAAATCGATGAGTCAACACTAGGGTTCGAAGTTACGAACAAGCTACTAAAGTCCCCTCAGAGGGCAAAGGTCCAAAGGAGGGGCCACTTGCCAAAGGGTAAAGTAGTTAGTTACGTTGTCCCCTATGTTATGGGGAGCAGCGACTTCAGGGGAACCCTGTAGGTAATTAGCCTTGTCTAGGCATTCGTGACGTCTTTTCTTCGGGCCCACATTACTTTTTTCCACTTTCATATACTGCCGCTGATGACGCTTTCTCATGGTCTTCTCTTCTTGCCTGACTGGCTGTTCTCATTATCGTTGACCTTGTGTGGGAACATCCTTTACGTGTTCCCACGTTTCTGTCGACATGCTGTATGTGTGTCCCTTTATCCTTCCTCTGTTTGATAGTCTTCCTAGTGGAGACGGTGACTTAAAACTAATCAATATCATAGCTACTAAGCTGAAGAGAATCGTCTTGAATTATATTGCTCAATTTGGGGCGAATCAAGAGCACCTTTATACAGTGAAAGAAGTACGATGTGTGTAAGTTATGTAACAACGCTGACTTCTTATTACTATCTTATTTAATTATTGAAATTAGATTTCCATATTGGCTCCTTCAAAGTTGTTGCTTTGGGAACCTACGCAACGCTGGAGACTTTTTCAGTCCTCAACGGTTGAACCATGGGAAAAAAGCCGGAGACTCAAGTCTGGCGACTAATGTGGCTGAAAACCACAAGAACGTTTTTACTCGCCAAAAACTCGTTGCAGCGTGGTGCATTGTCGTGATGTTCAGTCGCACTCGAATGACTCCTTTTCGAAGCCTTTCAAGAAACTCCCTATAAAAATTGTTGTGGATAATATCTGGCTACAAAAAAAAAAATAATTTGGCATTAATAAGATCTTTGGTTTGTTCGTTCAGAGATTTTTGTCGTGTGGTGATGACAAAGGTTACCATTCTTGTCTCTGACGCATTGCTTCAGGGTGTATTTAAAAATCCACGTTTCGTCTCCGTAAACGTAGCTACCTACAATGGGACTTTTTGGCAGAGACATTTAGTAATGGCTTATGAATCAACGGCCGAAAACTGAAACATAAATATCAAGGAACTACTCTTAGCCAACACTTTCTTACGTATTTCATAGTGAATATCTTGGGTAGTTGTCATGCAGAGACAGTCAGTGTCATAAACAATCGCCTTGACAAACATTGAGAATAACACCCTCCACAGCAAGGGAAACTTCCCCCAAGAATCACAGACTCCTAACGGCCGAAGTTTCAGAGGCCACTTTGATCCAGTATCTTTCATGCCCTAACTAACTTAACGTCTGCGAGCTCCGCGGAGCTGCAGCGACAAATCGTGTGTTCACGATCCTCTCCTTCGCTGAGCTTATTCTCTTCTTCTTCTCTTGTTCAGAAACCTGAATGTACTGGCATATTGGCAATAGCTCATAGAGTGCCGGAGCGTAAGTCTCAGCTGCTTTTTGGGAATGGGCCTGATGGTCCATCTACTGCCAGTTTACTAATCTAATCTAGTGGCATGCATGATCCAGGCAATGAGATATATTTTCAACCCGTCCCAAAGGTCAAAGTTCGTTTGCTGTAATACGTTGTCACTCATGTTCAAAACTCACTACATAGAAACTAATCGTTATGGGTCATCTGTTAACTCTACAGAGTTCAAGCTTGCACTGTTGGCGCCCTATATATAGAGATCGATTGGCTTACACCCAATCTGAATGGCAAGAAGCCACTACCGTTGGAAGCTCAAACGAATCGCTGCCAGTTTCATTACCTGACTGACACGTCGTAACTCTGGATGCTACCCATCAGCCGAAGGTCCTTTATGAGCTGTGCCGCAGTAGTTACTCTATAATGATAATTTGTTCGCATTAACTGGATCCAAAATACTGAAGTAGGATACTCAAAAACTGCCTGAAATTGTTCTATTTTGTTTCTAAAGCTCCCATCTCTCACCAAATTACAATGTTTTATATTTGTGTTGAAGAATCTTTAAAAGTTTATTAACGGTATAGATTTGGCATCATTACAAATATTCTTTACCGAAGGCATAAAGAAAACTACGAACAACATACTGCTCAGGTAAAATAAAGAAACTAGGACCTCAAACGAGAAAAAAATTCAAATTAATGCACATGTCAAGAAAAAAATACAGACGTTCGTGACTGTCATCGTTATGTTAAATTGTACTAATCACAAATTTCTAGTATTATCTTGATGTCGGCATTTGTTCGAATTTCTTTGCGAATCGCATTGCAATCTTTACTGATTTCTACTTCTGCTAAAATGTTCCTTATTTTTTCAGTACGGCAACATAAAACGTTTCGAAATGTACACAGATACTGAACCGTAAGCGTTACTTTTATTAATAATACCAGACTATGTTTCATCACTACAAATGCTATTATTTCATTAGGAATATAATTCCTAAAACGAAAAACGCGTGTATCTATAACACAATAGCACAGCCTAGCGAAAAATAGGGTTAAAGACACTAAAAAAAAAAATTCAGCGTTTCAAAGGGCAGACACTATAAAACTATCTGTAATTTTCTCCGTTTTGAAATGCGGCCCAAAGTGTCCGTCATTTCGCAGGAAGAGCCTGTACTTCACATTGTTCACTGAAGTAATATTACGTTCTGTGTTATAACGGAGACTAATGCATTGTTTCTGTAGTTTCACTGGGAAGTGTCTGTTGATAGGCGTGTTACCGGAGAGTTTCCCTCGCCTTCGTCAAATCCCAGGTCTAGAAGTTCTATATTAGCGTGTTTATCCAATTTGCTCGAACTTCCCGTGCAATTAACTGTTAGAGAAGATGCTTACAATACCAACTAGAGAGCACTCTGAGAACGCATACCACCACCAAGCAACGCAGCGGTAACGAAATTTTCACCTTGTTTATATTTGCGTCAATGCACATTGTCGTTTGTGATGAACACCAGATGAACAACAGCGTTGTGATGAACAACCGTGTCGTTTGCGATTAATTATTATTGCTTAGTAGCTACAATATTACTTCGTTAGTGATAAGAAACCAGGTGTTTTTTATCGTAAAGAACGTACTTTTCTGCGTCTGGGTCACCTCAGTAGCGGTGTACGGGGCAATGATGCTTTATCGTGCACTGAGTACTTTTCATCGTTTGTGCAGGTCCGTTTGAGCCGCGACGACCTCTCGTCCCCCCAAGTGAGTGACGGACCCGGTCTGCCGTTCCCATGGGACGTGTCCCACCAGCGGCACGAGCTTGACATCACCACCACCAGTGAGCAGGACCAGGAGATGATGGACACAGGCTGCGCCGTTAGTATGCCTGTCGAAACGGCCACCTGCGAGCCCAGATCTGACACTAGTTGCCAATACGGCAGTCTGCTCAAAGATGCTCTTTGTTTCGTCAAATCAGTCCAAGAAAGCAACGCTCGTGATGAATGTTCAATATTCGGGGAGCATATCGCGTATCGATTACGGAAAATCGCTGATCCCCGCACCAGACTTGTAGTGCAACATAACATCCACAATATTTTATTCGAAGTCGAAATGGGCGGTGGAGAAAGATGTTCACCAGTTGCAAGAAAGCAAAGTCCGCCTCAAGAAACATCAAGAAAAAGACGAAAGTACGAAACAAACGTCAGCAAGTCCAACTCTTTCATTATTGAAAACGGGCAATCTCCTTCAGAATCTGGGGCTGATTCGCGGATTCCGAAGCCCCGCCGCCCTGTAGATGATGAGAGAAACTTGGCTTCCGATAGTGGATCTGAAGACGACGAGGAGGAGGAAGAACAGCAACCGAACGGTACACGCGACACTGGACCTCCAGCGAGCGTTGGTACCGTCACCGGAGGGATCTCTCAGTGTAGAGAGGAGACTGAGGATTAGCTTAAGGCTGGAAACAATTGAAATAGCGAAGAAAATATCATTCATTGGGCCTGAAATTGGTAGAATCAGTAACTGTACTTAATGCTTATTGGGGTGCACGAGTGCGGCTGAATCAATACAAAAGAAAATGAAGTGCGTGTTGCTGTTCAGCTTAGTCCGAATGATATGAAACCAATGTCATCTTCAGTACACCAACAGTTGTAGGAGGGTGAACGGGTTTAAATTGAATAATACTGAAATTTAAATACTTTGCTGAAGAGCAGTTGCCAACTAAATTAATCCCTGTGTTTTCAAGTTGCATCGACCGACCTTCCATACTTGGTCTGTCATTCAGAAAAGAATGAACAGCAGCATGTTCTTCATTAAGGTTTGTCTTATTGCAGCTACATGCCTTGCCCCCCCCACACACACACACACAGACACCACTACACCTTCCATGGTTCTTTTTATGACTGCAATAATTAGAGCGAACTGAGGTGTTTCCACTCTCTTAACGCTATACTCGCCATAGGCGATGTGATGTCATCGCTGACGACTTATTTGTTTCAACTGCTGTGAGTCATCCCCTTGCTCTCCGATTGCTGCGACCGTCTCTCTTTTATAGGATTTAGCAAAACTAAGATACCTAGCGATCTAGCAACTGACTTAGCAAGTAAAGCTGATGAAGTTTCGGACAAATCTTCAAATTGGATGTGAGGTTGCATAAGGAAGTTGAACGCTTTTCTGCTGTTAAAGAGAGACAGCAGTGTATGCGGACTCGCGCGGAGTTCAGAGAACACTTTCCTTTGGTGAGAGTATGAATTCGCCATTATGGCCTGTTCACACGATAGTCAGGTGAACGTGTTCTTTGAGCGAATCTTCCAAATGCTTTGTTGTGTTGTTAGAACAGCAGAGAAGTGCACAGTTGTCTGAGTTTTAATTCACACACTTAGGTCGAAGTGATATTCGTGACATTTCATTAAAGTAAGTAACTTGTCGGCTAACATTTCGACATATCTTTTTGTTGACACACAATTTTTCGTAGCGGAAGGCACAGCACGACATTTGAACAATTATCTAAAGAGAACACATGCAGAACAGTGTCGTGTGATAGGGGATTAAATTAGAAACACTTGACGCTACGTATTCCTGTTCCCACATCTTGCTTAAGTTATTTGACGTAGCTATCTGTTTTGCAGTTTGTTGCAGTTCCAATAGTATAAACGTTCAATTTTTTGTCAGTAGTAGTCATGCATTTTCATAACTATCTCACTTTTATACTATTTTTCGTTCGCTTTGTCTTAAAAGCGGGTTCCCACGACAGTCAAGTGCATCCGTCATATCACCTAATCGTCCGAACGTTTTGCTGCGTCTGCGTAGCTTGTTCAGTCAGCAGCAAACTGCACTGTTGTCCTTAGTCGAAATTTTTATAGAATTCCTATAATGTACCAGCGGCACTTTCTGAGCTAGCACACTTGACGGCTAAGATTGTATATATTAGATATTTAGGTAGACACACGGTGGTCTTTACAAAGGTAGGACAGAGTGTTTGACTTCAAGGAGCTGCGAGCACTCGTTCATTTATATACTCGTTCTAGTGAACCTCCTCCTGCCATACGACGCTGTGTCTCAAAACTTAGTCACAATTTTGTAAATCCAAGTCGATCTTTGCTCGTTTACAACTCTTGTGTCTTTCTTCTTTATCATAGAGCTCGTTTTGGTTGGACCAATCTAGGCCAAGCCCACTCGACGGGACTCGTCTGGAACTATAGACAGGACTGTGGTTTCGTCACTCTGTATAGCCGTGTAGGAATTAGAAACTGCTCGATTTATGTTGAAGGAACCGAAAACTCTATCTCACGGAATGAGCTTGAGGTCCTTGGAAGTGTCACAGGAAATTATAATCGATGAAAGGCGATGCCTGAAACTCATCCGAACAGGTTAAAACCAGCGCACCTGTCTGCCATTTCGGACTAGTCAGCTCAGGTGGGCTTGGCTTAGATCGACTTTGACGACCCAATTGAACATGCCCTCAGTTCTGCATCCTGTGCCTTTTTCATATAGAGTCAAAGCAAAACAATGCGCGTGCTAGCAATAAAAGTGTGACGCCCAGAGTGAGTGCTCTTGTTTGAATCCTTCCCACAACACGTAATAATCGAATTAGATTTGCTTTGAGTTTTGCAAATATTCAGTCATCGAGTGTTTAATTCACAACTCAATATTTCTTGATAGAGCACAAAACGTAATCCCGTTTTGTCGTTGTGTTCTGCATGTTGGCTTCTTATACTCAGGAAAGAACTTCAGCAGCTCTGACGCCCAAACGATATAAACACTTTCTTCTTGTGCGTGCTCTTTTTTTTCAAACTGACAAGACTTATCCCCTATGGCGTGAAGTCTTGCGCTTATGAACACGCGCTTGTTTAAAACTGGACTTGTCGACGTCAATGGGGCGTGGCTATTCGAAAGCGGAAGAGCAGTTGTGCGGTGCCATATGATGCTGCAGGCACCTGTAGACGTGCGGTGCCATATGATGCAGCAGGTACCTGCAGGCGTGCGGTGCCATATGATGCAGCAGGTACCTGCAGGCGTGCGGTGCCATATGATGCAGCAGGTACCTGCAGGCGTGCGGTGCCATAT
>LQNS02278157.1:2271946-2287054 GCA_001587735.2 Parhyale hawaiensis
CCTGCAGGCGTGCGGTGCCAAATGATGCTGCAGACACCTGCAGGCGTGCGGTGCCATATAATGCTGCAGGCGTGCGGTGCCATATGATGCTGCAGACACCTGCAGGCGTGCGGTGCCATATAATGCTGCAGGCGTGCAGTGCCATATGATGCTGCAGGTACCTGCAGGCGTGCGGTGCCATATGATGCTGCAGGTACCTGCAGACGTGCGGTGCTATACGATGCTGCAGGTACCGTGCATGCAGCACGCACCGCGTGCCTCAGTAGTTAGGCGCAACCAAGAGAAGGTCGTCGCGAGTCTGATCCACTTCCGCATACTCTGCGCTCGGAGCGGCCCAAAATATGCCACTTCTTAGGGGCATTTTTTCTGTTCCTTAGCAAGGTGACTTCCTTGCTGGCCTCTCCCCTTCCGGTGGCTGCAGGAAAATGGCCCCATGTTGCAAGTTTCGATTTACTGATGTGGTGATTATCCTCACAATCTGTGGACAGAGGCTTACTTGACCTGGTATTTTCTCAAGTACCTCTGGAATGTGAGGCTGGACGCGCTGGTGCTGTTGGAAGGTCAGGACACTAGCGACAGAAATAAGACAACGCTATACTCGTATTGTCGCACCTTATCATTCCGTCCGTATACACGAACATTAGTTAGTGGTAAAGTGAAGATGATCAGCGATAATAAAATGCCGGATGAATCGTTCATGGACTGTTTATGATGTCATGTGTCAGATACAGTACACTCCAGCTCAGCACTATAGTGTGTGCAACTACATTAGAGTGAAGGTCGTGAGATGCAGCTCTTGTGTCTGCAATAAAATAAAACAAACCTAACCCTTATTGACTCTTCGCACTACTACTACAATACGGTACAAAGCTCTTTATCCAATACTGAAGGAGGACTAACTGATATTCCTTCAGAGTTTAGAAGCACGTAACTCTCTAGCAGCCGCTCAGCTTTATGCTGTAGACCGACCGGAGCCCCGGCAAAAGGGGCCATTTTCAGCGCCTTGGCCCGGTTTATCGAATATTGCTTACCCCCGCCCCGGCTTTTCAAACTGTGAAAAACCGGGGGTTTGGCCGGGGATTTTGGAGGGACTGAGGGAAAACTCTTAAGAGGCAATAAAACAAGTTTTCGGGAGGAAAGAAAATTTTTTTCGTGTTAACTGATGCGTAATCAGTGACGATTCACCAATATCATATCAATATGCTGTTTAAACTACTGTCACTGCTAGAAACCTTGGTATTAATTTATTTTAGTAGGGTCCAATTTCTCCCAATTTTTTTATTATTATTTTAATTCATTCAGTTGTTCAAGTAGAATATTCAAATTTGAAGTCCGTTTGCGGCGGTAGGCTCTAGTTTTTGAGATATTTGACTTTGAAGGTCCCATTGTTTTTCTGCGGGAGAAAATTACGGCGGTCGCACAGTATAAAGGAAAACAAACCTCTTTTTTTTGGGGGGGGGGTAGGTTAGGTTCCTATGGAGTCACTGTGTATTTGCTTCCATAGGAAAACAGTGGGACCTTGAAAGTAATATCTAGAAAACTAAAGCCGACCGCCACAAAGAGACTTTAGATTTGAATTCTACATTAAAAATGAGTGAATTTAACTAAAAGATCTACAAAAATTGGACCCTACTGAAGTGAATTTTTATCGAAACTTTTGTGAGCCATAAATTCTTATATTCGTGAACAAAGCAGGGTGCATATATAGCTCCTTTGGCAATGTGCAACATCATATTATAGCTATGTCAATAAATCAGCTACAATAACTGTAGAAACTATTATGGCTTATTAAATATATGCTGGTTTCTGCAGTGTATCCTTAATAACTCCAATGCCCAATAGGAAAAGCTGAAAATACAAGAATAAATTTACTTCTAGATTACTTCTTAAGCTCCCGGACGAGAAGTTAGTCACCAGTTGCTAATAAGATGTAAGACCTCCTCAAGCACGTTATAAAGCAGCAATTCTGTAAGGCATTGAATCTGCAAGATTTCTAACGTATACTAAATCCATTTTGAAGCACTCCTGCATCAATCCAGTCCTTAAATAATTCTCACTTAACTTGTGGATCAACTAAGCTGTCACAATGTAAGTGTTGATAGTAAATGTTTCACTCGAGTCAAAATAGAAATTCTGATTCCTACACCCCCCCATCGGTCCCGGGTATTTGGTTCTGATTGCCCCGGCTATGTGGTGTTGGTTTCCCTGGCCCCCGGCTACTGGATTTTTGGTCACCCCGGCCCCGGTTTTTCCAAAATCTTCGCCCCGGTCGGTCTATACTTTATGCCTTCTTACTATGTAGAAATTTATTAGCGGAACAGTGAACTAAACTTGGAGAAAGTTACTCCTCAAACATTAAGGTGCTAGGATATATTCTCAGCGAATAATATCTGAAAGAAATTGGTGCAGGACCCGGACCGCTGCCAGAACAATCGGTGCACTGCAAAAACAAAGTGTGTCGTCCCAAAACCAAGATGTCTCCCGTCCATTGACCGCTGATACTCGCTTTGGCGTGCACTGTGCCCGCTGTGCACAGTTTTGTACCAACAGCACACCTTAATTTATGAACTATGGAAAGAATGAATATTTTTTGGAACTATAGCATGACTACCCATGTGCAGAGAAATACCTGCCCTTGGGCACCGTGGCTGTTACAGCTGTACAGTATATCTATTCTTTATTCAGATCGAGCAAATAAAAGAGTTAGTGCTGATGGTTTTACGCTGCGATCGAAATCTTGGAGTTCCGGGAGCGAGGAAAGTATTCCGTTTTTCAGGTCGACGATGTTGATCCCGCAATAAAAGGAAAATAGGCAAAAAAAACTGACATTACGTTCGCGAGCTCGTAATTCTTTTAGATTTAATGAAAAGGGGAAAAATCGACGATGATTTATTAAATTTGAATTTTAAAATGACGCACCTGCGCTCACACATTTGGGCTTTGCCTTTCAATTTCGATTGCGGGATTGAAAAACGACTTGAAAAAAAAACACTGAATAATCACGGCAGCCATATACACTAATAGCAGTACTGATTATTGAAATTACTTCGTTACGGAATGCTAAAAAAATGCTACAACACAACTCACAAGTCAATAGCAATAAACAATTTTGAATGAAATGTTTAGCAAGTAAATGTTTTAGGTCCACCGATTTTTTTGAATCATATGACATTTTGGAGGAGCAATTTCTTATTAGTACACGTCTCTAGATGACTATGACCCTTGTATATTACAATGGTGATAAGTTCAAACCTCCTTAAACAACACCAGCAAGCAAAGTGTAGCCCAAATGAAGATCGTTGTTTGAAAGCAAAAGTGAGCGGTGAGTAAACTGATTTGAGAAGCAAATGCTGGCTGTACAGTAAACAGAATGGACTGTGTGTCCGAAGTTCTCTGTTATGCAGGGTTCTCTGCAATCTGTTCCCTTCTCTAACAAAATTTTGGACCATCGTAGAATCTAAAGCTAAAAAAATTGTCAAGAAGATTGATATCGCGGCAATTTTTTATACTTGTATATTTAAAAGACAATAGCTACCTTGGAACGTTCATTATCATTGAATATCTTATTTTCGTCTTATTTAGTAAAAAGCTGTTATAAATTACAGAGAAATATACTAAGGCAAAAATCGAATACTAAATGGAAGTCGACTAAGTTTAAAATTTAACGGTTCGGGATGGAAAAGACCATCATCAAAAAAAAAAAAAAGGAAGAAAACTAACCTACAACCTATAAATAAAAAGTTCTTTATTGTCTAATGAATGAGGGGAGCATAGATGTTATCGGGGGAGGTCTAAAACGCAAATGAACAGAGCTGCCAGAGGAGCTGGACGTCAGCTCCTGTGCAGTCGGCAGATTTGAGGCTAAGTGTGGACGGTATGAAGCGGTACAGCCGAGGTCATAATGTTGAGGCTAGGTTTAGTTCTATGAATGTGGAGGGACTCTAACGTTTGAGAGCTCGATGGGATTGGAAGAGTCTATGATGGAGAAGTCATTCCTGCTGATGGGATGCTTGTTTTGCTCAGCAAGTTGGCTGAATGTGAGGGTTTCGCAAGTGGTAAACCGGTACGACTGGATACACCTAAATGTTGGTTGAAGTGTTGTCCAGTGCTACCTATATATGAGGCACGGCAGGCCAGGCATCGGTAACGGTGGTTAACACTGGATAAAAGTGGTGTGGGGGGGGTTGTCTTTAAATTTGAAGTAGGACCCTATAGTAAATGTGCTTTTGTATGAAAATCTGAAGCTGATATGTAGGTAGGCTTCAGAGACGAACGATTTCAAAGTGTTTACTGCACTAACAGATGCTTTGTTGTAGTACGGAAACGAGTGAAAGAAGTGCAATTTATTGACCTACGGTTTGCTAATGCCGGGGTCGAACAGCTTGTCTATGAACAATATGCAGCAATGGTCCAGAAAAGGATGCGGATAACCATTATTTTTGAAGAATGTTCCGAGAAAGTCAACTTCGTTTGAAAATGCAAGGCATGAGGAAGACGAATGGTATGCTCGAAATAGTAAAGTTTTTATCGCATTGATTTTGAATTGATAGTAGCAGTGACTGTAAAAGCTTGTCCCGAGGCCTGAGAATGTGGGTTTTCTGTAAATTACAGTGGTTAGTGTTGAGTCTTGGCAGGTTATTAAACTATCGAGAAAAGCTTAAGAATTATTTGATTGATTGTTGGCGGTGAATTTGATATTTGGATGTTTACTATTCAAATATTGAAAAAACAGATCAGAATGTGCTTGATTATTGAATATGAGGAAGGTGTCATCTATAAAGCGATTATAGTGGATCGGTTTGAAGTCACGTGAGCAGTCGTTAAGCCAGAGGGTTTCATGATGGCGCAAAACGATATTTGCCAGAGAGGGGCTAAGTGGGGAGCCCATGGAAACTCCATCTATTTGCTTTTCATCCACATTCATAGACCTATACCTAGCCTCAACATTATGACCTCGGCTGTACCGCTTCATACCGTCCACACTTAGCCTCGAATCTGCCGACTGTACATTAGCTGACGTCCAGCTCCTCCACGCAGCTCTGTTCTTTTGCGTTTTAGACCTCCCCCGATAACATCCATGCTCCCCTCATTCATTACACAATAAATAGGTTTTTATTTATAGGATGTAGGTTAGTTTTCTCCCGTTTTTTCTGGTGATGGGATTTTTCATCCCGAAACGTTAAATTTCAAATTAGTCGATTTCCATTTAGTAATAAATTACTGAGAGTTTCAGTCTCTTGACGCGTGACCAAATGGCTTTGACATATTCTTGCTGTTAAAACTAAAACAGAAGTAGGAAACAGGTGCTAGAGCTGCAGCACATCAATAAGAATTATTCGCATTTTCTCGGGATGTAAAATATTTGCGGCAGTGACATATATGCCATTGGCCTGCTTTGCTACGTGCGTCTTTATATCCTAGCCAGCTACAGATGTGCCGAGCTTTGGAACGCGTGTGTTTATTGGAATGTATCCAACCTTACAATCTTAATTTCTAGTCTTCAATTTGAGCTTCAGATATTATTACTTTCGTCATAAGGAATTTTGAGTCCAAACACGTTACCATAAAATTATATTCAATTTCTATGGACTTTTCAGCTTATCAACAACCATAATTTGAGTTTAAACCCGTTACCATAAAATTATATTTAAAACCTATGGATTTTTCAACAACCAGAATAGCACTCCTCCAAGACTAACACTGTATAGTGTCTTTTATTGCCAAGAAAACCTTGTGAAAACTGAAATAATATCATATTACGAAGAGACAATGGACAGCAAAATGAGTCACGTTCGAAGAAAGCCGGTGTGCCGTGAAACAAGTGTCATTTGTAAACAGTAAGAAATGTCAATTCAGAGAAAAATTATTCACAGACGAACAAATGCTTCGTTGCAAGAAAAAAGAAGAAGTTGTATACGAAGACTGTGTACAAAAAATGCCATTTTGCAAAGAAATGCTGTGAAACAAAAAAGAAATACTTTGCTAAAAAAACACAATACACCGAAAAATAAATGTTATATTTAAAGGAACACACAAAACTAGCAGCGATTATATGTATTACAAAAAGTAAATGCAGCGAAATAGATACATTATAGTCAAGAAATTTAACGTAGGCAAGTACAGTAGTGAAAGAATGACCGATTAAAAGAACAAAAATAAGGTTCGGTTGCTTGGCTGGCGAATAAAAAATCTTAAGGTCTGATTTGGCCGGAACTTCAGCCTGGAACGTTGGCCTCGTCACTTGAGATTGTGTGTAAGTGCTAGAAGCAACTCGATTGTGTTGAGCGGTCTGAAAACGCACTTCTATGGAGCAAGCTGATTTTGTTAGTCTCAAGGATAAACTATCAATAGTCAACACCTGAAACTATCCAGTGGGTCGAAGCCAGCGTGCCTGTCTCAAGTTCTAACAAGACAAGCCTGGAAGTCTTTATATCGCTAGTCAGTCAATGGATGCTAATCGAACAAATAGTGACTGCTCGCTAATAAACGAGCCGCAAGATATTTAAAGATCGACGGGAGAGGGAGATTAACCTCAGACTGAAGAGTTTTGCTATCCAGTGTATACCAATACGTCGTTGTTGCTAGCAGTCAGCTATTGAATCAGATCTTGTACTTTATGTAGCTCAAATTTTACGGAAATGATCTTTCCAAAATTGTCTGTTCGCTGCTAGTGATATGCCCATACTTTTAGTATTGTTTGCCTTCGCCTCACTCACTGAACTGTATAAGGGGACGGCTTTGCGTCAAATGATGTATTGTACATATTCAGTGGTACTAGACAGAAAATTGTGCCAGCTGACCGGCTAATGTTTTGAGTTTCGTGTCGTTTTACTTTACATTAATTTATTTCGAAATATACATCTAGCTAGGTAGTGTTAGGCAGTGCGCCGTACTTGTGTAGAGCCTTCTTATCTGCACACTTAGTTCGTGAGCTTTTCGTATATATGCTGTATTAAGTGGGTGGTTTCCACAGTAATGTCTTTCTTATAACTAAGATACCCAAGCCAATTGTTCGTGGGCTGTGGCTGAAAACTCGTTCTAAAAACTAGAAATTTGCTATTCCTCATTGCAGACTTGCATTAACGGTTTGACGGTCTAAGACAAGAACCGCTGTCATGAAGACAGTGCTAGAAGATGCGCCAAGAATTTCACTGCGCTGAGATGGTGGAATTTATGTAATTGACATTTGCCGATGTTAAGTAAATGCTTGCGGAGCCGACAAACTTGACGGGAGTATGGTCGGTATAAGAGTCATTCGTCAATTCTGGAATGGCGAGAGGGATGCGAGTGGTAAACCACGGTCAAGCCCAGTTCAGACGAGAAGCTAAAATTGCCAAGACTGTCATTTCGCCGACAAATACTCTACCAAACTCGGTAAAAAAGTTGCCCCAAGGGCGCATTGAGCAGGATGAATCTAGGCCAATCCTTCTCACAGCTTGCGAGCAATTCAAATCAACTTGCCGTTCAATTTACCCTGTAATCTATACTAGTCACTAGTACGTACGTAACGCCACCGTTTTTCTTAGAGATTTGCTTTAAATGGTGGCAATTGCAACTGCAATGGCATAAGTATAAAATGAATTTGTCTTCAGGTTACAACGATGACAGCCAGCAGAAGAAGTACATGTCAGAGCTTAGTGTACCACTTGAGCTACAAGATCGTGCAAAATCTTCAGTCGCTGAGCACTCACTATATGCAAAGTAAACAAAATACCAACCGGCTTGCAAGCAAACAATAAAGCTTATTAAATTTATATATACCGTTTCTCTTTTAGTGCAGACTTATGATAATTTTACCCTGAAACATTGCCATCACAAGGTTCTTTAGCTGCTATCTACCCACAAAACTGTCCGTCGAAATGAGCGAAGAATTAAGTCGATCGTCTGCGCACGGCTTCCGAGCGCCCATGCCAACTCGCCGCTCAAGAAATTTTTAAAGCGAAATAATATTGAGGTTTGCTTTGACAATATGAAAAATAAATTCCATATGGAGCAAAGATATCAGTTTACTTTAATGATGCCGCTTCTGTTTTTGAAGCTCTTCAAGTGTTTGAAGTATACAAGCGAAGAGATATAGGAGAAGCACTTTCCTTAGAGCCATGTCCCGCAAAATGTACTACGTACCGATGAGCATACCATACAATTTGATCGTCATATGTAACGTATAAAGTCTTTACGTATATATACCTGAACAGAATGTCATATCTCGTGTATGACATTTCCCAATGCATTGTGATAAACGAGACCACGTGCTTTAAGTTGAATGGCATAGCCTTGGCCGTGGCGCGACTGCCATCAGTAATGGCTTACGACATTATCTTGACTGTGACAGCGCGTGACTGTGGTCGTGTATAGGAACTACAGTTTGGTTTATTGTGTCATGGCGACCACCTTCGCCTCTATTGTGTAGTCAAGTTCACGATAACTCTACATGGTTGTTAGATTATGTTTCATTATCACATATGTACATATGTGTACATACACCGAGATACACAGTAAATATACAAACACATAGACATAGATGGCTGTATTCTATAAGCATAATTTTTACACTAACACTAAGGTAGTCGCAATAAATTGTTTTGAGTTGGACAGAAAATTCTTGCTCTACTTGCTTGCTACCTATTTGAGGTATTAACGACGGTGTGCTAATATGTATATATACATATCTATAGAAAAAAGATTTAGATCTGCTACAGTGAAAAATAAATTAATGAACATTTAAAGGCAGATGCACACTAACGCAAACGTTACTCCTTCACACAATACCACATCCGATTATGTTGCGGCGAACAAGGCTTCGGCTTGCAGAGGATTTTACCACTAAGATGAATATCTAACATATTAGGTTTTTTTTTAGTTTGTACTGATGACAAACGGCAATGATCAACCTTCAAGTATATCTCCCATTTCTGAGTTTGTTTAATTTTGCAACGATGTATAGTTTTAGTGTAACGTTCAAACACCGTAACTTGTAGTCATGGCAACATGACAACCAAAGTGAAAAGTTGAGTGATTGAGTGAAAAGTTGAGTGTGTGCCCTATATTAGTTAAACACACGCCTGCTATCAAACTTGCACAATGAATTGTCAAAACAATCAAATACGTTCCAGATTATTATTTCCATCAACTTGTTTTTACTAAGTAATACGATTATTGATGCAAAAACAAAATTTTAGCTCACCCTAAATTTAAAAAAACTGTTTATGAGCCAAATAATCGGAGGACTAGATAAAAAGCTCCTGTGAGAAAAAGCCCCGGTGGAAAAAAATCATAAAAATCTCCAGCAGGAAAAAAGCCCCGCTCATCTACAGTTATTTTGAAGTATATTATATTAAAGTAAACCGAATTAAATAATACTAAGGTTACCTACCGCTACATAATATAACTTATTTTAACCTAGCCCCATCTAATCAAAGTTAGTGTCTTCTAATCCAGCCTTATCCATTCTAACCAAAGCTAATTTATTCTTATATTAAATAGAAGTCGACAAAATTAAAATTTAATGTTTCTGGATACAAATCCCATCTTCAGAAAAAACCTATGAACTAGCAACCAATCAATAAAAATTTCCTTTATTTGCAAATCGAATAGGGGAGCATGAATGTTGTCGGGGAGAGGTCTAAAATGTGAATGAACCGAGCTCCGCGGTAGGGGCCGGATGTCAGCTCCTGTACAGTCGCCAGATGTGAGGCTAGATGTGGACAGTGTGCAGTGGTACAGCCGAGGTCATAATGTTGAGGCTCGGTCTAGTTCTGTGGATGTGGAGGGACTCTAATGTTGTGAGCTCGATTGGATTGGAATGGTCTATGATAGAGAAGTCATTCCTGCTGATGGGATGGTTGTTTTACTCAGCAAGTAGGCGGGGGGCTGAATGTGAGGGTTTCGCAAGTTAGTAAACCGGTACGACTACGACTAGATGCACCTAAATGTTGGTCAATACGGGCTTTGTAGTGTTGTCTAGTGCTACCTATATATGAGGCACAGCAGGCCTGGTATCGGTAACGGTAAATGATACTGGACAAAAGTATTGACATCACCTCCCTTTTCACCAACATCTCCGGAGAAGAAACCATAGATATTATTTGTAACAAAGCCTTCAATGACACGAACCTATTTTACAACATAGATAAACCTACTTTCCGAACTTTCTTTAGCCTTGCAATCATCGACTCCTTCTTCAAGTTTAACAATAGACTGTACAAGTAAATAGTTGGAGTTTCCATGGGCTCCCCACTTAGCCCCTCTCTGGCAAATATCTTTTTATGACATCACGAAATCCTCTGGCTTAACGACTGCTCGCGTGACTTCAAACCCATCCACTTTAATCGTTTTGTGGATGACGCCTTCCTCATATTCAACAATCAAGCAGATTTTGATCTATTTTTGTAATATCTGAATAGTAAATATCCAGATATCGAATTCACTGCCGAACATCAATCAAATAATCCTTTAGCTATTCTCAATGTTTTAATAACCAACCAAGACTCAACACTGACCCCTGCAATTCACAGAAAACCCACATTCACTGGCTTTGGGACGAGTTTTTTCAGTCACTGCTACGATCAATTCAAAATCAATGCAATAAAAACTTTGCTATTTCGAGCCTACCATTTGTCTTCCTCATACCTTACATTTTCAAACGAAGTTGACTTTCTCCGAACATTCTTCAAAAATAACGGTTATCCGCACCATTTTCTGGACCACTACTGCAAATTGTTCCTAGACAAGCTGTCCGACCCCGGTATTAGCAAATCCTGGGTCAGTAAATTGGACTTCTTTCACTCGCTCCCGTTCTACAACAGAGCATCTGTCAGTGCAGTAAACACTTTGAAAACGTTCCTCTCTCAAGCATACCCACATATCAACTTCAGATTTTCATACAAAAACACATTTACCATAGGGTCCTACTTCAAATTTAAAGACAAACCCCCTCCTCCCCCCACACCACTTTCGTCCAGTGTTATTTACCGTTACCGATGCCAGGCCTTCTGTGCCTCATATATAGGTAGCACTGGGCAACACTTCAAAGCCCGTATTGACAACATTCAAGTGTATCCAGTCGTACCGGTTTACTACCTGGGAAACCCTCACATTCAGCCCCCCGCCTACATGCTGAGCAAAACAACCATCCCATCTGCAGGTATGACTTCTCCATCATAGACTCTTCCAATCCAATCCAATCGAGCTCACAACATTAGACTCCCTCCACATCCACCGAACCAGACCGAGCCTCAACATTATGACCTCGGCTGTACCACTACACACTGTCCACATCTAGCCTCACATCTGGCGACTGTACAGGAGCTGACGTCCGGCCCTTACCGCGGAGCTCGGTTCATTCACATTTTAGACCTCTCCCCGACAACATCCATGCTCCCCTATTCGATTTGCAAAGAAATTAAATTTTTATTGATAGGTTGCTAGTTTATAGGTTTTTCTGAAGATGGGATTTGTATCCCGAAACGTTAAATTTTAATTTTATCGACTCTTATTTAATATTAAACTTTTTGCCTTAGTGTAGTTTTTAACTTATTCTTCTATACATTTTTTAACTTGATTTCACCGAACATAACCTTACCTAACCTAATCTCAGTAGCCTAACCCAATCTTTACTCTTTTTACCTAACTTACCGTAACCTGTTCTGACAACCTAACCTGACCAATATACATTAA
This sequence comes from Parhyale hawaiensis, assembly GCA_001587735.2. Classification (NCBI taxonomy): domain Eukaryota; kingdom Metazoa; phylum Arthropoda; class Malacostraca; order Amphipoda; family Hyalidae; genus Parhyale; species Parhyale hawaiensis. The sequence goes on from LQNS02278157.1 coordinate 2,283,623, forward strand.
TATGACCTAGTCTAAATATATATATATATCTCTTAACCTAATCCACTCTAACTAAACTTGAATTGTTCTAGCTCAAAATAAAATTTTCTTTTCTAACATAACATAACCCATACACCACACCATACATTGACTGGACACTTGCCCCTCAGGCAGATTTCAGTCCCGCAATTGGGCATGACTGCACGGTGCCGCAGACGCATTTTTATATGTTCTTCCATTACTTTTTTAAAATAAGTACTACTTAATCTAACCTTACCAAACGTTACCTTACCTAATGTAACCTAACCTTACCTAACCTAATGTAACCTAACCAAACCTAACCTTACCTAACGTTACCTTACCTAACCTAACGTTACCCAACCTAACATAACCTTATCAAACTTAAATTAACCTTAAATCTAACCTAACCTAATCTGCGATACAGCGAGCAGCACTGCTCGCGAACTTGAACGCCACCCGCACGCACAGGGATGCGTGCTCACACAGAATCGTTTCAAACGTACATAGCGCTTGGCGAGTTTGGCATCTGTGCGGCCGCGACGCGAATTTTTTTCTGAACCTTTCAGCAAGTACAGTCTCAAGGCAGCCAATGGCGTGGCAGGTCACAGGCCACAGTGGGAGGGGCGAAGGGTGATGGTGTTGCACTCGGATGCGTACTCTGAAAAACTATGTTAATTCACTCTTTACGTGCCGTGAAGTTTATTCTCATAAATAATAGGCATCCATTAAGGTGTGTGATGTACTTGAACTTCATTTCGATGCTAGCAGCATGTGAAAATTGCTCGTGTGTTAGCTGGATATATTGAGTCTCTGTGCATTTTATGCACATGTTACACACATGTTACAGGGAGTAAATGTCCCCAAGCAGTGCACGCAATGCCTAATCAATAAGTGAATTGAATCACTGATAAATTGATAGGTTTGTTTTAAGCTACGTAAGACTAGGCCAGGTTCTATGAGTTCAATGGGGAGTAATGTTAAAGAGATGCGTTACATTGCGTGTATAACTATAAAAGTTTACGTTTATTTCTGATATATTACATGCTGTAGGTTATGTTTGCATTTCTGTATTCTTTAACTGGAAATGATTCAGCCTAGCCTTACCTAGGCTAACGCAATCCTTGCTGAGCCCTAATTACCATGGCATAACCTACCCTAACTAACCTAGACATATCTGACTTAAATTAACCATTTTCTGAAACGGTTAATTCATCTCACTTATTGCCGAAGCAGTACGCGGGGCTCGGCTTGTTCGTTGTAACATACACACACATTGTATGTAGACACTGGTCATTTGATACAGGAAATTCTTGGCACATTACGCTTAGGACGAATTAGGCTCAAAACAAATGTTAAGGCTCTGTACTTTCAAATCAATCGCGTAAAGCGTTCTGTATCTTGTTATACCCTTGACGATGCACTTACATTGTACTCACATTATTCAGATGTACTATTAAGAAATGAATGGTTTCGATGTATGATGAGTGCCATACAATTTAACTTAAAGCGCGTTCGATTAGGACATAAACTAAATGTGCTTAGCCTAAGTCAAGCGGGACTATGGACGTGTTCGATTTGGGACCTAAAAGTTGAGCTAAGCCAAGCCCACTTGACTTACCTTGTCCGGAACCGTTGACAGGAACTTTAGCTTCGTTTTGAATCGTGTTGTAGATGTTAGAAGCGACCAAAAGGGGTAAATGGCTTACGCTGGATTGCCTAGTGGCTCTGTCAGTTTGAATATTTGCTACTCTTGCTACACACAAAAGTAGCAGTATACTGCTATTTTGGCCAAAACGTGGAATATCCATGGAACACGGTCGGGCTAGCGCGCCCTGTATGGGGGATTTATGTTCGGAACGAGGTCGCCCGTGCCACCCCCAAAACTCGCATAGCGACCGTGCAACACTCAAGCCTCACGGATGCCCCGCTTAAAAAGGCGACCAAATGCACACCATACGCCGCGCTTGTTCCACCGAAAATTCTTAATTGGGTTGTAATTCCAGATTTGTGCAGTTGTAATTCCGTACTTCGCTTGAATTTCCATGGCTATATTCATCAACCTTACAATATAACTTTATAATTTCAGCCACTTTTTAAAGTTTGCGTAGCTGTAAATTTTCCTTGGAGCAAATTCGGTTATAGGAGCATAAAAATAGAAATGTGCTAGCTTTATGGCTTAGGCTTTCGTATATCAAATTGTTCTGCTGACACTTAGCAACGAGAAGCTGAGCGCACATTAAAAACATAAAAAAATACTGGAGTTCGTGGATTTCTGTTTAAATCAACATCGGTGCTGTTCTAGTGTGGTATCTAAGGTATTACCCGATTGCCGTACTAACTCTATTTCCGAAAAAAAGATCTATGAGTTGTAATCTTAAGTCAATATGAAGAGAGTTTTCATTTTTCAAGTTATATTTAAAAAGTCTCTAAAGTTATATAATGTTGTATTACTCGAGGTATACTAGGCCTATATGCGAGCCTGCTGCTGTATGAATGACCGAGTTTCTGAATGAAAATTAATTCATTCAATTTTTATTGTTATTAGCCATTTTCCAGGTAAAATGTCGTAAATTAGTACTCCCCATACTGACTTCATACAATAAAATACTTTTAAAAATGTAGAGCAGTCTTGGAACGAAGTAAAGCAGTCAACAATTAATGCCAGGAGGTCTAATTATGACAAGAATGTGCGCATTCCCAGCGGAGAAGTGTAACGCCATTGCGCAAGACCCTGAAGAAACTATCGAACTTGCGCATTCCGCAGGTTTGGATGAAATTTGTTCTAGCTACTGAGATAACGGAATTGCTACAATTTGACGATCGAGATGCGACGACTTCTGACCTTCTGCTGATAGTAAAGAATACTAACGCAGATGAAATATTTGAATGAAATCCTACAAATCTTGACGAGAGCTACACACAGGACACCAAGAACGAATCCATTCAAAAAATTCAAGAGTGTTTAAATACAGCAGATATTAAAGCAGCCAGTATGCAAAGTACAAGGAGATGAAGAGCGTAGTACAGCATTTCACACAGTATATCACTAGAGTCATAGGCTACTATGAAAATAATATAAATTCATTAGGCAAGAAAAAATGCTAAGCCCCCAATTCTTGTACATTGCCATTTTTAACGAGGAATGACTATCATAATTAGTATTTAGTGAGAAAAACAGGTTAATATTAGGAAAGTATTACACATTATTTATGGTTTAGTTATCTGGGGTGGTGCGGCTTGTACTCATACAGTGAAAATCAAGACAATCATGAACGATACATTAAGAATTATACTTAACGTAAGGAGAGATGACAACAATATTCCAATGATGTCAACAAACGCCATGTACCAAAAATTGAAAATTTTAAAGTACGATGATGTTTATAATTATTTTTTAATTGGGTTTCTTAGAAAGGCTATTGACAGACAATC
>LQNS02278157.1:2331813-2353365 GCA_001587735.2 Parhyale hawaiensis
CTTCAAGAGGAATGGGGCAGGATTGATATTGAACGATGCCGCAATTTAATTGAATCTTGCCCTCGAAGATGGGTTGAAGTCATCAAACATAAAGGATCGTTCACAAAATATTGATTAAGGATAAAGGTTTTTGTTGAATTTGTTGTTTTGTTGCGTTTTTTGTCAAGTGTCCCTTAATTTTGCTCACACTTAATTCATAATTATAAGTTAAATATACGTAACTTTTTTTCTTATCCTTCGGATCGTAATAAATTCTTAGCATATGATTAGGTATCCCAATACCTCTTTTGTGTTAAAATTTCAGCGTTAAACCTTTTACATTTTTTGAAATATGAAATTTTTTATTTTTGTCCCTTAATTATGCTCGCAACTGTATAAGGATAATTTCATTGTAAATCGTTGAAATTAATAATTCCGCATAATGTATCAATCACAGATTAATAGTCCCACTCGAGCCTGGATATGGTTCTAGCTATTTTCGCCGTGGGTCAATTCGCCGTCGGTCAATTCGCCGTCGGTTAATTCGCCGTCGGTCATTTCGCCGTTGGTCTTTTCGCCGTTAGGTCAATTCGCCGTCGGTTAATTCGCCGTCGGTCATTTCGCCGTTGGTCTTTTCGCCGTTAGGTCAATTCGCCATGACGGTATTTCACCGTGATGTAATATAAATGGCATGGTAATACATAAATTACACCCAACCACGCCTAGCCTTATACGCTCTTATTATTGCGATTATTAATATTACTAGTGCACCAAACGCAACCCTTTTGTTGAATAAGTCATGAAAGTATGTATTTGAAAATATTTTACCATCCTATCCAAAAAGTTCACAATACTCCAAATTTCACCATGTCCACAAAGTGCACGAAGTTCACCAAGTGCACAAAAGCAACCAAGTTCACAAAGGCCGTGACCAGGCCTTCACTAATAACCCGGGAATTTCCGGGCTCGTATCCTGGATACGGTTTGGGAAAAAGAAAAGAAAGGTACCTTGGAATTTTTTCTTTTCGGTATTAGATAGGTAGAAAATAAGGCTTCGGACAGACGGACGGACGGACAGACGGCTCTCTAATTATAGTATAGATTATTAGGAAAAGTTTCAGCTTCAGCTTTTGACCCATATAGCAGCAGAACTTCCTTGGAAAAAAAGGGGTTATAAAAAGAAAAGATGGAAAAAATAACAATACCGTACCTTTACATTTAAATAATGCACAACATCACCGATCTTAGTCAAATAATATAATTCACATGAAAACTGCACATCTTAAATGGTCATTTACTACGATACGACCAAGTGACTAAAAATGATTAAAATGAATAATTTGACCAAACCTAACCCTCCTAAGGTTACATTACATAGTGTTTGGTTTGGCTAGTTCAATTTTTTAGCTAAAACTTTTTTTAGTTTGTTTAACTTTTACTTAGGAACATGTTTAATATCGATAGATTGGCTGCTAACATTAATTTCACTTAAGCTATAATAAAAATATATTGTTCAGTATGGGCTGTGTATGTTACTACATATAAGATATGAGAATGCAACAATGAAAAGAAATGGTGACAACTGTATCCAGTAACTCAAGGGGAATTAAGATCTGATCTGAAGAACAAATTAAATTCTAATTGGCTACATTCACAAATTTATGAGAAATTATAGCATGAACACCATCACGACCGCTACTGTCGTTTCTGCTTTTCAACGCAATTGCTGCTAATACTCATTCTAATAAAGCTGGAATGTATGGCATTAGCCATGGTTGGCTGAACTCTAGCTGGTGATAGGTCTAGACAGCAGCCCATTTTCAGACTAATGCAAACGGTATTTTATTCTGAATACTTGATTAAAATGTTATATTGCGAACACCTAACAATTTCCAGTTAATACGTAACAACTGCTTGATACACAATGTCAACAACCTGTACATGATCTGCGACACACAAGACATGGCGGCGGCAAGACTATCATATACAGAACCAAAAGACAATAGAAGATCAGTAGTGGGCTTGCGCCTTTGTTATTTTTGCTGGAGGGCAACTATTTCTTACTGGATGACAACTATAGATTTACTAATTAAATATAGTTTACTCTTAATGCTCAACCACTAATGAAATTCTTTAAGCCATACAGAATTAAAAGACAAAAGAAGATCAATTTTATTTGAATAAATAGTTTAAATCTTAATGATCAACCACTAATCAACTTCTTCAATACTCTAGCGGCGAAATGCCATCACGGTGACATATCCTCAAGGCAAAATGCCATCAGGGTGAAATGTCCTCACGGCGAAATGCCCTAACGGCGAAATGACCAACGGCAAATTGACCGACGGCAACTTGACCGACGGCGAAATGACCAGCGGCGAAAAGACCTGTCACGCCTGGAAATACCCATGAAGCCAGCTTTCAGTCTGAGCTTCTTTTGTCACTTGGATAGTTGTATAAATACAGTAGGTGGTTGGTTCGCGGGCTATATATAAATTTAAGTGTAAATTTGAAGATTAATTATTATCCATATTCACAGCTATTGCGTGGTTCTGGCCATGGTTGAATAACGTACGTAGTTCAGCCATGGTTGTGGCAGCAGGGTCACTATAGTTGCCATCACGGCCCGTCAGCCGACCACGCTTTAATATTTCTTGATAAATAGAGATAAAAGTAAAGACATAAAGTGCATCTAGGGCAATACAGATATAACAAAGGAAAACACAAAGGCAAGTAACAAGTTCGATGCGACTGTTTATGGTGCTCTTGCGTTATCGGAATGATCATCCGTCTACTTTTTCTCTTGGGAGATCATGAAAAAACCGTCTTCCAAGTGACGACGAATCAGCGATGAAATGATGGGTGGCATCAGATAATGGGATCTGTAACAATAGCTGAGAATTTCTGGGACTTTAACTTAACGATATACACTAAAGTAAAAAAAAGTGGATGAAGTAATTGTAATAAACATTTATAGTTGCATTTGTCCTTTATTACAATGATAAAATTCGCCTTGATATCGTATGGAGTGAAACTGAATATTTGTTCATCAGTTTGAACTGTAGAATATGGTTTATATCGCAAAGCGATTACAGAAGATAGTAAAATATAAATTTTTTATACAGCAGATTATGGAACTTGGCCGAAGCATAAATGTTCTTGAGGTATAAACATAATAAAACAAAACCGTACCGGTGACAAACCTCACTGCTATATTTCGACTACAAATATAGCTTAGAAAATGAACATATTAGCCAAGCTTGAGAGCACTGAGTAAATAAAATCGTTTGGTCTTCACTCTGTGACATAACTTTCCACTCTAATGCATTCTTTAACAACAGTGGACCAGCTGGACACACACAGACCGCTATATGTCATGCACAAACAGACAAGCCGTGCCTGCGGCACAATACACCTCCCTGCGCAGCAGTCGGAGTCGACTAGACGCTTTGCTAGATAATCATCCCTATCGCCAATATAAAGCAATAATCACCTGAAAAGACAGATGTCAACACACAGCAGACTCGCACTATGTTCCCAATACAGCCACTCCACCCTTTACGTGCCAGAGGGGTGTAAATAGTCTTAATTACATATCAGAACATCATCATATACATTTCCGAAATGAAAATGTCGGACACGCCAGGACTAACATGTATGTATATAAAAGTAAAATTTCGCTACCAAAGATTAGAATTTTTGCGCTGTTTTGGTATTAGCAACGTAGAGAGTTTGTTACTCTTTAATAACATTGTAAACAGTTTGACTAGTAAGTAACTGTTTACTATGTTATTAAAAAGGACCAAACACTGCAAGTGCAGAGAAAAAAGTAAGTTCCTGATGATATGAGATGTTGTGAAAAGGAGCCAAAGCCGTGCCAATGACGGCCTTACCTCCCTGAGGTCACGGCTTTAGGAGTTGAATGTCATTACACTTGTTTGAGAAGAGGGTCACGGGAATTGGGGGGGTGACGGTTTGGGGTGCCTTTACCCTATTCGATTTGACGACGGAAATTAGCTGCGATCAGCGAAATCGCCATAGTGTGGACAGGTTTTGGCGGTAGTCTGGACGGGGCCTTAGAGACTTTGAAGGCCGGGACGCGAATTTTTTGCTTGAACCTTTCAGCAAGTACAGTCTCAAGGCAGCCAATGGCGTGGCACGTCACAGGCCACAGTGGGAGGGGCGAAGGGTGATGGTTGGTGATTGTGTTGCACTCAGATGCGTACATTGAAAAAACTGTTTAAATGCACAATTTACCTGCCATGAAGTATATTCTCATAATTAATGGACATCAATTAAGGTGTGTGATGTACTTGAACTTCGTTTGGATGTGAGCAGCATGTGAAAATTGCTCGTGTGTTCGCAGTTTACATTGAGTCTCTGTGTATTTTATGTACATGTTACAGGGAGTAAATGTCACTAAGCATTGCGCGCAATGCCTAGCCAATAAGCGAATTGAATCACTCATACATTAAATGGATAGGCTTGTTTTAAGCTTTGTTAGACTAGGCCAGGCTCTATTAGTTCAATAGAGATTGACGTTAGAGATGCGTGCATAACTATAAAACGTTTACTTTTTGATGCATTACAAAGGTTATGTTCTCAATTCTGTATTCTCTAACTTGACATAACTCAGGCTAGCCGTACTGATGTAACCTAAACTAACGCGATCTTTGCTGAACCCTAATTACCGTGGCATAACCTACCCTATCTAACCTAAACATACATGACTTAAATTAACCCCTTTCTGAAACGGCTGAGTCACCTCACTTATCGCCGAAGCAGTTCGCAGGGTTCGGCTTGTTCGTTGTAACATGCACACATTGTTTGTGGACATTGGTCAGTTGATATAGGAAATTGGTGGCACATTACGTTTACGACGAATTAGGTTAAAAAAATGTTAATGCACTGTACGTACAAATCATTCACAAAAAGCGTTCTATATGGTCTCATAGCTTTGACGATGCACTTACATTGTACTCACACTATTCAGATGTACTATAAAGAAATGAATGGTTTCGATGTATGATGAGAGCCCTGCAACTTAACTTGAAGCGCGTTCGATTTGGACATAAACTCAATATGCTTAGCTTAAATCAAGCAGGACTAAGGGCGTGTTCGATTTGGGACCTAAAAGTCGAGCTAAGCCAAGCCCAATTGACTTAACTTGTTAGGAACTGTTGAAAAGAACTTTAGCTTCGTCGTTTTGTATCGTGTTGTAGGAGTTATAAGCAACCAGCTCAAGTTGAACCGACTGAAATCTCAATTATATAGAGTTATATTGAGTTTTTAGAAGCCTCACAGGTGATAAATTTTGACGCAGCGAATGAAACTCGAGTAAACGCGACGAATTCGGGACACCTGTGCAGTGTGCACTTTCAAACAAGGTAAATGAAGTAGGTTTGGGTTAGATCGACTTACAAACTTCCTGTATAAACTGACCAGTGTCTACATACAATGTGTGTGTATGCTACAATGAAGAAGGCGAACTCAGCGTACTTCTTCGACAATCAGTGAGATGAATCAGCCGTTTCAGAGATGGGTTAATATCAGTCAGATATTTGTTTGGGTTAAATAGGGTAGGTTATGCCATGGTTATTAGAGTCAAGTAACGATTGCGTTAGCCTAGGTTAGGAACTGCTAGGCTGAGTTATGTCCAGTTAGAGAATACAGAACTGAGAACATAACCTATGCAATACATCAGAAAGTAAACGTTGTAAACTTTCATAGTTATGCACGCTTCTCTTTAACATTACCCTCCATTGAATTAATAGAACCTGGCCTAGTCTAACATAGCTATCCATTTAATGTATGAGTGATTCCATTCACTTAATACATTTACTCCCTATAACATGTGCATAAAAGACACAGAGACTCAATGTAATCTGCTAACACACGAGCAATTTTCACATGCTTCTCAGATCTAAACGAAGTTAAAGTACATCACACATCTTAACTGATGCCTGTTAATTATGAGATTAAACTTACGGCACGTGAATTGTGAGACTTCAAACGGCTTCAACGACGTATCTACAACGGGGCTCTTTGAAAGAGACCTCAATGATGGCTTGCGAAACAACGGTCAAAAACTCAAGCATAAAGCTCGAAGAACGACCTTAAGTCAGCAGTTCCTTCCGTTTTTCATGTCAGCATTTGGAATAGACTCCCTTCCGATGTTGTAAGTAAGGAGTCAGTCAACACGTTTAAAAATCGTCTTGAGAAATATTGGGAGAGACATCCCCCGCAACTAAGAAGTCCTCCTCAAGGAGTCGCAAACTCTTAACGGCCAAAGCTTCCGAGGCCACCTTAATCGGTCTCCTTCTCTCTCCCGCTCCAACTACACAGTTTGATGTCTCTAAGCTCCGCATGTCAGAGACTCTTGATCGTGCTTGCGTGCATTCAAGATAGTCTCTTGGGCATGGACTCTTCACCCACTTTTTTTCTCTCTCTTTTCTCCTGTGCTCTATATCCTACTAACATAATGGCAATAGCTCATAGAGTGCCGGGGCGTATGTTCCGGTGTCTCTTTGGGAATGGGCCTATGGTTCGTCTACTGCCGCCTATCTAATCTAATGTAATCTAATCTAAACTACATAGTTTCCGCAAGGTACGCTTCTAAGTGCAACACCATCACAAACCATCACCCGTCGCCCCTCCCACTGTGGCCTGTGACCTGCCCGCGCAGGCTTATAACTCGCCATTCGCTATGTACGTTTGTGTACGGGCATCGGTGTACGCATACAGGCGGCGTTCAAGCTCGTGTGCTGTGCCTGCTCGTTGTATCGCAGGTTAGGTTAGGTAAGGTTATTTTAGGTTAGGTAAGGTTATTTTAGGTTAGGTAAGGTTATGTTAGGTTAGGCTGGGATAGGTTAGGTAGTGCTTCTGGTGGTTGTTGCTCGGCAAGAAAGCTCACTTGAACTCACGCACTGTGATGAGCGTACACAGAATGGCGAGTTTGATGCCAGTGCGACCTGCCCCGCCATTGGCTGCCTTGAGACTGTACTTGCTAAAAGGTACATGAAATAAAATTCGCGGCTTGGACGCACTGGCGCCAAACTCACCAAATACCTTCCTACGGGGAGAAATACATGATTTTGAATTTGAATTCTGTGTACGTTCATCACGGTGCGTGCGTTCAAGTAAGCTTTCTTGTCGCGTCAAAACCAGGAGAGGCACTAAAATGAGTACTACTTAATCTAACCTTACCCAACGTTACCTTACCTAATGTAACCTAACCTTACCTAACCTAATGTAACCTAACCGAACCTAACCTTACCTTACGTTACCTTACCTAACCTAACGTTACCCAACCTAACTTAACCTTACCTAACTAAAATTAACCTTAAATTTAACCTAACCTAATCTGCGATACAGCGAGCAGCACTGCATGCGAACTTGAACGCCACCCGCACGCACAGTGATGCGTGCTCACACAGAATCGTCTCAAACGTACATAGCGCTTGGCGAGTTTGGCATCTGTGCGGCCGGGACAGAAGAATACAACCAATGCCTCTCATATTGTACACCTTATAAAACATACAGAGTTCGGCTACCTCTTCTCCTGTGGGACAGTTTCACAAGATCATTATCGACGCACAGCCTGCTGGCCGAGCTAACAAGTCGGTCCAACAGACGTGACTGTCAGCTGCTGAAGCCCAGACCGGTGAGCAATACTCCCACGCAGGCAGCAAAAAGGCATAAAGACATCTGCGGATAACCTCACTGTCACCAAACACAGAATTCACCTTACGCAGGAGCCCAATCTTACTGGAAGCACGTGGCACCAGTTGCCTAATATTCGGCTGAGAAGTAAGCTTCTCATCAAAGACAACACCAAGAATCTCCAAGGAGCTAGACCCCCCCCCCCTGAATCAAAGTGTCGTGCATCTCCAGATGTGGATGCTGCTGTACAAGTGTCCAAGACCCTATGAAAACCATAGACTTAGTCTTACTGGCATTCAGCTTCATACTCCAGGCCGATAACTATGCACTAATGGGCGACAAACTCTTATTCAGAGACTGGGAGACTGCGTTACGCATGCGGAGACCAGGTATCACTGCTATCAAAGAGGAATCGTCGGCATAGTTGATCATCGTGTTTTCCAGCGAAGAGAACATGTCACTAGTATACAGAACGAACAACAGCGGACCAAGCACGCTGCCCTGATGGACGCCAGACTCCACCGTGACTGAGGCACTCAAAACGCCGTCAACAGACACACTCTGCGTTCGCTCAGAAACAAAGTCACAAATGATTGACAGAACCCTACCACCCACACCAACCGACCCCAGCTCGTATAATAGACGCCTGTGGTTGACCCTGTCAAACGCCGAGCTAAAGTCCAAGTGTACAAGGCGTGCCTCAGACCGATAATCCAGCGCAATCTTTAAATGGTGTGGCACGGACAACAAGGCGTCACAACAACCCCAAACCAGTTCTATACGCAAACTGACCAGCTGGCAGCAAACCCATAACCTCAGTAAAACGAAAAAGGTACAAGCGACCAAATTCTTGAACACTTTAGATAAAATGGGTGTCAGCGTAATGGGCCCGTAGTTAGCGACATGGGGCGACACTGGACCCTCAGAAATATGAGTAATATTCCCATTATGCTAATAACGGGGAAAATTTCTTAACCGCATCAGTTGCCGAAAGATCACTGCTAGCTTAGGGGCAAGAACGCCAGCAAGCTGCTTATAAAACAGAGGAAACATGCCCACTGGACATGTAGATTTCAAAAAACTCCATATATATGTATTGGGGGAGATGCAATCTGCAATAATGTTCCAGAACTGATCAGAAACGCTCTGTTGTATCGCTAATAGTTGTTGTAAATACCCTGATGGGGTAAATTGGTTTTACCTTTTTCCACTTTTTGTATAACCACTTCAGAGCTCAGTAAGTATATGTATTGTTATTAATTAATTCCAAATTTTAATTTCAATCACAATTCACCGTAAAGTGGTAGCGTGTTACGATTATGGGGAGTTTAGCTCCTGCCAGCGGGATTTCCCCGAAACCAAAATTGATGAGTATTAAGAAAGACGATTATCATTGGGTTAATTAATAACCTTGATTTTCTATATAGATTCAGATCTTCTTTGGGCTCGAGCGGAGGCACGATCCTAAAAACAGTGGTGGCACAGCAGAGGAGAAATAACAAAAGTTAATATAACTTGTCTATATTCATACCTTAACACAGATCATGATACAATTCGATACCTTCCAGCACGACTGTCACACAAATTGAAATATTCCTACGATTGGTTGCAAAAGTCAACAGACTATACTCCTACCGCCTTCTAAACATGCCTCTGGAACTGTAACAACCCCACTCTCTTGACTATAAATATACATTCGACACTCAACTCGGGGTCGCCGTTGTTGCTGTCGTGAAATCGACATGGGCCATCGTCTAGTCCACGATCTGAAAGGCTTGAGGCACAGACACAGATAAGGGGACGGCATGGGCTTCTCTCGTCTCTGTCTGCCTCAACAGCCTGGCCTTAGTTTCTATACTCAGCGGATAGGCAGAGAGTAAACAACCAACCAATCTGCACTGGTGGGCGGATTTGACAGTCTCTGCTACCGAAATATGTTTGTTCAATCAACTGTTTTCCCCTCTAATTAATTAACCGTCCCGCCTACATGGTAGATATGCATGCCAAATTGAAGGTCTCGTGATATTGCGGCTACTTAATGTGCTTTCTCGCTCCTACAGTTCCTAGTTTTTTTTAATATTTGTAATATTTGTAATAAACCGAAAGTGGAGCGCGAGGCTATCTTGTTTTTCAAATTAAAAACTCTGATTAACCTGTGCTAGCAGTTCCATTGGAACCAACACTGTTACCGGGGTCTATATATATATATATATATATATATATATACATATAGCCTGACTGTAGGTACATAGAAACAAATACCTGCAGCATGCCTTGGTTTGGCCGCAATCGTCCAAAAGTGTACTGTACTTGTAGAAGCACAAAATACAAGTTCCGGGGACAGGCGTCCCTTGAACGCGATCCTATTGGCCGGACAGGTGTGGGCGCTCGCTGACGTCACAGGCGCTGCCTTTAGTTGTTGCGTACTTTGTCCGACGCCTAGCTAGCGTCGATGCGGCGCCGTCCCTCGCCGGTTGAATATTGAAGCTTTGAGAGTAAAATTAAACTTGAACCTCCTTCTGAGCGCGATCGTACTGAGCTCGATACGCACTGGGCGCCCCGTGTTTCTACTGAGCGGTCTCACACTAAGCGCAGATTTGGTTTTCTTTGATAGATTTTACAGAAAAATGTGATTTATGGACAACTAAAATGAAATATATATACAGCTGACGACACTAATGATACCGTCAAATAAAGTATTGACAAACAAATGTTGTAAACGTTAAGTTAATTGACTAAAATTTACTATTTAATTAAATAGAATTAAATTGAATAGTAAATAAATTAAAAATAAATTTTAGGTTTTCATTAAAGATTTAATTCAGGCTTTGTTCTAACATGCAGTTGTGCCTCTTTTAGGCCATTCCCAATTAAAAAATTTCAGTGGAACTACCGTGGCGTTTGGTCCACACGTGGCCGCCACAGGTCGCCTTTTTGGCCGCCACAGGTCGCCTTTTTGAGCGGGGCATCCGTGAGGCTCGGGTGCTGCTCGCTCGCTATGCGCGTTTTAGGGGTGGCGCGGGCGCCCTCCTTCCGAACATAAATCACCCATACAGGGCGCGCTTGCCCGACCGTATTCCACGGATATTCCGCGCCTCCGCAGAAGTAGTAGGTAGTATCCTGTTATTTTGGCCAAGACGTGGAATACCCGTGGAACACGGTCGGGCTAGCGCGCCCTGTATGGGTGATTTATGTTCGGAACGAGGTCGCCCGTGCCACCCCTAGAACTCGCATAGCGACCGTGCAGCACCCGAGTCTCACGGATGCCCCGCTTAAAAAGGCGACCAGATGCACACCATACGCCGCGCTAGTTCCACCGAAAATTTTTAATTGGGCAGTAATTCCAGATTTGTGCCGTTGTAATTTCGTATTTCGCTTGAATTTCCATGGCTATATTCATCAACCTTACACTTATTAAAGTTTGCGTAGCTGTAAATTTTCCTTGGAGCAAATTCGGTTATATGAGCATAAAAATAGAAATGTGCTAGCTTTATGGCTCAGGTTTTCGTATATCAAATTGTTTTGCTGACACTTAGCAACGAGAAGTTGAGCGCACATTAAAAACATAAAAAATACTGGAGTTCTGTGATTTTGCATCAATAGAACTTAGTCTTGCTGGGACGACTGTAACAGCTAGCCGGCATTTAGTGATTGCCGGTTGTAGGAAGTTTATCTCAGCATATCGTGGATTTCTATTTAAATCAATATCGCTGCTGTTCTAGTGTGGTATCTAAGGTATTACCCTATTGCCGTACTAACTCTATTTCCGAAAAAAAGATCTATCATTTGTGATCTTATGTCAATATGAAGAGAGTTTTCACTTTTCAAGTTATATTTAAAAAGTCTCTAAAGTTATATAATGTTGTATTACTCGAGGTAGGCCTATACTAGGACTATATGCGAGCCTGCTGTTGTATGAATGACCGAGTTTCTGGATGAAAATTAATTCATTCAATATTTATTATTATTAACCATTTTCCAGGCAAAATGTCGTATATTGGTACTCCCTATACTGACTTCATTTTGGGACTATTATACAATAAATAACTTTGAAAAATGTAGAGCAGTCTTGGAACGAAGTAAAGCAGTCAACAATTAATGCCTGGTGGTCTAATTATGGCCAGAATGTGCACATTCCCCAGCGGAGAAGTGCAACGCCATTGTGCGAGAATATTGAACTTGCGCATTCTGCAGGTTTGGATGAAGTTCGTTCTAGCTACCGAGATAACGGCATTGGTACAAAGTGACGATCGACATCCGACGACTTCTGACCTTCTGCTGATAGTAAAGAATACTAACGCAGATAAAATATTTGAACGAAATCCTACAAATCTTGACGAGAACTGCACACGACACCAAGAACGAATCCATTCGAAAAATTCAAGAGTGTTTAAATATAGCAGACATTACAGCAGCAAGTATGCAAAGTAAAAAGAGATGAAGAGAGTAGTAGAGCATTTCGTACAGTAAATCACTAGATGGTCTTGAGTCATACTATGGAAATAAAATAAATTCATTACGCAAGAAAAAATGCTAAATCCTTAATTCTTTTGCATCGCATCCGTTTTTAACTATAGTATTTAGTAGTATTTAGTAATAAAAACAGGTTAATATTTGGAAATTATTTTCTCATAAAAATATAATGATATTCACAATAAGCATATGATATCTTACCTATTTTTTCATGTGATGGTAGCTTATCTCGTATTATATACGAGTAATTTTCAAATTCTGCTAACTGTTATGAGAGTGAAACGTTGAAGCCAAATCAAATTTGCCACGATGTCTTGTAATGAGGTTTACTGATGTACACGTAGGCCAATCTCAATGTGTGCCCGTCTTGTGTCTGTGTCCGGTCTAGAATCCAGAATGGTTAGAGAAATTCGTAGGTTTCNTTATAGGTAGAAATTTTTATGATGTCTGATTTACCTTCGCTGAAGCTTAGGCCATCACTGCCGTGTTCCAGGTGAGACACCGTTAATTGCCATGTGCATGTTAAATTTAGGATGTTTGACATTAGGAGGTTGGCCGTCCTCAAAAAAATAAAAAATTCGGTAATGAGCGTTGCTGTGCGTAGTTAGTGAATGTTGATTTGTTGAAATTGGATAGATTGTGTAGTACTAAAAATTCCTATACCCCACCTAATGCCACGCATTATTTAAATGTCAGAGGTAACGCTCAAAACCCGTAACATAACTTCCTCATAGAATTGAAAAAATAAAATAGGAAGGCATTTCTATTGTTTAGCGAGTCCTTTTATGTTATAAATTCTATTAATTTTATCCACTATACTGTAAAATAATACACAGCTGTTGGTCGCTCCGATCTTGCTCAGTCTTTTGGTTGGTCCGCCTCTCCGTCACGCTGTTAAAGAATTAGATAGGGAAAAATTCATTAGGCAGTCACGATATGCTGCGGAGTGCTGGCTCATGACAATGCTTCGCTATTCAATTGCAAGCTTCTAAAATCTCAATTCTGAGTTTTGAAGAAGAGTGAAGCATTCTTTCCAGTGGTAGCATAGATACAGTCTTATTCTAATTAGGGCTGCTTATTCTAACTTCACGCTCCGCTTTTGGACCAGCACCTGTACATCGACTGACTCATTCAGCTTACAAATTGCGAGTCTCTACGGATGATATGTCGTAAGCTCCGCGTGCCCTTCTGCCTTTGCAGTTTGCTGAAAGAAAGCTTTCCTCACCAAACAGTAACAAGCACAGGAGACAACGGAGGTTTTCCTAAAGTGCTAATTTTCTGCCGTCATTTATAATGACGACTCGGGCCACTTATATTCGAATATACAACAGTCACTCTTCAAAAAAATTGCTACCCGATGTTCCCACTGAGCGCATGACAAGCACTGAGCGCTAGCATCCGGAACGCGTTCGCGCTCAGTAGGAACTCAAGTGTATTCTACAAGAAGAGATAACATTTTTGTGTGTCAACAGAAAAAATCTGCAAGAATGTTCCAAAACTCCTCAGATAATGTGCTAGTGCTTTTCTCATACTTATATCAAATAATAAATTTATAAATCAAGATACCGGGCTTTGCAAAAGTCCTGACCTGTTTTGTATCTTCAAAGTGTGAAACTCATTTCAAAGACTTGCTGAAATTTATTGACAATGACTCATTCCTAAACTATTTCAGATAATAAAATAACTGGTAACAGTGCTCATTTTTATACATAGTTTGTAATGAAAACAAAAAGGATAAAGCTAGCAGCTCTCCTTCGCGCGGGTCACCAGAAGGCGGACATTGTTAGGTTGCAAAATGTCAGTTTATCAACGGTGAAACGGATCGAAAACGCCTTAAGAATAATGAAACCCTCAAAGATCGACCCCTTTCAGTCAGACCACAAGTTATTCAACGGAAGAATGTTCGAAGAGCCTTTGAAAATGAACCGAAACTCAAAATGACTGAATTTGCAAAGAAGAAGAAGAAGAAGAATATGTCTGTGTCAACCGTGTCAAGAGCTGTAAAGAGTGAAGGTGGAAAAGCTTAACTTGTCAGAAAAGACCGCTACATACTGCTGACATGGTTAAAAAGCGCCAAGAGCGATGGCCCCGCCTTCTTAACGACTTGAAATGTCATGGAAATCGAATCATCATTTTCTCAGATGAGAAGACCTTCAGCGTGGATCCTATCTTCAACAAACAAAACGATCGAGTTGTGAGCTTTGTCCAAGACATCTCTGATGTTCGTTATGTCTCCACAACAAAGCATCCGGCCTCCGTAATGATGCTTGGCGTTGTGGCCTCCAATGGAGAGAAGATGCCTCCAGTGTGGTTCAAGGGCGGTTACAGGTTGACAGGGGTTGAATACAGAGATATCATGGCCACAAAACTTCTTCCTTGAATCAGAAAAATCGTCAAGGATGGAGATTGTGTGTTTCAGCAAGATGGTGCACCAGCGCACACGTCGAGAACCGTCCAAAACTGGATGAGCCATAACATGACTTTCTGGCCCAAAGACTTCTGGCCCCCAGAGTCGCCTGATCTCAACCCTCTGGACTACAGCGTGTGGCTGCATACTGAGAGTAAATCATGCAAAGATCGCCACAACAACATTGAGGAGCTGAACGCCTCTGTGATCCGCTCTTAGGCCCAGATGAGAAAGGACTACGTCCGTAACGTGTGTAAGGACTTCCGACCACAATTAGGAAGTGTCATTGCTGCCAATGGAGGTTCTATTGAATAGCAATGTTGTTTAGATTATAATAAACTAATACATTACAAATCTTGTTTTATTTTCATTATAAACAAAGCTTTTACGAACTTCGGGTGGCAAAGTATTAAAACAGGTCAGGACTTTTGAAAGCCCGGTAAACGAACTTCATAATAAACTCACCTAGTTCAATTGTAATAGGAGCATCTTCAACATCATCATTATCGGCACCTAGCTGTTTCTTTTGCGACAACTACAATGCGGCACAGCGGCATGTGGGTGAGATCGTATAGAATATTCGTGGATCCATTGTTTACATGAAAGTTTTTGGCGAAACTGCCCACTGTATTACACGGAGGACAATAGAAAATTTACTCGTATCACTTTATAAAACAAAGTTTTTTACAAGTTTTCTTCAAAGGAATGGTGAAACGTTTTTACACGTGCATGAGTGATTTTAGCACTCTATATTCACGATTAGCAAATAATTAACAGAAATATGCGGAGTGTAGAATCACTCACTGGCAGTTAACGCTGCACTAAGTTTGGTAGGACGTGACACTTGAGTAACCGAAACATTATGACACACTACGCCCAATTCTCACAGCGAAGTATCTCTTCTCTTCAATGAAGTGCAATACAGTGTGAAAAGCTGAACTGAACGGAAATCAATGGAGTTTTCCTTATGTCTTCTAGAAAGACGGTGGGTCATATAGGGGTGAGAAGCTTCTTCTATCGGCCCGGTAAATTCAAATGTACCGAAGAAAGTCATTCGGTATGTTCATTCGATATCGGTATCGATAGAAGATTCAGAAATGATGGGGTATTTTGGTAGATAAAAATACCGCCGATACTTCCGAAATACCGAATTTCATTCTGTAGTCCCAGCTCTGTATTCGACTGTGGTCTCAAGTGACCAGCCGGACAATGCGAAGCATCTGCCAACCGACGCAATGTTGACGATAGCTTGGTCAATTACAAAATTTTAATAAGAACGTATTCCTTTTCATCTTTATTTAGCACATTTTAGTTATTTATAGTCTCAGTTATATCTTAGTAAATGACCAAGATATGCAACATTGGCGTGAATTAAAGTATTTTCAGTGCCAGTATGTGATTATTAACTTTATTTCATTTTTTTAGTAAATAACTAGATTTTAAATTTTGTTCATCATTATTTTTTAACTTGATTTCTTTTCTTTTCTTTGCCCGGGTTCTATTCCCCGGACGGCACGCTACGGACTTACACTGCGTGGAACACTCCAGCACCGAGAGGCCAGGCGATGCACGATGAGGGATCCTAAATTGACTCTCATCACGGACTGCTTCTCTTGCTCGTCACACTACTGGATCTTCAAAATTCCAGAATTAAGGCAAAATGAAAACCTCGATAGGTCTATCCATTGCACCTTGTATACGAAATAATAAATTATATTTGTTCTTTTTTGTTTATTATTTCATGTGCAGTAAATAACTAAGCTCGGTGATTTTGTGCATCAATACATTTTAGGTTAAAGTATTCTTCGTTTTATTTCACCTTTGCTTTCTATTATCCTTCCATTTCTTGGGAAGTTCTACTGCTCATATTGACGTTTTCATAACAATAATAAAAACAACTAGAGCACTCTGAGAGCGCATACCTCCGCCAAGTGAAGCAACGGTAGCAAAAAATTCAAATTGTCTCTGAAACCATAATTTTCTTCGTATAAACTTCAAAGTCTAATCATTTGTGCCTTTTTATATTATTAACAGCTTGTTCAATTTTCTTGATGATCCGTTCATAACTTTTTAAGTTATACTGTTAACAAACGTTATGACAAACATGATACAAACATACAAACAAACAAACCGATCTCCACCAAAATTTGATCATTTATGTCTTTTAGCATTACTAATAACTCCTATAAATTTCATAAAGATCCATTAATTATTTTTTGAGTAATTGTGCTAACAAGCATAAAATTAAAAACAGTGACAAACGAACGAACAGGCGAATCATTATCAAAATTTGGTCATTCACTCTTTGTTTTATACCTAACAACTCATATTAATTTCATCAAAATCCATCCATAACTTTTTGAGTTATAGCATCGAGAAAAATAAGGCAGACCAACAAACAAACAAACGGATGGACATATCTTCACCAAAAGGTAATCAACTGTTTCTCCTAACACACCTAACAATCCCTGCAAATTTCATCCAAATCGGTTCATAGCTTTTTGAGTTATCTTGTCGACAGACAAAGAGACAGACAGACAAACACGACGAAAACATAACCTCCTTGGCGGAGGTAACAATAACAGCGCATTAGGTACGGCGTGGTTGGGTATAATTTATATACTGTATTACCACGCCATTTGTATTACATCACTGCGAAATGAGCAATCGGGGTAAAGACCGACGGCGAATTGACCCACGGCGAAAAGACCTAGAACTCGTCGAGAAGGTCTCGCTCAGAGGAGGCAATTGTGGCTATTGGCGGCCGCGAGCAGTGAGAGTGAAACATAAGCCAGAGATGTGTAGCCTTGGCATTTAACACATGTTACCGCGGCTATCCCCAATCCCTATCAACCTCAGCATCAAAACGGTAGTATAACTAGGTAATTCTTGGCTCTGAATAATGCCTGTGTACATAGTAAGGTGAAAATATGTCAACAGATAGTTATCATGTTACGCTCGCCGCTCGATTTCGAAGAGAAAAAAATTTTGAGCAATTTAAATGGTCTCCCATAAAATTTTACAATTTTCTGTGTTGCTGTTCTAATGAAAAAAACGTACGTGAATCAAACTGTTTGATGGGTAACAAAATAAAACTATTTATATATATTTCTGTATGAATTAGAATAAAGGGAATTATCTCTATCAGCTATAAGCAGTGATGAGCATTGTTATCGAAAAGTTAACATCGTGAAACCTTTAATCAAAATAACTAACTTTCGAAAATAGTTAAATCAGTTTATTTGTTTATGAATGTATCAGAGGTTAACGTTAAAGTGAACTTTTATTATAGAAAATGAATATTATTTTAGTCGAAAACCCCCTAAAAACCTGTAATTACGCACGCTAGTCAAAAGAACGTGTTTCTTCAAATAATCGTCCGAAACGTCTTGTTGAGCCGTCGAAAACACTTTTGAGTTTACCAAAGAGATATTAAAATGTCAGCCGTCAGATCAGTTTGCTCTGTAACGGCCGTTAGTTCAGTTTCGGACATCTCTCTGCAAGCTGGGAAGGAATTATCACTCGAAATTCTCAAAAGCTTGAATTATTGAAATGGACACTGTAACGCATCTGAACTAGGAGCTGAGGAAACTTTTTTACTGAAGTGTTATGCGGATGCCACACGGTAGTCAAAAGAACGAGTATTGTCATCTTTTCGTCCGAATGCATTGATGTGCAAATTCAAAAAGCACACACTTACAAAGAATCTGTAGTTATAATTCCCTCTAGAGATAATGAAATGTCCGAACGTTAAATAACGGCACTTGCGAAGTAAACTGGCAGAACTGACGTTAAGCATTTTGACACCGTTTTTGGGCAATCTTAAAGCTGTATTTACCAGGGTTCAACATAACATTCGAACGAGAAGATGACTATACATACTTGTTCTGTTGACTAGCGGGTGTCATCGCCATATCACAGCTTTTCAACATCAATAGAAATACCTACGTCAAAACTTTGACATTCTTGCTTTTGGTTCTTCGCTGTGTTACAACAATAAAATCTCTCTTCAAATTTTATAGTGGCCATGACACACGCTAGTCAAAAGAACGAGAATAGTCATCTTTTCGCACGAACGTTATGTTGAACTCTCGTAAACATAGCTTTGAGCTTGCCACTATAAAGTGTAAATATGTTTACCGGCAGAAAGTTACTCAACTGTTGGACATATCATTTTACTTGGATGGATTTATAACTGAAAATTCTTTGTAGGTGTGTGCTCTGTAACTGGACACATCGACGCATTCGGACGAAAACATGACGATACTCGTTCTTTTGACAAACGTGTGTCATCGGCATTAGAAACTGAAAACGTATAGATAAAATGACCGTAATAAGAAATTTGAAACATGATCTACGCAATATATTCAATTTTTCATTACCTTCTAAGTTTCGATTAATAGATGCATACGGCGTGTGTTCGGTTATATTTTTAAAAATCTATCTAAGCCAAGGCCACTCAACTCGGTCTGAACTGAAAATAGAAACCTGGGCTTCGTCACTCTGACCAGACTGCCGCAAAAATCTGTCCACACTGTAGCGTTTTGCGGCCGTGCAACTCGCTGGATATTTTCGCACGATTTAGGATTTAGGCTGGGAACAAAGAAGGCTCACCCTGAAGGCCCTGGCAATGCGAATAGATTAGGAGTTACATGAGATTTTCTTTTTTCCTTTATAGATATTTTAAAAGCTTTAAGCTTCTCTGAGTTCTAATTCACAGCAAATTTGACGAGAACTGTGAAACTTCACTGCAGTAGTAACATTTGTGACGAAAACTGAGTTGACGGAAAACATTTAACGACGTTTTGTGGTTATACGGTTGTGTTTGATGCAGATACCACGCGCTATTGAAAAGAACGAGAACTGTCATCTTTTCGTTTGAATGTGCTAATGTGCCCATTTAACTAGCACACACTTGCACTGAATTTTGAGCTACAAATTCCTCCAGACGTAATAATACATCTGAAAGTTAACCAACGACACTTGCAGAGCAAAGTGAACTGACGGTAAACATATTTACACCATTTCTTGGTAATCTCAGAGCTGTGTTAACAAGATTTTAACATAACGTTCGGAAGAAATGACAATCGTTCTTTTGACTAGCGTGTGGCGTCGGCATAGGAGACAAAATAATGGCTGTGACACACGCTAGCCAAAAGCTGAGGAAACTCTCTCGAACACGAAAAAAAGTTTTGCGCAAAAAACATTCACACGTGAGAATGGTCCGTTGGTCAAAAAACTTCGAGCTCCGTTCATCAAAACGGTGTTGTCATGGCTATACGGACTAAACACCATGACAAAAATACATTTGACAAGCAGAATAATATAATAGATGCTAACCAATGCCTTCAAAAGTAATAATAATTCCAATTCTATGATAAAATATCTTGAAAACAATAAACCGTTGCGACTCCGAAAGCGAACTGAACGCCCAACCCGCCGGTAGATGTCTCTGGGCGGTTTGATGATAGTTTACGCCTAGAATTTCGCCCGTTTGTCCAGTGTACCGAGCACAAAAGTGGTGCATGCTCTATCTTAGAATTTTGCACAAAAGCGAGAGTGAGCAGGTTTTTAGACGTCAATTCCGCGCGCAAAACTTGGATACTCGTTTTTTTTGGATAGCGTGTGGCATCGGCATAAAATGTCCGAACACTTTGCACTACGTATGGGGAACAGAAAATTGTCGGAGAACCCCACCTAAAAAATTATTTGCTCGATAATCTCGAAAACAATACCGAATGGCAAAGAAGAGCGTAAAAATCGCCACCCAAGTTCAGTTGGCAGTATGCGTTTAGCTGGAGAACGCATAAAAGCACTTGCTGCATTTAGAATCATTGCTTATTACCTCCGCCAAGGAGGTTATGTTTTCGTCGTGTCTGTATATCTGTCTGTATGTTTGGCTGTTTGTCTTTCACCAAGATAACTCAAAAATTCTGATCCGATTTGGATGAAATTTACAGGGATTGTTAGTTATGTTAGGTGAAACAGATGATCAACCTTTGGTGAAGATATGTCCATCCGTTTGTTTGTCTGCCTCATTTTTCTCACTGCCATAACTCAAAAACTTATCAATGGATTTTTATGAAATTAACATGAGCTGTTAGGTGTATAACAAAGAGTAAATGACCAAATTTTGGTAATGATCCGTTATTTCATTCATTCGTGTGTCACTATTTTTAATTTTATGCTTGTTAGCACAATAACTCAAAAAATAACCAATGGATCCTTATGAAATTTATAGGGGTTGTTAGTAATGTTGAAAGACATAAGTGATTAAATTTTGGTGCAGATTGGTTCGTTCGTTTGTATGTTTGACTCATGTTTGTCATAACGTTTGTTGGCAGTATAACCAAAAAAGTTATTAACGGATCTTCAAAAAAATTGCACAATCTGTTATTAATATCAAAAGACACAAGTGATTCGATTTTGGAGTTAATACAAAGAAAATTATGGTTTCAGAGCCAATTTGAATTTTTTGCTACCGTTGCCTCGCTTGGCGGAGGTATGCGCTCGCAGAGTGCTCTAGTTCTTAGTTGTGTCGATACTAGAAGTTAAAATACGTTATTAATAGTGACAAAAACTGAAGCTTCTTTCGACAAAAAAAAAGAGCGTGAACACCAAAGTTTTGCTGAACATCTGCGCTTAATAGTCGTGCATCGCTACAATGCACAGTGCGGCCACTGTTGCGAGAATCTCTCTTCGTTCTGCGAAATCGCACAGGCGTTTTTCGTGTGGACGAGGCTTTACTACCGAAGGCACCGGCACTCGGTAACCCTGGCATGCAGAGTTGGGCGAAGCTCTCTAACTTAACAGCAACTGATCGTACCTAGTTAGTTTTGCCCTGCAAAGCTCTCAGATGGTTTGCCGTAAGTAAATTTTGGGCTGTCGAGAGATAAAATTATTTGAGTCATGTCCTGCTGGTCCACTTTGATAAAGATCTCATAGCTAATACAGGGGCGGCGGAACGTCAAAAATATTGGGGGGGGGGGCCCACCCGCTTAGCGCGGTTGGGCAGCTCCCCCCCCCCCCCC
>LQNS02278157.1:2500723-2520849 GCA_001587735.2 Parhyale hawaiensis
CAGGTCGTAGTTTGCCCACCCCTGGCGTATAAGCTGGATGAGGCAAGTATTCTAACTGAACCGAACCTATCCTTACTGGTTCTTAACTCCTAACACATTCTTCCAGGCAAGCCACATTATACTAGACCACCAACACTGTTCTCTACGTTTCGCCTATTGGCGCCATACACCGCAAGGTCGTGCAGCGGTGGGACAGGACGGGTTATGATCGCCCACCGCAGCTCCCGGCAGCAAGAACGTTATGCTGCAAGCGTTCCGTCGAACCCCACATAAGGGCAGTGATCAGGTTCAGTTAGTTGTCTCTTCAAGTTTTAACGTCACTTTCAGAAAAAAAGTCCGATAATGTTATTCGTACGAAAATAAATTTTTATAAACAACCTGAAAGGACTAAATTGGAAGATGCAATGTTATCGAGGTCCACGCCCCCCACCAAATGGATTACCTTAACCTAACAAGTTCAGGACTTTTTTCGTCTCTTCTGCTGAAACGAGGGTTGCGGGGTCGGATGAAACCAGTCTTGAGTTCAGGACGTGGCCCAGCCAGTTTCAGACTCGCGACTCTTAAACCTTCCACTAGTACGTACCTTATCCAACACCCTAATTGCAACTTCTTGTAATCTCAATAGCCACCGATTTCATCCAGCCTACTCATGCAGTTGGAAACTCCGCCCCTTATAGGTAGATCCAAGAGTTTCATGCTGAGGGCATTTATTCCACGAAAATAGATTTTCAATGCGCTTTACAAGCTCTTTGGGTTACACTTTTTCGAGCAATTTTGCAAGAGGCAATGACGATATAACATGTAATAAAAGCATTACACAGGATAGAAAGCATTGAAGACCGCTCTATGAAGACGGGCATAGGTATGTCCCGTACACGGTGTTTCAAACAATGCTGTTGCCATGAGACACAAGAGTTTGAAATGGTCTCACAGCATCAGTGGAACCGCCATGCAGCGCTGCCATCACCAGCCTAGCTATAGGAGAGCTGCCTTTGCACCACTGCAGTGCAGTATAAGGAGGGTCATTTTGTGCGTGCAATTGCATGACTTCACGAATTGCACACCGCGTGCTTACGGCCACTGACCTGCATGCTTCGTAGTCCGGCCTACATACTGCGGCAATATATTGATGTGCTCGCAGCTTATGCGGCTCGAGTATGTTCATATATCTTGCACGGTGTGTGCGGCCAAGCCTCGTTATTGCGTTACACTTGGCGGTAAAGGTTACCTATGGTATACTGTATTTTGTCCTTGTTGTGAACGTGTCCTAATTTTATGCCATGTATTTATGCTTATATTTTTGACGTATATTTTCTATTCATTTACCTTATAAGCCCCAGCTCCCTTCATGGCAGACGTCTGCTGGAGCGGCACTAAGATAAAAAGTTGGAGTTTTAGTCAGTCCTATTTCTTGCATCCATTTCGCGGTGTAATGGTGATTATCTGAACAAATTTGTTGCTGTTGTTAGGCTGCAGTATCGTAGCCTGGAATTGTTCATGTTCTCCTATTTCCATACCGTCTGGACTCAGAAAGAACAATTTTTGTATTTGTCTGCCAGTTCTTGTGTTCGTGATTGAGGTAGTGAGTGATCGTGTAGACGGAGTTTTACTCTACACATGCGTGTGGTCGCGAGTGTGGGATGGGACACACACGTACACGGATGTACACGTGTAGGTACTACTTTTTGGACAGAGGCTGTACGATTTCTGCCCAATCTCTTTTGAATCACGTCGCTACTGTAGGAAGACATTAGCTACCCTAGCGAAGGTTTTCATCGAAAACGTTCTGTCTCTTGCAAAAAAGTCGCATTTCTCTCGTGCGTAATTGACGATTGTAAGGCTTTTCTGCTTCGTCTCTTTCATACACACGAACACAACAGACTGCGTTTTCACTTTTTACATGTTTTGATGTGATGTTCATAATTACAATTCGACAACTACAATTCACCGGATCTTGTCGATATGTAGGGATATAGGTAGGCTACATTGTACAGTCATGTACTGCATAGGCCTACCTGCATTTCCCAGTATGTGAGGGGCTGTATTCCCATAGGTAGGTACCTGCTAGGATTAGCCTAGGATTGCAGAGTCTGAGTCTGTGACAGCGTAATATTCCGAGGGGTTCAGGAGTCTGAGTTGAGCTCTCACTTGTCGCAGGAGTCGGATCAGGCTTGATGCAAAAGACTTCGCAGCCCTGGCATATATCGGGGGGTCTAACTAAAAAGTTTGTCGTGCGGTACATTTCAGCTTTTTACTTCATGATTTTTTACATATTTACGATTGTTTTTAGCACCGTATGTAACATGGGCTCAGAGTATTGCCATTTTAGCGCTTCAGCTATTTGAATCTGTTTACGCATTACATTGTATGTAGGTACTGTGTGTTCTATCATCAATAACCGTCAGCATCGTACGTTATAAATTTTTTATATACGACTGATTTGGACAGTTTAGTTCACCTCGTCGGTTCACCTGATGCTGTAGCCGCGCAGAGGTGAGGCTGGTTTGGCGCTCCAGTGCTCCGAGCGCCTGCCTGTCCGCATTTGTCAGTGCTCGCGGTGTCGGTTGTGCAGAGCGTCAGTCGAGCGTCAGGCCATGGTCACCACCATGAAAAGGGAGATGCACTTTGCAGTCAACAGCCGTGGACGAAGCGTTCATCTTCAGCGTCACCAATGACAGACCAAGGCATTTGTGTACCGATGCGTTGTGCCTCCCTGTATCCTGAACTGCCGACTGTTTGTTACGAAAAAGACCCATTCTAAAATTTAGGAACCCACAGTTGTGCACATACGACCAAATTCATCGAGCCCACTGAATGTTTCAAGCTGTTACCCTAGAAATAACACTAAAGTAACGTCAAGCAATGTTGCATCCGAACCACTTGTGCTGCACAAACTCTGACTAGCCGTAACGTTGAAGTTTCCGCTGTAGCGAAGGGGTATCCAGCGGAGTACCGGTATCTATCTCTCTTTGCAAAGTCTTATTGCCTCTCGCCTATCTTCGATCATATGCGAACAGGTTGTAAAGCAGTAAGCAATGCATGCGGTCTGTTCGCTCAGAACATTAACACAATTCTACCATAGTTGATCTCAAATAATATTTTTCCTTCCGTACTCGTTGGTGCGTCACAAGCACCGGGTGTCCTCCGTTAAGTTATAGGGGGGGGGGGGGTCGTCGGACCTGTTGCTGCAGCGACGCTTGCGGACCCGGCCTGTGGCGCCGGCTGCTGCCGTTTCACTCCATTTCATCTCAATCGGTTCCCACAAAAAGGACTATTTTATCATGGTATTTCATTGGGGGCATTCAGTTTATAGTGCTCTGACATTGAAAGCCTGATTGCTTACCTAACTCCACCATCGTAAAACGTTCGGTATTACTTGTGTATTGATCTTTCTCTATATATATATATCAACAATTTTCAATGACTCACTCGATTTTCATGCAACTGTAATAGCATTTGATCCGATTTGAGAAGTCTCCTAGTTTTGGTCTTGTCTGGAATATCTGGGTTAGGATGAGCGCGGCTGGTTGGAGTATATTAGCTTTGAGACAGTATTGGCTGTACAGAGTTCCAGAGTCGGAGTCTTAAGGAATCCACAATTTTAGGGGCAGGAATCAGACACTCGGTATCAGGACAAAATATGGTCCTATTCTGTCCGGAAACAGTCGGAAGGAGTCAGACGGTTGTGGTGTGCAAGGAGTCAGAGTCGAACTTGATCCAGTCGATTCTGCGACCCTGAATGAACGGGCCAAGAAGTCCAGGTCTCGGGCGATGTTTCAGTCTCGGTCTTCTCCGAGTCCCTGTAATTCTAACATGTCGAGTAAGTTATTGAAATTAATAATGGAGAGTAGACGAAAAATTACTGCCTGTCAGAAAAGTTTGCAGTTATGTTGAGCTCTGGGACCTACATCGGTTTTGGTGTCGCCATGTTCCCTCGGATTAGCTATTGTTTTAAAAATATGAAAACACGCGTTTGGAAGGATAAAAATATAGTAGGTACTGGTTGATTTACCGGCTGCCCAAGTGGAATCTTAAGTTGCAATGAGTAATGTTTCTAGTGCCTATCCTGGTAAAAAGTGGTAATGTTTTAATCCGTGGACTGTCTGCGCTCCGACTTCTTCCGGAGGGTGCCAATATCAAAAGCTCACCACAAAGTAAGCAAGAAACTCCGCTTTTCCGAATTCTTTGACATGAAGGTTTGTTAACACGTTCAGGTATTTCACTCATCCTTCATGTCTTCCTGCACTACTTTCCGCATTGCAATTCCGCTCAGTATCAGCAACGTTATATTGCGATTTTATTGACCATCTACGAAGTCGATTGCGCAATTGAAATTGACGTCAGTAGCCTGTGCCCCTAGCCGTGTATACCGCCCTAATGCTATAAACTCTCATTCATTTGTGTTACCCCATATATACAGAAATAGTAGAGTGCGTGCGGCATGAGGCGATACGGGCACGAGCCTGACGAAGTTTGGAAACGACCCCGCTGCTCCAAAGTCTGAAACCAGCCAGCAACGCAGTGGCTAGACTGAGCTTGTAATGCTACCAATTTTTTCATACGGTACGTCAAGAAGAATTCTTCTGAGCACGCTTTTTGCGTCTTCGATTTCAGACCATATGCATTTTCCGCACATGGGCTTCTTTTGCATTTTTGTACAGGTAGCTAGGTAATTTTAGACAATATTCACTCTGTAGTGTACTTTGTATTTGTTTTTTTTCCCTTTTGGTACTTCAACATTTAAAGAAACTCTTTACCTTGCCTATTATTAAACTGCAGGTTGTGTTTGGCTTTGTCTGCGTAGTAGATGGTCGAAGTCTGACTCGTGTCCAGTCTATTGTTCATATGAAAAATGCATGTTATTTTCAGTCGAGGCGCAAAAGGTCTGGTTATAAAATATTGCCAGAAAGAAAAGGTTTGGCCGTTGCAGACGATGCCTGGAGCCGGGAGACCGGTGAGTGACTCCTGAAGGATCACACCGCGTGGCTAATTTGCGTGACATCTTAACGGGATGCTCCGGCCAGTGCTTCTAACGATGTGTGTGTGGGGGACCGCGGCAGAATATCCTTTGTTATGGTGGAATACCTCCCAGGGAACTGCTTAGATAGCGGCAGTGTTGACTAATTGAACGTTTTGATAGAGCTTCAGCTTTCTAAATTATTTGGTGGGTTCACACCTGGGGCAGCCCGCGCGACGCGTGAAGTTGTTCCTGTGGACAAGTCAAGTGTATTAAACTACCTACTGTTTGTCGACAAATTTTTTGGATTCATTGGTCGTGGTTGTCCTTTGAAATACTGTACGGTAGCTAGTTCATTTTCTGTGTTGGAAAGATAGATGGCGGCCGTTCTTTATTTATCGTCCAGCAGTGAAGGGACTACATATCCTATACGGCTTTGTGTAGCGCTTCCGTTGTAGACGATTTGTTAGGTGGCATAGTTTGTTCTGATTCAGTACTTATAGCTATGTATTTTTTGCAATGGTTGGTGGAAGCTGCATGTGGGCGAGCATCATTATACGGCTGGATCGATGTGATTTTTTTAGATTTCTTTCACATTTGGAGAGCAATAGACAACTCATACTGTACCTAATCGTTGTACTTCATTTTTATTGATTAAATTAGTGAGGAATTTCCCTTACGCACTTGCATCGGTCTGATCTGTCAAGTGATCTATAAAACATCGCGATGTGTGCGTTTGCATGTTCTCATGCCCATAGGCCTATGTTACGAACATCTCGTTAGTCGTAGCCGTGGAACTGAACCAGAACCAGTGGACGAGTGATTAACGCTTTCTCTTATAGCGTAGCCTGTGTACTTTTTAAATTGTGCTATTCCTACGAAAAGAAAGAAGAATTCACAAGCGAAAGCGTTGACAGGGCTGACTTACTCATTATGGGGAGCTCAGACGTTCTAATTCCAAGCCATGCAGGGAGGAGAAAATCGACGTCCAGCAATGCAGCGTCTGAATTTCTGCTGTTCATAGTTACTGGGAATGGGGGGACTGCATGGAACTGGCTTTCCTGTTGAGAGGCATAGTTGTCGACGATCGAGCCTTCCGTCTATGACGTCTTACTTCGCTCAATCTGCGCTCGCCTGCAGCCGTATATTCTGGACAGTAAAGTGATTTAGGTGCAGCACGAACGTGTGCATGGGGATCGGTTCTGTATTGCACTCAGAGCATAGTGTCCCCCTGCCTCTTTTGAAGGGCCGCCTCTCATGCTGCATAGGATCATTAGGATGTGCCCAGGGTTAGGCTAGTTACTGTCCCTTACTTTGCCTACCTAACCTTACCCGACGGTTAGAACCTTTTTCTGAATACCCAACTTTTTGGATCTAAGCAATTTCGACCCGACGTTTCTAACCAGACTTAACCCGAAAATTCCCGAAAATTAGGGGGAGGGGTGTACCCGACAAGTCATTTTTAGGCTAGGGTAGGTAACCTACCCTGGCATAAAGGGCTGGTTCTGTCACGCAGGCGCCTGTTGCTGCCTCTCCGTTACGCCAGCTCTGCTCTGTCTACTCCTGTAGCAGCAGATGATGGAGCTGCTGCCTGTACCGGCCGTACGCTCAACTTTTTGTCTGCACCACCAGAGCGTCGCTCAGCTGCTGCTCCGCACTTATGTTGATCGAGCGGCTGCCGATGTCGCAAAAACCGTCAACTCATTGGGTCGATTTTTCTGAACACCACCGCGGGTGAGCGGACTTGGACGGATGGGACGACTGCTGAAAAATCTCCGTGCGGTGGCACCGTGACTCCCACCACAATACCTACGTCCCAGCCAGGTGCTGCCGTGGGGGCCTGTGCGAGAGACTCATGCCCTGCAGGTGCAGCAACTGTTGTATTATTGATTATACCTAGGTATATATTGTCGAACCTGTGTAAAACATTTAATTTTTAGTTGACTGGATTGAATCTTTGACGGAAATTAAAGAGACTTCATCTGGCACTTTGTGAATTTCAAGTTAAGTCGTTGGGAGTAGTTTTTTGTTTATAGAACGTTTTCTGCTATCTTATTATGCTAGTTGCTAATGAAGTGAGACAAATGATGGGAATCTGCCCAAATTACAAAAAAACTACGGTATAGTCAAAAGTGGGAGAAGAAATGAATGACCCACTTTAGTTGTGAGAAATGAACTCCTTCTCATAAAGTAAAAAAGCCTTGTTCATTCCTTAACCCTACTGTGAACCTTTCATTTCTTCCCACTTGACAATATGTAAACCATTCAGTTTTCATTTCGTGTGAAAAGTTTTGAAATCAATTCAGCAGCTATCTTTTAATGAATTTCCGACACTTAAGCGATTTCATATTCAGACAAAACAAACTAGATACATTTATTGTCTCAGCTGGATCC
Source organism: Parhyale hawaiensis (assembly GCA_001587735.2). NCBI lineage: Eukaryota > Metazoa > Arthropoda > Malacostraca > Amphipoda > Hyalidae > Parhyale > Parhyale hawaiensis. The sequence goes on from LQNS02278157.1 coordinate 2,508,075, forward strand.
TGTGCCTAACATAATAAAGGCGCAGCAGCATGCGGTATTTTGAAGGCCATCCTAAGAAGGAAATTGACAGTTGGCCTGTAGATTTGCTCCGATGATTAGTCGGTGTCCGCCCGTTATTGAAGAAGTTATACAGCTAACAAAATTTTGTAGAGGAAGATGCTGGTTTAACACTTTTTATTCTAGACACGTAAAATAAATTACTATAATAGAATTATTAGTATTAAACATTCAGTGCTTAGTACCTACTAGTTCAGTTTCAGTTTAATGCAGTCCCTTTTGATACGTGAGCAATATCAGTTGAATATTTTTTAAGCCGGAAAATATACATACCTGCTGAAATTCTCACCAAGAGCGAGTGACGATCTGTCCCGTTCGTTGAAGCAGATGTTTGGCACAATTATCTGGAATTTTTAAAGTGCTAAAAGCATAAAATTGGTGAACTGATTGCAGTCAGTCGCATCATGTATCAGAACCGGAAGATTATTGCAAGGATGGGCTCCAGAGATTGAAATTGCTATTTACCAGTGTTAATGGCCCTCAGGGGCATATTCTGGCGGGAACTTTCCCTACCACAATATGTTTGGTCATCACGCACCCAAGGTACCCGAGTGCCTTACCCGCAGGAGATGTTGCAGCTTGCCGTAGTTTCTGCTGACGAGGTTGGTTTTGTAAAGTTAGGTAGGTTCTCTACTTTCCTCTTTCTGTTCCGTGAGGTGGGCTGTCGATTGAGATAGCCGACCTGGTACGCGGGACATCTAGCTCTAGTCTCTCCCTTGTGGAAAGACACAAAAGGGGCCGACCACATGAGTGTCTCCTACTATACTTTGCGCCTTGTTGCCCTGCCCGTAGTAGCTCACGCGGCCACCCCTACCCAATATGCGGTATTTGAATACTGCACAATTAGTTTCTATGTTGAAACGCTTGAGTTGCGGCAACGCAACGGAGGTTAAACAAAATATATAATATATAATAATACCAGTGCTAATGCGTATTTTGCGCCTTACCGGTACGTAAATATTGCCGTCAGAACCGAGCAGGTTAAACTTGGGTTCATCACTAAAATGAATTAAAATGAATTGCATACCTTTAGTGCGTCTGTCCAAGCAACATGTTCTCTTGCAAGTTCCAGACGTGCCTTTGTGATTCCCTGTCTCTTCACTTAATTTTTCGGAAATTGATGGAGGTTCAAAACTCTCCTTTGCTGACAGTCGGGGGTAAAAATTTTGTATTATTTTGCCCTCTTTCCTTTGAGATGCTTTTGGCTGTCTGCGAGTTTTTGTTCTTGCATCTAACGGTTTATCAGTCTGATATTTGCTTATTTCATGACGAACGACACTTTAAGACCTACAAAAAATATCAGAAATTTCAGAAATTGATTTATTTTCTTGATGTTTGGTTATAATTTCTTTTCTTTACAATGGAAAGGATTTTGCGTTTTGAAGTCATTCATAGGTATTTGCTTCAAACGAGTTCCAGTGATTTATGGGTGCCGCGTTTAATGTCGAGATGCTTTTTGTTTTAAATTGAAACATTCCTCAGCTCTTGGCTAGGTTGAAGCCGTTCATATGTTTTCATCTTGGATTTTTTAGGAAAACTATTAGGTACCTATGTAAAATCTTGCTGCTTTGCAATTATTTTAAGCCAATGATTGTTATCTAATGTTTAATTGATAAAAATATTTCTATTCATTCATTACTTTCCACGTAATAAACTGATATATGTCTGTGTTATTTCCGTTCCTTATATCTATTATGGCCGCTGTTGTAAAAGGTACTTATGGATTTTTTTTATGTATCGCACGGCGCTGCATGGGTCCGAGTAAGATTGGAGCAGATATCGCCATTATTAAGTGTGATCCCATTTACTCGCAGTACCTATATGGGAATGACAGCAGGTCTTGCAACTGTCGAGCTACTACCGTAGGTCCAGTGTATAAGATTAGTCACAAATTCTGTGTATGATGTGGTAGATTATATCGGTAGCTACACATCTGACTGGATCCGACATAAGGTACGCTAGTATAGAGGGTTACGAGTCAGTTTTGAAAGACATCCAGTGCGATTTATCCACATGTAGTTCACAAAATAACCCGAACCAGACTATATAAAATATTAATAAATTCCTAGTACGGAATTTGACGGATTCGTTCTATGTCGCTAGCCTGTTTATTTTTGTTAAATAGCTCGGTAATTTCCTAAATTTTGACTTATCCAAAAGCTTGGAGGATTGGATTCAAACCAATTCGTCGATTCTTGATTGTATGTTGTAGTATTAGAGTACGAATGTGAGGAGGCAGAAGTTCCCAATGAGGCTACAAAACAGCGGCCTATCAAAATATACTGTACAGCTGTCGGGCTGCAAAAGTAAACCCTGCACCCGTCGCTTAAAGACTGGGAAAACACAATTTTGATAATGTAAAAATTAGACGCGCAAACTCCACCCTAGGCTCTGCCTTTCGGATCCCGTCCTTCCCTCGGAACGATGTCACAGTCAAGTGGGACTGCTGGCAAGTTCCAGCTCAGTCTTGAGATTAGCCCAAGCTGATAGGTTACTTTGATTGGGGAAAATCCGCCTTCTGTCAAAATAACTTCGCACAGCCTGTCCCATTCCATGCTCATGAGAAAGCTATAAAGTCCTCAGTCGTACAGCACCATGCACTGTGGCCGCCAAATGTCAATGTCACGGAACGTAGGTAGGCGTTCTGGCCCAGGCTACCTCAGTGCCAATTAAGCGCATCCAACGCTGCCTGAGGACCGTGAAAAACAAATTTTATGGCGGAACGTCTATACGGGGAACGACGTATGAAAATGTGTTTATAAAAACATTATATTTCCAATTTCTGTAGTTTGTGTCGAGTCATGACATTGGAAAGGAAGCTATTGACAGAAATATTACGCATGAACTGGTGAATACAGAAAAAGTTGGAGTTGGAATAATAACACGACAACGGACCTTGTCAACCATATTTTGCTTATGAATCAAAGTACTTTGGAGCTAACGCAGGGCCTCCCAAAGTAGAACAGGCCAGCCCAGGGTGCTCCCTGTAGTTGCGCCGCACGATGTTGAAGGTAGGTAGTGCGTGCTGGGGGAGCTGCTGCAGCCAGAGCTGGCCATGTAAACTGCCCCTGCGTGTAAACAGCACATAAACAAGCATCCCTTGTCGTGTAAACATGTAAACACCTCATGGCTGCCGGGTGTAAACACATGCCTCCTCTGCAGGTGGGCTCTGACCCTGCTTGGATCTTTTGATCATATTACAAATGTCGAGTTAGAATACTAGCTACCCATGCTGTCGTCCGTTCGGCTTCAGTCGTTCACTAATTGCGCAAATAAACGGTAGTTAGCGCAGGATGTCTAAATTCGTGGATTTCTAAGTTCAGTTTTTATCGTTATCGACCAACTTGTGTATACCGACCCCGTGTAGATGCTTCTTCTAAACATTAGCAATTTTTTCAGCTGATGCTCAAGTTTGGTCCTGACTGATTTTTGCATTTGCGCTCCCCCTATAGCATCTAATGGGGACAGTCTCGTGTAGTTGTGATGTAACTAGTATATGAAATCCTTTAAACATATAGCTAGTGCACAAAATAAGGTGCACCTGACTATACTATAGTTGCCTAATTTTCAGGAAATTTAGCATTGCTGATTTCAAAAATTCTAGCTCTTCAACTAATAGGCTAGTGATAAGAATATCATTTTGACCGACGTTGGTTTATGAAACGCTGGGGCGCATGTAGCACAGAGTTGTGGGACGGAACCTCGGGCTTCGGGAAAGGATGGTGGGTCGCGGCCCGTGGAAAAATTTATGAATAGTTCGTACTTAGGTAGCTACCTCTTGAATGGCGCCTAGCCTATTACAATTGAATCAAGATAGAACTCCAGACAGTTCAAAGTTGTTTTTTAAGGGAATAAGGGCAAATGATACTGTCACAGCTGCTTTTTTTTAGCCTTCTAGCGTAGCCCTTGACGAAGTATACGGTAGACTAAAAGTTAGGTTAGGCTGACAGCTTTTTGACGCAAACTTTTATTACATTTTCTTTTTATTAAGAATTTCGCAACTGTATTGCATTGTCACTACTAGTTTCAATACTCTTAGTTAGGTTATCATTATTACTCTCAGGCAGCTTCAGGTGCTCTTATTGATGATATTTCGATTGTCATGTTACATTTCCGTGTGGGCTGTGGCACGGTGTCTGCACTGCAGCAGTGTGCAGTTCCACTGCAACCGTGTCGTCAGCATATGAGAACTGACTTGTGTGTTGAGGTATGATGTATCCGTGACTCTGCAGATGTTTCATAGCAGGCTATGTCTCATTTCTGCGAGACTGAGACTACTCCCACGCGATTTATCACCACTGATTACGGCCAGTGGACAGTTTAGTTCTTCTGTGAGGCATGTGCGTTACGCTGTACGGTTCTGAGCATGCCACTTCGTGTGTCTGTAGAACCGCGTGTGTGCTTCAGTGCAGCGTGTTGCAAACGCGACCGTGTGGGTCTAGCACACATTATATGTGACCTGGGCTGTTCAGTTCATACACAAGGCAGCTGTGTGTCAGTATAAAACACGGCGTCCGACCGGATACCTGTTACACAGCTGGACCATAGCCCAAGGTTGCTGGCACCAGGCGACAGGTCTGCTATATGTTGCACATAACCGGGCCATATCAGGATGAGAGACTTTCACTCTTTGGAGCTTCGCGGGCTCTCATGGCTCAACCTTGTGACTGCATTGTGCCGCCTGCAGTTAGTTCTTTTGAATGGAGCGATTAGCCCTTCCATTCTCCTTGGGCGCATAATGTTAACTGCTCAAGTTCCTCAACGACCAAAGGGACAGTGCGAATCGTGCTATTCCTTCAAAAGTCGATGAATAGCCTAGTTGGGATGTGTTCCTGTCAGTCGGGTGTCTACGGTATGCGTGGTTTTACCATTTTTTTATCTTTATTGTCTGTTGCGACTTGTACACAAATCTTCCCCCCCCCCTCCCCGCGGTGGCGGAACCTGTCCGAAATTGCTCGTGCATTGTCTGTACAATTTCCATGTCGGCTTCAGTTACACAGTACACGTAACTGTATGGTCACTATTTCATATTTTGCGAAGTATATTTAAAATAGTAGAAGCATGATAAAATTGAGATAATACCGATTAGCTACTACGATGAATCATTGCCCCCTGACATTATGGCGTAGGTACTAAATAAATGGCCTTGCCCACCAGTCTGCGCGCAGGCGAGTAGAGAGCTCAGTGCTCCGACTTCGCTCAATAGAGTCTATGTTTATAGTTCAGTAGCTCATCTGCCCACGTTGCAAGAAGCGGCTTCTCCAGTGTGCCGGTAAATCTCTCGCTGCTATTGCCGGCCATACAGCCCGCGAGCCAACGTCTTCCTTGTGAGGTCTCCTCCGCGGGCAGCACTTGACTTACAGAAACTGTGAATTCTATACAGCTATTTTCGCAGTGGTCTTTATCAGAAACTACGTTTTCTGAAGCTATCCTAGTTCCGAAACGTATCTCGATTTACCCTATTTCTAACCTAGCATTCCTCGCTTAACCCTAACGTATCTCGTCTTCAGGGGATGTAACATTTGGCCGCCTCTCCTGCTGAGGTATGTTTATGAGGTTAGGTACGGTATACCTTATTTTCTATTCTTCCTCTTCTGCTCCGTGAGGTGGGCCGCCGATCTTGGTGGCCGCGGGGCTCCTGCATGCCTCTGTGTTGAGGGCAATTTAAGGGGTCATCCACACAAGTTTCATTCTTCTGTCTTCTCCTCTTTTCCTTTTTCCTCTCTTGGAGATGCTTTTCACCTTATTTCCCTGCCCGCAGCAGGTACGTATCAGCCGTTCGAAAAATGGTGACGTCACACCCCGAGCGGCGCCCCAGCCTGTGACGTCAGAGCGGACCACCCGCGCTTTTAGCTAGAAGTAAAAGTAGCCATTTGTAGCATCTAACATTGATTTCTAACCGTGTATTACCGGTAAACATTGCAGCGTAGGTGATATTTTACTGATATAAATCAATAATTGTAATTAACTAGATGAATTTATATAGGTAGGTATTTTACTGAAACAATGTATTATACATAATCCACAAGAACAAGCTGCAAAGAAGAAATAATACTTAAAATGATGTATTTGAGAAGTGATATTACTGAGAAAAGTGACGATATAAGTTTTTCAGTGTCTAATAACACGAGAAACGTAAGCAACGCTGGGCGCGGCCTTTTTGTCACTCCAAGTCACGCTTTTATGAAGGCTTGACTGACTGGCTCTGCTGCAGTTATGGCGAGCGCTCTGTCAGTTATTGTAAAAATGAATTTTTCCACTCGGGACAAGTTCTAATTATAGTTTTTACAGTATGTACTAATTGTAGGATATCTTTGATAAAAAATATTGGTCATGGCTTACTACAGTTCTACGGAATGTGGTTGAATGGCCTATAGCTTGTGGCAAATCTGTCCTTGAAATACGTAACACGTCATAAATCGCAGAAAAAGGCTGCACAAATATATTTTGCAATAACTGAAAGAGCAATGGCTATAACTGCGGCAGAGCCACAGTCAGTGAAGCCTTCATAGAAGGGTCACTTGGAGTGACAAATAAGGCCGCGCCCAGCGTTGCTTACGATGTTTCTCGTGCTATACTACACTGATAAACTTATATTGTCTCTTTTATTAGTAATAGCACTTCTCAAATCCATTGTTTTGTTGATTACTTCTTCTCTGTAGCTTGTTCTTGAGGATAGTGCACTATACGTTGTTTCAGTAAAATACCTACAAACACGTCTAGTTAATGGCAATTATTGTTTTATATCAGTAGAATGTCACCCACGTTGCATTTTTATCAGTAAAATAAGGTCACAAATCTGTAGTAGTGGCTAAAAAAGACTACTTCTAGCTTAAAGCGAGGGTGGTCCGCTCTGACGTCACAGGCTGGAGCGCTGCTCGGGCTGTGACGCCACAATTTTTCAGTCAGTCGATGTCTGGTCCTCCCGTTATTGTTACTCCCTGGCTGAAACCGTCGCAATGCCGCCACCGCTGTAAGTGTCGTGGGGCTGGCCACGGTCCACCCCGTGCCAGAATTTCCTCGTTTTCACGATTGATTGCAGTTTGCAGTCCGTTCATGCGGAGTTATTGACTTGGCTTTTCTCAATCTGACAGCTGCTCATTGGGTACATGAAAATTCATCGTCTTTCTTTTGTTCGTCTTGGTTGCCTTTTGATTGGAGCGCTGTGGGCATAGGGTCATCGTTGATCTCGTCTATGTTGTTGCATGCGTCGTTAACTGGTTACCGTGGGTCGTGCTTGTCTTCACAGCTAAGCCATGTCTGTCTGTTCGGGCCTTAGTGTCTTATACTATTGTTGTGTGTTATGTGGCGAGCTGTGAGTTTTACCGAGAACTCGAGCGTAACAGTTCGTTAGTGATATTTTTTTCAGTTAATTGTTCCTAAAGCTATCCCGTCGCCCCTCCCCTGCTACCATCCTCGGTTTGGCCCCACCGACCCCTCGAATTTTTCGGCGCCAGCAGCTGAGGAGGAGCTGAGTCAAGCCCCCCCCCCCCCTAAAGTCCAGGCCTGCATCTATACCGTATGTCACCAAGTTGGTCTGACCGCACAGCCCCTGTAAAAATTCGTAAACTCAGCCTAATATTTTTGGTATTTATTCTGCACATTTCAAACGTATCTGTGGAAAACTTAAACTTGTAGTTTGTAGCCTTTAAGTAGTTGAAATAAAGTTTCTATCCTGACATGCTCGAAATATGCAGTGTAGGTACCAAAACTATCAGACTGCGTCAAATAATTTCACCCAAGGCTTGAACCGATCGGACCAACTTAGTGACATAGCTTACAGTGACATAGACCCAGGCCTGTGCTTCAGGGGGCTTCGACAGATGCTGCCCCCCCTCTCCCAATAACACTAATCTAATATCCGCGTTGAATTCATGTCAATATAGCCTAGGTACTCTGCAGTAGACAAGAAGGCTAGATGCTAATCTCCCCTACGAAGCGCGCGATAACACGGAATATCTATTAATTTTGTATACTCGGTAATTTGTGTCGCTCATATTCTAGATAGAAAACCGAACACGGCATATACGTATTAGATCACTTACTGATAGCTCATTATATAACAACATGATGCGGTTGTGCTAAGGTTATTTTTTGTGTCACTTCTCTAATAAGTACTATAAGTTCCACAGCATCGAAGCAGATAATATATCAATGGGGATGATCGATAATGAGCTGTGTTAATCTTTTTATTGTAAATTTGTAGTGTTTATTTGAGTGTAATTAAGTCAATAAATCTAAGTATAGGCCTCTGTGCACGCAGTGCTGTCGTCCTTGTATTTCAAAATTCTATACTACGGCAGTAACTCATGGAGGGCCTGAACGTGAGTTTCGGCTGCTCTTTGGAAATACCTAGGACTGTTGGTCTGTCAACTACCATCTACAGTATCTAATCAAATCATGATTGTCTTCTTATGCTGCCTCGCTGCTTTCCCGTGGTGCTGTACCCATGCTATACTTGGAGATTCGGTGTGGGAACACCCTCGAGCAGACTTTCTTTTTCCTCTTGACGTATCAGACATAATGCCGTGTTCTGCTTCCTCTTCTTAGATTGTGAAGCTTGATGCTTTGTGGGTAACGTGGTTGAATGATGCTGTGCAATGCGTTGTGCAATAGCACACCGTTTGGTTGGTTGCTGCGTTGGCTGGTCTCTTTCTCTCTGCCCACATCGGAGGGATAAGATAGAAGTTTCATCTGCTGAATGGCAACGAGATGAGATAAGAGGAAATTTGACCCTCAGATGATAGCAAATAAGTTTCTTCATAGACCACACCGTACTGTATAGCCTGGTCTATGATTTCTTAAATGCTATAGAGATACTGCTATGGACTGCCTGATGGTTGTATCTTAAGCTCGAGACCGAGAGGAAAGGCTTCGATCGCACTGTCGTCTGTAAGTCGCCTGTTGCTCCCACAACGCTTCACATCTTCTGAAGCATTTGATACGGAGAAAAACTGTACACTGCAATATAGATTTTTTTTTTCAGTACCAAATGCCTCACTTTATTGAGATGCCATTAATTTTTGGTCATTGTCCAGTGACCTGCACTTAAGAGTTCGCTGTTGGCAATTTCATGGGCGGGCGCTGCAATAATGCCATCAGCTACACTGATGATATGGTGCTTCGTGCACCTCATCACAGCTCTCTCCAAAGGCTAGTTTCCTAATATGACGACGAAGCTCGGAAGCTTGGTATTATGTACACTAGGTACGCATTATATTTCGTGTATTTTGCTTGACCTTCGCAGCAGCAAGAAGTGCAGGATTCGACATACTTTGTTAAGTGGCGTGAAGTTGGCATATGTACCCAGCTTTGTGTACTTGGGAGATATCATTTATAAAAAACTTGATGATGGTGCACACTACAGATATTGCACGGCAGGATCGGCTCTTCAATGCAGCCATAGTAAACAGGTTCTTAGCCGCTGTCACGCTGTCAAGCTCCAATTATTCAAAACTTATTGTTATCCGATATGTTGCAACTCTCTTAGGGCCAAATTCATGAGACAGGCCATTAGCAAGTTGCGTCTTGCGTACGGTACGATGATATAGCCTATTTCGGCGGATGGTGGGAGTTCTCAGATACACAGAAGCTAGTAAGGTCTTTGCCTCGTATGTCGTGTTGATTGTTGCTGTTGATGACTTTTTGGAAGATCTGCTGAAGAGTTATTGAGTTCCGAAATATAGCTTGTTAAATTTACGGAAAAAGGCTTCATTGACGACTCGTTGTTGGTTGTTCATCTTATGTATTTTTGGAATCACAGTGACAGTTGTAGACACACAAGATGACTCAGTTACAATTCAATTACAGGGCGATACATGGTCATGGCAAAGGAGGCCATGACAGCGCTAACGCACTCTACTAGGTGTATAAAAATAGAGGCTAGCGGAACAAGCTAGAGGGCGACTGCCTGTCGGCCCTCCAACCTCAAAAACTGACTCCGTTCGAGCAGGTTAAACCCTCGACAGGTCGGGTTCAACCCCCTCAACCCGCATCGTCCAATGCAAACATTTCTATCGTAAAAACATCCCTTCCTACGTATGTTTATTCGTCACTGCTCTGATGACGTCACCGCGAATTTCCTCAGATTACTTCCCACGGGGGTGTAGAGAACCCTCATTGGTGGCTTCCCTTGTTGAGGAGGTCCCTCCTTTAGCTGTCCCTTGATCCTAACCAAGAAAAATAAGTAAAACCGTAGAATTCCTTACAAAAATATCGGTTACCAGCTGCTTTCCACGCATCATTTGACTCGCGAACGGCGAAACTCAAGATTGGTTCACGTTTTGCTTTTCCTCCAGCAACCCATTAATTTTATCGACCACAGGTTGTCACAGACATGGACCTGCATGACCCTTTTTCGAACCCGATACCCTCGTAGCTGCCCTCTGCTTCGGACCTCCCGTTAATCACTGCACTATCCCTAGGCTGAGTCGAGAGTTCCACAATTCGTAAAAGATTTGTGCATGCTTATTTCGCTTGGCGAGCAATTATTTGAGATTGAATTGCTTTTAGTAAGGAACCCGTCCAATTATTTTGTTTTGATGCGCAAATTATTGAATGATCTATCACTAGGTACATGTGCATCACGATATTAGATTCCAATGTTTTCCTAATATATAGGCCTACCGATACTGATTGCAGCTTTCTGACAACCACCAAAAACATGATTGTTGTTAGGAAGGTCGTAATTATCAGGATTTGCAGCAGGAATTCTTATGACTCCGACACGTACGGTATAATGTAGAATGTTTCAATATTCTAGCTCGCAAATGTAAATTTAGTCTGCAAATAGTGGAAAATTCCGATATCTCGTGGCTTTAGGGGATATGCTCTGACCACATTATCAGAGTTCGGAGCTCAAGCAGCGATGGGTCAGGACTCGATCTGTATGTGGGCGATGACTTACATGATCGGAAAGGCCTGTAGCGGCTGTACGTGATGACTGCTACCTGCTGCTGCTTGACGTTCCTTGTTGCTGGCTACAGACGTGAGCTGATGTCGCTATTGTCTTTTCTCTCTGTTTTCATGTTGTTTCCTTTTTAGCCAGTACATTTATTTGTATGATCGTGCTTTAGTCAATATTCCATAGGCCTTATATGTAAGCCTGTTCTTATTTTGATGATTGAGTTCTTCATGCAATTGATGCCATTATCATTGTTACTCACCCCTTTGCCAAGCGAGATATGTTATATCAGTACCCCCCACTATTCTGACTCACTTGAAAATGTGTTTTTTAACCACCCGGTAGAGGGATAAGACAAGCACGAGTCATTGGCAAATATATGCTAAGTTGCAACGAACTGATTTTACTTTTTTTAATAATTTTGCTTTTGACTTGAGAAGTTTAGTGATAATGTCTGCAGGTGTAGGCTGAGTGCTTTCATGTATTTTCCCTGTGTATGCCTCCACTTGATGTGACTGTGCCTCTCAGCTTGCTTAATAACTTGAATTATTCTGTACTTTCAGGTGTATTTGTGAAACTAGAGTTTTCTTCATAAATGCTTTAGACTACCTATTATTATTCGAGGCTACCTAACTACACTTGAAGCCAATACGGTATGTACGGTATCGTAAATCCCATTAGAAATATAACTATGTACCTACAGCTGGCGGTTCTGTGACGCGTTTATGTATCGTAGAAACTCCCGTCTGGGGATTAGGAGGATGTTAGGTTGGTTCCTCATTTGGGAGAGTAAGGGCGGCTGCAGACGAGAGTTGGAACTTGAAAACGTTTCATGTTCTCGGAACAAAAATTTCTGTTTCCGTGTCTACAACTTAACCTGTTGGAGTATCCCTTTAATATATTCCACGTTGCGACCTGAAATCGTTTCAAATTAAGAGATATTTAAAACTGTGCAAATGGAACCTGCCGCAGTGAAATGACTACAGGAGCGGCTCAGATTTTTAGTAATTTTATCCCCTTTGCATGCGAGCCGAGCCCATCCTATGTTATGGGGAGTAGCGCCCCCAGGGGGTTTGTGTAGGTTACCTTAGCCATTAGCTATAGCCTTCGGGACGGCTATCTTTCGTGCCCACTTTGCTTCCTTCCCATCTTTTACTCCTACTGATCTTTCTTCAATCTGTTCTTACTCTTCTTTCCCGACTTGCTGTTCCCATGCGCGTTGATCCTGTNCCCTCGTGCATGGGTTCCACGTATCTATCGTCACACTATGTGTCCCTTGCTTCTTCCTCTGTTAGATCGCCTTTGCTGTGGAGACGGAGACTTAAACTACTCAATATAATAATAATAATAGTAATAATAATAATAATAATTGACTAAATGGAGAGAAAAACCGATGCATGGTCAGTACATCAGACAAATTGCGGAAGTGAGTACACAAACAACTTGGGAGTGGCTAAAAAAGGGAGAACTGAAGAAGGAAACTGAGGGTACGAGCCTCGCTGCTCAGGAGCAGAGCTTGCCCACTAACTATGTACGACAGCATAGTTAGTGCATATATACCGTAATGGAGGGGCAGGAGGAGCTAAATGCAGGGTGTGTAAAGAGAAAGATGAAACCATAAACCACATTGTTAATGAATGTTCAGCTATGGCCCAGAACCGGTATAAGGGGCGACATGATCGGGTGGCGAAAGCACTGCACTGGCAAATGTGTAAGAATAATGGACTGCAATGTGTAGATAAGTGGTACGAACATGTACCTGAAACCGTCCTCGAAAACGAGCGAGTGAAATTACTGTGGGACATGAACTTGCAA
>LQNS02278157.1:2563252-2588931 GCA_001587735.2 Parhyale hawaiensis
TGTACTGTATTTTAAAACTAAATGATGCACTAGTTTATCATTTCAGCGAACCCGTTCTGTCTGTGTAATATTAATAATTAGGCCTAAATTTTGCAGCTGAAATTATTTTCGCAAGTTTCTCGATCTTTAAATTTTTTTCTAAGTTGATATTCTTGTTCCTCATAATTACTCCGCCAAAGAGGTTATGTTTTCGTCGAGTTTGTCTGTACCTACCTATGTCATCAAGATAACTCAAACAGTTGTGGACAGATTTTGATGAAACTTACATGGATTGTTCGGTATGTTAGGAGGAACAGAGGATTAGCTTTTGGTGAAGATCTGTCCATCCGTTTGTTTGCTTCTCTGACTATTTTTTGTTAGCGCCATAACTAAAAAGTAATTGACGGATTTTAATGAAATTTACATGAGTTGTTGGGTATATTACAAAGAGTAAATGATCAAATTTTTTCCCTGACATGTTTGTTCGTTCGTGTGTGTGTCTCTGTGTTTGATTGAATGTTTGTTAGCGCAAAACTGAAAAAGTTGTGGATGGATCTGTATGAAATGTACAGGAATTGTTAATGTTAAAAGACATAAATGATTAAATTTTGTTGATGATCAGTTGCCCCATTTAATTGTGTGCTTGACTCATGTTTGTTAGAATGTTTGTTAGCAGCATAACTCAAAAAGTTATGAACGGCGAACGGATCTTCAAGAAAATTACACAAGCTTTTAAAACTGTCTAAAGCCACAGATGATTAGATTTTGGTGTTGGTGAAGTAAAAACCTTCGTATCAGAGCCAATTTGAATTTTTCATTGCCGCCGCCTTGCTTGGCGGAGGTATGCTTTCTGAGAGCGCTCTAGTTTCTTTGTGTAGTGACTTTGGGTGAGTCGATTACAATTATTCCTTTTTATCCTTGCCCTCCGACGCCGACGCTAATTCCACTTTCTATCAACTATTTGGTGAAGATGCCACCTGCTGTCAGCTTTTTATTAATACAATGACATTAGTTAACTATTATTTTTACTTGCTTTACTATTTTAGTCTATTTAAATTCATACATTTCAGTGCTTGAGCTGTTGGATGAAGTGTTATTTTTTCAACCCTTTATGGATCGATTTATTTTTCTAGTTAGTTTTGGAGATTGAGGCTTCCTGGCTACCATCGCAGATGCCTTCTTTCACCGTTCATGGACCATGAATGAATGAACTGCTTGTTGACCACATATGATTTTTAATGTATCATTGCATATTTCTTATCGGCTGGAATAAAAGTTGGAAATTTTTGGTGTAACTGCTAACTACAGCTCGCTGGATTATTTAATGTAAGGTTTGAATAAAAATGCTGATATCCAGGACCAGGTGGCGAAATTTGTTCAAATACTTTTCTTAAGAGTAAAACCATAACTCTGCTCTTTTCTCTAATACTTTATGTGTCGAAGACAAGACATTCACAGATTGAAGTTCAATAGTATTAACTTCTCTCCTGTACCTATGTACAGGGAACTTTTCCAAGTTCAGAAAACGAGTTGTAGTTGCTTCTCCACCAAGTCAGGGGATCCAAAACCCATGGATCCAATGCGAGGGCGCAATATTTTTCAATCTCACTTTTTAATGCATTAGCAGATGAAGATTTAGGTATATATTTTTTTCACGTTTCACTTTGTATAAATGTGGCTCATGTGACAGTGAATTTGTCCGCAAATCGTCTATCTACACTAGAGTGCACGGCCCAGTTGTCATGAGTGGGTCGGCTGCGGGTGCAGAGTTCATTGTATTTGGAATTTTGGATCATCAATTTCTGGCATTATAGTCCAGCATCTGTGAAGGAAGTAGAGCTGCTATTAACTTCATGGCATTGCTGATCTTTTTTACATTTTTGTCAGCAATCGTCCCAAAAATTATTGAAGGAAGTCAATTCAAATCATGTGACGTTTCAAGCCTTCGGAGCTTTTGAAAACTGCGTTTTTTTAATCCATGGGACCGGAAAATGTTGCTGCAGTTAAATTTGCATCTTTATCGTATTTGGAGAGAGAAAATCTCCAATGATTTGCCGACGCCATTATACCAGGTCTCCAAAACAGTGAACAGTGTAGATTCTCGCAGATGCCGATTCCTCCCCCCCCCCCCCAGAAGTGGAGATGCTTGCCCGCGCCGATTACTTGGTACACTCCTTTAACTAACTTCTTTATATATAGGTATAAAGTAACAAAAGTGGGCATATCTATTAGTCCGGCTAATAAAGATGAAGTTTTAGTCTTTAATGAACTGTGAGGTGCTTTGTAGATACACACTACAGCTAAAATTGACAGCAGGTATTGTATTTTGCAGAACTAGGTGATAATTCCTGTAGCTGTGCTGCTAGATGATTTATTATCCCGCTTTCTGACATATGTAGTAAGCGGATAATGGTTCTAGATCCCACGATAATAACATAAATAATAGTAGAGTCAATGTATCTGAGCGGTTTTGACTATAGGTCTACCCTATCCAGTTAAATACTATATATATTGAGTTGGTTGTTGCAGGGAATTTAATCTTCTTTGCTGTAACTATCGAGGTTGCCAGTGTAAGCGCCGGCGGTTGAAATGAAGGACGACCAAGTTTTCTTTTGCCCTATTTACAGCAATGTTACGTCACTTTACAGAATATATTCAATGCAATGGGCAGCAAAGCAGAGCTGCCCGCCTGTTATCAGGCACAACTTCGCATATGGCACAGGGGCTCTTAACCGCGGGTGGGCGCTGCCGGACCTTTTTGGGGGTGCAATATTTTGGATTTAAGTAAATCAAGCAAATTTCTCTGGTACAGATTTAGCAATAATGTTCATTCTTTATCGTCATTAAACCTATTAATTTTGTGAGGGTGCGAGTAGGCCTACAGTGTAAAAGGTTGCTAAGTATTTGAGGCGTAGCAACGATAGGGAACCACTGCCATGCCATCTTCACAGAAGAACAGGAGTGTAGAATCTAAGGATACCGTCGGTTCTAGCAAGTCTTTTGTAGTGGTTTGTGTGCATTATTTCAGCCGAGCATGTTGTTGTGCCTCTCCGAATCATAAATAGTATTGTTTGGTAGGTACGGTACTGCAGGTCTACTATGTAGGTTCCAACAGCGGCTTCTGTAACAGTTGAGCATCGTAATTGGTTGAACCACAAGATGCGTGTATGGCGTAGGTACATTGGCTTACTGCCATCGTTCGACGGAGCGTGGTTAATCGTGACAGCCGATGTTCAGACCTTCATGATATATAGCATTGTGTAAAATTTTGGTGGAAATATTCGTGCAATAAAAATTTCAGTACAAAGTATGGTTTTTTTTTTTACAATCGGAAATGCATTATGCACCGAATTTGATAACCGGTGACTCGTCGTAGGTTTAGTACTCTTGAGGATTTGATTGAAAAGACTGGTATTCTAGCTTGCGTGCTGTTGTCTAGAGTTCGGTTAGTTAGGTTCGTCCATGGATGCGTACTGTGCTACATAGTCTCCAACACCCTCAGGGACTCCCTAGATTGCCCGAGCAAAACCTTCGGGACATCTTTCCCTCTATTCCCATTGCCCACTTTGCTTCCATCAAACCCTATATTTTCTAAGGATGCCTGTTTTAATCTGTGCTGTGCTTCCTCACTCGTCCAGTGGTGCTCTCGATCTGTACACGGATTCTTCGTTTTGCTTGACATAATACATGTGCTCTAACCGTTGCTGCTTCTCCTGGTTTGGATAATCATTGTCGTGGATATAGAGAGGCATGACCTATTAATGCATGACTTAATTGAAACCACTCCCTTAGAAATAACACTTTATGGTACGGTACGTGCCTTATGTGGCACGCCATATTTGTAAAGGTTAAACTTTGAGAAGAACTCTAACCACTCGCAGCTAGGTAGGTACTCGAAAGCAAGCCAAATCCGTCAACATTATAGTTGAATGTGATGTAATTTCCGTGTCCGTGCCTCTCATATTCACAGATTCTGATGAAACTGCTCACAGCAACTTCCAGCGAAATATAGCTAATTGCTGGAATTTTTGGCCTGGAAGGAAATGAACGTCATATATGATACTTTACTCGATGTATTTGCAGCTGCTGTATTTGAAGCCGCCAAGTTTCACAGCTATTCTGCATCTAAAGTCCGAGGAAGATTGACAAATATGAGAAATTATAGCTAATTCTGTTCAATACAATTTAAATTTCGTTTTTAGTTATATCGGCCGTGCCGTGGAGAGTTGGAGATGCTCGTGGCTTATTTCCTGCCAGACATGGTGCACCTGGCCAAGATTGTTCTAATAGAACTCATTTGAGTTCGACTAAACTTCTAAACTAAATCATATAAATTGGATCGCTGTTATATAGTCTTCGTTTNCGAGATAGCGTACCTAGTCCGCGGAACTTCTCTCATCTCTCTCGTGTGGAAGGCCGTGAAAGAGGTCGACCACTCGAGTGTCTCCTACTATGCTTTGCGCCTTGTTTCCTGCCCGCACTACACACTCATCTCTGTTGGAACGCCTGAGTTGCGGCTACGGAGGTTAAACAAAGTTTATAACTAACTAACTCATAAATAGTATCGTTTGGTAGGTACTGCAGGTATATATGGGTTCCAGCAGCGGCTTCTGTAACAGTTGGGCATCGTAATTGGTTGAACCACAAGATGAGTGTATGGCGTACATTGGCTTACGGCCCTCGTTCGAGGAACGTGGTTAATCATGACAGCCGATGTTCAGACCTTCATGAGATGCAGCATTGTGTAAAATTTTGGGTGCAAATATTCGTGCAATAGAAATTTCAGTACAAAGTATATTTTTTTTTACAATCGGAAATGCATTATGCACCGAATTTGATAACCGATGACTCGTCGTAGGTTTTCATAGTACTCTTGAGGATCTCTTGTCTAGAGTTCGGTTAGTTAGGTTCGTCCATGGATGCGTACTGTGCTACACAATCTCAACGCTACACCCTCAGGGACTCCCTAATATAGATTGCCCGAGCAAAACCTTCGGGACATCTTTCCCTCTATTCCCATTGCCCACTTTGCTCCCTTCAAACCCTATATTTTCTAAGGACGCCTGTTTTAATCTGTGCTGTGCTTCTTCACTCGTCCAGTGGTGCTCTCGATCTGTACACGGATTCTTCGTTTTGCTTGACTTAATACATGTGTTCTAACCGTTGCTGCTTCTCCTAGTTGGGATAACCATTGTCGTGGATATAGAGAGGCATGACCTATTAATGCATGACTTAATTTAAAACACTCCCTTATAGAAATAACGCTTTATGGTACGGTACGTGCCGTATGTGGCACGCCATGTTTGTAAAGGTTAAACTTTAGGAAGAACTCTAACCACTCGCAGCTAGGTAGGTACTCGAAAGCAAGCCAAATCCGTCAACATTATAGTTAAATGTGTTGTAATTTCCCTGTCCGTGGCTCTAATATTCACAGATTCTGATGAAACTGCTCACAGCAACTTCCAGCGAAATATAGCTAATTGCTGGAATTTTCGGCCTGGAAGGAAATGAACATCATATATGACGCTGTATTCGATGTGTTTGCAGCTGCTGTATTTGAAACCGCAAAGTTTTACAGCTATTCCACTTCTAAAGTCTGAGGAAGACTAACAAAAATGAGAAATTATAGCTGATTCCGTTTAATACGATTTAAATTTTGTTTTTAGTTAGTATATCCTGAAAACATAAGTTAACAACGAAATGTTTGGTTTTAAAATGGTAGGTAGCAGATCAATCACCTCGCCATTTGTCCGGGACGTGAAATTAGGAATTCCTAGTGAGAGTACATTTGCCAGTAGAATTCTTTGCCGCTGTGAAAGCTAAACCCCTCAATCAACATTTGGGGTCTGCAAAAAATTTACTAGAGTTGTCATTGACTTAACTGTAGGACTTGTACCTACGTATGTCGCGCCGCCAGTTCGATATAAATGAATGGCACCTACTGTCCTGGACGCAAATGTGTTAAATACTCATTGCGTCACAGCGCTATAGCATGCGGCTCCGACCCGTAATAGAGTCGTGCCGAGTTTGACACAATCACCTCCTCCTTTGTGTGAAGCTCTCTTATAAATCGTGATGTGGAAGAAAAAAAAACGGAAGTGTCTGTCAGAGCAACAGGTGTCTCTGTTATCTGACAACGAGGGTCGGCATCGCGTCTATAGGTGCACAGAACGGCCAAAGAACGGTTGAGTAGGATTCTCGAAGATATATTCTCTTGCATCGCAGCTATTAAATGCTAATTTCTGAGTTATAATTCGCGCGATATGCGTTTTGCATAGGTATATATATTCCAGTGTTTTCATGAACGATAGTTGAAAATGTATCCTCAGATGTCGCAGTTATTAACGCTTATATGAAGTTCGTTGTTCGTCTTATGTGTCTTGTATTTTATGTGTTCACATATAGTTGCTAGGTTTTCGAGCTTGTTTCCGCAAGTCATAGTCATGAAGTATGGGTTTAAAATCAATTATCCGTTCGTTACGTATGCAGGCCTTCCTCCGCTGTAGAACAAAAGTATGACCCAAGTTAGTTACAAATTAGCTCCTCACTCGAGTTATGTTCCAGGCATGAACGTGTGCAGGCTCAAACAGGAACTGGTTTGGGAACAGAAAATGGAATATCTTTTGGAGTGTGTTTTTGATCTATTGCAACTCGTCCATCATTAGCAATATTTTTCTCGTCAAATCGAGTCAAACACGTTTTAAAATTTGTAACGTTCATCAGTGGGTTTGAGAGTGGAGCATAGCGGTAATTCTGCATGTAGTTGTTTATGTAGCTGTGTTGTGTTGGAAAACATTCCTGAATTGTCAATGATTAAACGCTTACCGTAGCTGGAACTTGTTCTTCCGGTACGCCACCCTGGGCCTGACTTGCCATATTCCTCTCGCTACTGTCCGACTCTCCAAATGCTATGAATGTTTTTTTCTTCTTAGAGCAAAATGCTTTTCTTCTCAAAATTTGTGGTGCAGTCTCCAGTGACGAGTCCAAAATTATAATAAATTTATTTGATCAAATTAGTGCCTAAAAAATGTTTAGAGTTAGAAGAAAAGCGACTGCTCTTTCAGAAGCGAAGTAAGAGTAGGAGTCGGACCTCCCATCTCCGCAGCCCATGCGTCATCACCATGAGCTCCCTGAACGCCAAACCGTGAATGTAGTCAGGCCATGCATGAGTGTCGCGTTTACTTGACATTCTCGATCGTGGAACATTTTCTGTCTGCCAGACGTCTGCATTTTTGCTTTGTCAAGTTCATCGACTTCATGCAAGGAAAACTTTCAATGCGCTCAGCTGCCTTTAACAGTTAGTGAGGCGATAAAAACTTTCTCGTGAGACTTCTTTTTTCTACGGAAAAGCAAAGGCAGCGCCACAGAGCTGCGACAGCGGAACTGGTTGCGCGCCGCAGTGCGTTTTTACCTGCGCGCTAATCGCTTACGATAGCATCCGCGTTTCTTTTCTGCTAATGGTCCATTTCCAGCCGGACGAGAGAAAAAGTAGAGTAAAATGGAGCACTTAGATGTGCATAATTAGTCAGATTTTGGTAGTTTAGAAGCGAGCGATTGAGCTCATCATTTAATTGGCAGCGGTAGGCAATGGCTCAGAACCCTGTCGTTCTTCCTCCACCAACTGTGGTCCAACTTCCAACTGGACTATAGAACGAAAATTGTAGAGAACTCTCAGATATACATTAAAGAGCCAAGAGCATTTGCGCACTGCATTTTGTTTACACTATATTGTTTGCATGATTTTATTTCGGAGTTGATTTTTTCAATACCTACCTACTTCTGTGTATGGCAGCATTTCAGTATGTTAATCGAGTAGTAAAGACCTGTTGTTAGTGCAGAGATAATTCTGTATTTTCATTTACATCGATGGAGACCTATGGAAAGGAAGACACAAAATCAATCCACAGCTTCATGTGGCTGTCGCCATGATGGGCCCATCGTTGTGGACTCATTGGACCACATTACATGCTTCCAGTCCTCAACAATACAATCTTGGTGTTCCTGTGGGGATAACTCGTTGTTAGCCACCCCGCTGGTCACGGACTGCAGCATCACCTCTGCACAAGATGGGCAGCGTGCATAACGTCGCCTGGACCTCGTCCGAAGTATCATCAAAGGATCGAAGGGTGAGCAAATGCGATTTCTTTTATTAGCTGTGGACACTAATAACTTTCTGGCGGATTTGCATTTACCTAAATGGGTGTAGTTAGTTTCTTTATCTGTCGACGCTCACGCCTTTGGTATTTTTTTTATTTTTGCAATCCTTCGTAAAATTTATTAGTAATCTTTTGCGTTGATGAACGGAGATTTTTTCTTTAACATATTCTTCAAAGAGCGTCTGTCGCAATCGACCAGAATGTTAGGCCTTTCATAAATTATACGATATGAACCGGGTTCGCCCTCTTAGTATAGTTACCGGTTACTGTATGTATACAGATGTCCTGAATGGATTTTCCACTTTGATGAGAACCCAATGATGTGCCCTTTATAAGATTCTGGCTGGTTCGTTCCACGGGTCTTCGTTTCTTTATCATAGACCATGCTATATGTATGGTGTGGTCTATGCTTCGATGTAAGTGAAACTTCACAATTCTGTATGCACCCAAAACGGATCTCTTCGACATGATATAAACACTTCTAGTATGTTGCTATCTATAGCTGTACTAAAACACATCAATTCTGAATAAAATAAAGCAAAAACAAAATACAGTAAATGAAGTGCACAACTTTTTTGGCCACTTAAGTGTAGATTAGAAGCCAAATGTACGTCATACGTTCATTGAATTTCCACATAATCTGCATTGTTCAGATTATTCTGTACTTTGCATAGAAAATTGGGAACTAATTACGCTCAAATGTAGCAGCCCTTCTATTAAGCATATTCTCTACTTAAGAACTTTCGGCGCGATGTAGGCAGTGTGCCACTGAAGCGCTAGAAAAATCTCTACTACTACTACTCTGCTTAAGTTGCCAGGGTTTTCGGATTTTTATGTCTGCTTCCCCTTGAGTGTTCACGCAAGCTGAGTCAGGTGCCGCTATTCGCCAGTCAAAACATCAAATGTGAATTCTCTTGACTTTGGAAATTGTGGGTCGATCTTTCGATTAATTAGCGACTATTGCAGCTGGATCGTCAGGTTCGTTGTGGTTGTGGAGCAGGTTCCAAATAGGGACAAATTACGACAAATATTTCTGCTTTCACAAGTACAGCAGTCGCTCTCACTATCTGTCACTGATGCACTGGTGCAGAACAAGGAATGTTTATGTTGTTCTGTGCTGTCCAGCTTTGGGGCAATGCCACGAATGTTTGTCCAGAAAGGAGACAGTTGCCACTTGCCACAGACTCGGCGTTTCACACTTGCCACAGACTCGGCGTTTCACACTTGCCACAGACTCGGCGTTTCACACTTGCCACAGACTCGGCGTTTCACACTTGCCACAGACTCAGCGTTTCACACTTGCCACAGACTCAGCGTTTCACACTTGCCACAGACTCGGCGTTTCACACTTGCCACAGACTCGGCGTTTCACACTTGCCACAGACTCGGCGTTTCACACTTGCCACAGACTCGGCGTTTCACACTTGCCACAGACTCAGCGTTCAGACTTCGATGGTTTTTCGCGATTGCATGGACTGGTACTCTCATGCCGCGGTACATTGCATGGACTGGTACTCTCATGCCGCGGTACATTGCATGGACTGGTACTCTCATGCCGCGGTACATTGCATGGACTGGTACTCTCATGCCGGGGTACATTGCATGGACTGGTACGCTCATAGGTACCGGGGTACACTAGCATTCATACAACTTCATGCGAGGATGTGTGGTTCGTGCCTATGGTTGGTAGCGTAGATACGGTATATGACGTGCAAGCTGCACATCCTCGTATGAAGTTGTGAGTATGAATGCAAGTTGGTTTCGGGCTTTCGGCATAGTTATCGTACACGCTATCCGCAGTGTGCTGCGATAAAACATTTTTAGGTCAGTTTTCATAATACGACCAAAAGTTGCGTGGTTTTTGCAACAAGACTGTTTATGCAACCCTAGACCCTGTGGTGCGTGCTGTTGCTGAACTGCCAGGCAGCATATAGTGAGAGAAATAGCCTATATGCACTGCCACGCACGCTACAGCCCAATCGGCAGTCATTCGCTGTCACGCACTACATTGTTACTTTTGATTATGCAAATACAATTTTTTTTACTCATTTTTTAAAATAGTGTCAAACATTTAAAATGTCAATAATAAGTTAGTGCACAGGTATGTTGTAGCTATAAAAACTATTAGAGAAAAATAAAACGGAACCATTTTCCACGTTTTGGCAACATTTGCTTATCGCACGGGGTTCTGCTGTCATGTCAGATTATGCAATATTATTTTATAGTTAATATGGGCAAGAAAAACGGTCTAATCAGTGAAGAAAAGATGAAAGTGACCTCGTTATTGGCTTCTGCAGGGTAAGACAACACTCGAAGTTTCCAAGGAATTACAGCGTGATCACCGAACAATTAAAGCTTATGCAATTGAAGGTAAGGTCAACCGGAAAACTCCGGATAGAGAGAGTGTACGAGGAAATTGACTGCTCGGGATATGCGACATTTGAAGGTTTCTATGGCTAGAGAACTACCTTCTACAAGTAAACTGATATTTGATGACGCTGGAACCCCAATACTAAGTAGAAAGACAAGATGTGAGGTTCTGCAGAAGCTATGGGAAGTGAAATAGGCAATTAAACGACCATTTCTAACAAAAATTCATATCAAGAAAATAGGGTCAAATGGGCTGAAGAAAACAGGAAAACTGATTTCTCCAATGTCATATTTACTTGGAATTCAGAGCCACTCTTGATGATCCAGATGGATGGGCGTCTGGATGGGTCCTCCATGACCGACCTCAACAGCACGGCTTAAGCGTCTACAAGGTGGTGGAGGTGTGATGTCTTGGGCCGGGATAGTAGGTGACACCCTTATTGGTCGATTTGAAGTGGCAGGAGTTGAACTTAATGCAGAAAGGTTCTGCCAGTTTCTTGAAGCCAACTTAATTTCATGGCTTAATGAGCAGACTATCGCACGCAGATCCAAATTATTTCAGCACGATAACACTCCCTCACACCGAGCACGGTACACTGCTAACTGGTTTGCGGATGGAGGATTTAAATCAAAAAGGATTTTGACCTGGCCAGCGAATAGCCATGATTTAAATCCCATTAGAACCTCTGGGCAATGATCAAAAGGGAGGTCTATGAAGGTGGTCGGCAGTTTTCGAGCAACGTAAGCCTGTGGAATGCAGTAAAGACAGCTGCAGATTCTATTCTACCATCTTAAATATCAAACCTGACAAAGTCTGTTGATAATCGCCTTATAAAAATCATGAAAAATGGAGGTTGTCGTGTTCAAAATTACCTTGCTATGTTTATGACTACTAAACACCTATTTCAGTGTTTATTGAATTGTTTTGGTTATAATTTCTTGACTTTGGACGTTTAGTAAACATATTCCTGTTCACTTGTATTTATTTCCTCTTTATGACGTTTTTATTAACTTGTTTAATCTGAGGTAACAGTAAAAAACTTAAAGAAGCAAATTGTATGATAAACTTAGCGAATGGCTAAATATTTATTTTACAAGTGCTGTTTATATTTGCAGCATTGCCATACATTTAGTTAATATTGATATTTTGAAGTTAGACACTTATCATGGAAAATAAAGTAAAAAAATGTATTTGCATAATCAGAGGTAACATGCTGTATGTACGGTACTCTTAGACGTCGAATAAATGTTTGTTTTCCGACATGGATCCACTCGCATACATGTACGATATAGGCCTATCTAGTTCTTTGCGTAATTAATTAGTGTATGAAATTATACATATAGACAATGCGTATAATATATTAGTTCAGATAGGTATGCACTTTTCTAATGTAAATGTAATTAAATTTTGTTTATTTTACATGTACTCTGAAAATGCTCGTTGTCATAAATAGACAGATTACAATCGAATAGACACTTTTAAAAAAATGACGCATGACTCTGCACTGAGTCTCCTTAAATGATAGGTCCAGAAGACTTTGTTTGCTCGACTACATGTCCAGGTGGAAGTGGGTTGAGCGCGTCATGAACATGTTTTCCAATTGCAGCATAAGTAAGCAGTGTGGTAGATTCCCTGCTCTTCGCTATAACGGATTAGTAGTAAATTTCATTGGGAACATGTGCGTTTGGTAGTGATGGGCCATTTGAAATGCTCACAGTCGCCCACGGCGTGATTATTCTTGATAGTACAGAGCTCGGTCTAGAGAAAAGACTACAGATGTATGCATACGGGTAAGTGCTCGCTGTCTCGATACAGTACCTATATGCAAATGATACTGAGCATCACTAAACTTTTTATAGGTTATAGTGCAACTGGAATGCTTAGCCATCTCGGGTGCCAGAGTAGAAATTCCACTGACTAAGCAAGTCCAGTTTGTTTAGCTAATGTATGCATATCGATATGATATTAAATTATCTACTACCCCTTTAGCTGCACTGGAAGCACAAAGGCCTGCAAATGCACCCAGTGGGAAGCTTAGAAAATTGCAGATTCTTTCTTAGCAGCCCGGGGATGCGCCAGTGAGAGTCATATACCCCCGTCTCCAGATGACGCTTCGGCACGGGAACATCTGCTGTTATGTTTATTTTGTACGACTTTCCTTTTGTACTTATGCGTTTGGATGTCACACTTGTCATCTTTGCTCTCACTGCGAGTCGTCAGGGGTATATTGTTGCGGATTCTTTCCCTGTCAGAATATATATGAGCGTCAAACGCCCAGTGGCTAACCCGAGTGTCTTTTCCGAAGATGTTTTCATTTCTTGGCTTTTTGTGGCGTGTCTGAGTGGATTCTTTCAGCCGTGCACTGGGACTTNACCCAATGATGTGCCCTTTATAAGATTCTGGCTGGTTCGTTCCACGGGTCTTCGTTTCTTTATCATAGACCATGCTATATGTATGGTGTGGTCTATGCTTCGATGTAAGTGAAACTTCACAATGCTACATGCACCCAAAACGGATCTCTTCGACGTGATATAAACGCTTCTAGTATGTTGCTATATATAGCTGTACTAAAACAAATGAATTCTGAATAAAATAAAGCAAAAAACAAAATACAGAAAATGAAATGCACAACTTTTCTGGCCACTAGTGTAGATTAGAAGCCAAATATGTACCTCATACGTTCATTGAATTTCCACATAATCTGCATTGTTCAGATTCTTCTGTACTTTGCATAGAAAATTGGGAACTAATTACGCCCAAATGTAGCAGCCCTTCTACTAAGCATATTCTCTGCTTAAGAACTTTCGGCGCGATATAGGCAGTGTGCCACTGAAGCGCTAGAAAAATCTCTACTCCTACTACTCTGCTTAAGTTGCCAGGGTTTCTGATTTTTATGTCTGCTTCCCCTTGAGTGTTAACGCAAGCTGAGTCAGGTGCCGCTAATCGTCAGTCAAAACCTCAAATGTGAATTCTTTTAACTTTGGAAATTGTGGGTCGATCTCTCGATTAATTAGGGACTATTAATTGCAGCTGGATCGTCAGGTTCGTGGTGGTTGTGGAGCAGGTTCCAAATAGGGTTAAATTAAGACAAATATTTCTGCTTTCACGAGTACAGCAGTCGCTCTCACTATCTGCCACTGATGCAGAACATGGAATGTTTATGTTGTTATTTGCTGTCCAGCTTTGGGGCAATGCCACGAATGTTTGTCCAGGAAGGAGACAGTTGCCACAGACTCAGCGTTCAGACTTCGATGGTTTTTCGCGATTGCATGGACTGGTACTCTCATACCGTGGTACATTGCATGGACTGGTACTCTCATAGGTACCGGGGTACACTAGCATTCATACAACTTCATGCGATGATGTGTGGTTCGTGCCTAAGGTTGGTAGCATAGATACGGTATATGACGTGCAAGCTGCACATCCTCGTATCAAGTTGTGAGTATGAATGCAAGTTGGTTTCTGCATAGTTATAGTGCACGCTATCCGTAGTGTGCTGCGATAAAACATTTTTAGGTCAGTTTCATGATACGACCAAAAGTTGCGTGGTTTTTGCAACAATACTGTTTATGCAACACTGGACCCTGTGGTGCGTGCTGTTGCTGAACTACGAGGCAGCATAGTGAGAGATATAGCCACACACGCTACAGCCCAATCGGCAGTCATTCGCTGCTACGTACTACAGTATGTTACTTTTGATTAGGCAAATACAATTTTTTTTACTCATTTTTCGAAACAGTGTCAAACATTTAAAATGTCAATAGTAAGTTAGTGCACAGGTATGTTGTAACTATAAAAACTATTAGAGAAAAATAAAACGGAACCATTTTCCACGTTTTGGCAACATTTGCTTATCGCACGGGGTTCTGCTGTTACGCCAGATTATGCAACATCACTCTCTAGTCAACATGGACAAGAAAAGCGGTCTAACCAGTGAAGGAAAGATCAAAGTGACCTCGTTATTGGCTTTTGGTAAGACAACACTCGAAGTTTCTAAGGAATTGCCGCGTGATCACCGAACAATTGAGGCTTATGCAATTGAAGGTAAAGTGAACCGCAAAACTCCGGATAGAGCGTCTACGAGGAAATTGACTGCTCGGGATATGTGACATTTGAAGGTTTCTATCGCTAGAAAACAACTGTCTACAAGTAAGGGGATATTTGATGACGCTGGAGCCCCAATACTAAGTAGAAAGACAAGATGTGAGGTTCTGCAGAAGCTATAGGGAAAGTGAAGAAGGCAATTAAACGACCACTTCAAACAAAAACTCATATCAAGAAAATAGGGTCAAATGGGCTGAAGAGAACATGAAAACTGATTTCTCCAATGTCATATTTATTAACGAATGCAGAGCCACTCTTGATGATCCAGATGGATGGGCGTCTGGATGGGTCCTCAATGACCGACCTCAACAGACACGGCTTAAGCGTCAACAAGGTGGTGTTGGAGGTGTGATGTTTGGGCCGGGATAGTAGGTGACACCCTTATTGGTCCATTTGAAGTGGCAGGAGTTGAACTGAATGCAGAAAGGTACCTACTGCCAGTTTCTTGAAGCCAACTTGATTCCATGGCTTAAGGAGCAGACTGTCGCACGCAGATCCAAATTGATATTTCAGCTCGATAACGCTCCCTCACACAGAGCACGGTACAGTGCTCACTGGCTTGCGGATGGAGGATTTAAGTCAAAAAGGGTTATGACCTGGCCAGCGAATAGCCCCGATTTAAATCCCATTGAGAACTTCTGGGCGATGATCAAAAGGAAGGTCTATGAAGGTGGTCGGCAGTTTTCGAGCAAAGTAAGCCAGTGGAATGCAGTAAAAACCGCTTCAGATTCTATTCCACCATCTAAAATATCAAACCTGACAAAGTCTGTTGATAATCGCCTTGTAAAAATCATGAAAAGTGGAGATTGCCGTATTCAAAATTAAATTGCTATGTTTATGACTACTGAACACTTATTTCTGTGTTTATTGAATTGTTTTGGTTATAATTTCTTGGTTTTGGACGTTTATTAAAAATATTCCTGTTCACTTGTATTTATTTCCTCTTTATGTCGTTTTTATTAACTTATTGCATAATCTGAGGTAACAGTAAAAAACTTAAATAAGCAAATTGTATGATAAACTTAGCAAATGGCTAAATATTTATTTTACAAGTGCTGTTTATATTGGCAACATAGCCATGCATTTAGTTAATATTGGTATTTCAAAGTTAAACTCTTATCTTGAAAAATATAGCAAAAAATGTATGTATTTGCATAATCAAAGGTAACATACTGTATGTACGGTCCTCATAGACGTTGAATAAGTGTTTGTTTTCCGACACGGATGCACTCGCATACATGTACCATATATCTAGTTCTTTACGTAATTACCGTACCTCCGCCAAGGAGGTTATTTTTTCGTCGTGTTTGTCCGTCTCTGTCGCTGTCCCCAAGTTAACTCCAAAAGTTACGAACCGATTTGGACGAAATTTACAGGGATTGTTAGGTATGTTAGGAGAAACAAATGATTAACTTTTAGTGAAGATATGCCCATCCGTTTGTTTGTCTGCCTAATTTTTCTCGATGCCATAACTCAAAAAACTATTGATGGATTTTAATGAAATTAACATGAGTTGTTAGGTATATAACAAAGAGTAAATGACCAAATTTTGTTAATGATCCGTTTGTTCGTTCATTCGACACTGTTGTTAGTTTTATGCTTGTTAGCACAATAACTCAAAAAATATTTAATGGATCTTTATGAAATTTATAGGGGTTGTTAGCAATGTTAAAAGACATACTGTTAAAAGACATACTGGAATGCTTAGCCATCTCGGGTGCCAGAGTAGAAATTCCACTGACTATCAAGTCCAGTTTGTTTAGCTAATATATGCATATCGATATGATATTAAATTATCTACCACCCCTTTAGCTGCACTGGAAGCACGAAGGCCTGCAAATACACCCAGTGGAAAGCTTAGAAAATTGCAGATTCTTTCTTGGCAGCCTGCGGATGCACCAGTGAGAGTCATATACCCCCGTCTCCAGATGACGCTTCGGCATGGGAACATCTGCTGTTATGTTTATTTTGTACGACTTTCCTTTTGTACTTATGCGTTTGGATGTCACACTTGTCATTTTTGCTCTCACTGCGAGTCGTCAGGGGTATATTGTGGCGGATTCTTTCCCTGTCAGAATATATATGAGCGTCAAACGCCCAGTGGCTAACCCGAGTGTCTTTTCCGAAGATGTTTTCATTTCTTGGCTTTTTGTGGCGTGTCTGAGTGGATTCTTTCAGCCGTGCACTGGGACTTTTAGAGATGCTTGGCGTTTTGCTTTGTGTCTGTAACTCCCTGACCACTTGAAACCATAGAACTCACATGAGTTTGAATATAAGCTCAGACCGTCCTGCAGAAAAGCAAAGATAAAAATAATTGAGAATTTGATATGAGGCGCGTGTATAACTTGCAATGCTGGCAAACCGTTCCCCAATATGATAACTATAAATGTGACTGTTGCGAGGGGGGGGGGCTCCAATTAGTGTTTTTCTCACCTCCAGAAGCAAGCAAGCGGGTGTAAATAGCTGGTAGCGTCACTCATAATATGCCGTAGCAACGAATTTGGTCGCGTGAAAGATCATTTTATGATTCTAGCGTTTGGGACGGCCCAGACTTCTGTTACGTCCCTAGATATTCTAGCCTTCAACGAGCTGTACTGCGCAAGGAAGGCCTCCGCTTTATCGTAGGGACTTGCTATATACTTTACAAATTTGCCTGCCATATAACTGATGGTAGTCCCGCGCACTCGTTAGGGGCCGGATGCACAAATGCATTGCAAAGTTACGGTAACGTAAACTGTACAGTTCCTTGAAGAAATACAAATATCACTGCTCAGGATTGTCACTTTCTTGCACTAATCTTCAAAATTTTATGATCGAAGTGGTTTGAACCTCCAGCCGATGCATACGTAAATGATAGACAGACTCAGGTGTCAATCCGAAGAGTAAAAATGGAAAATTTCAGCAGTTACACGATTGCATATCGTGCCTGCAGCTGTACAGTTACAATGCTTGTGACTTCACAAGGCGTTTGAGCATCCGGGCCCTGCCGGTGTATGCACACTCACTACACGGTCACCTATCTTCGCTTGGTGTGTTGCACACAAGATACTCGGTGCCTCGACTTGCTTGATCCCTTTGACCTGTTGCAGACGGTTGTCCTCTTAGCAGAACAACATGTCCTTTGACTGATATCTTCACAGCTCCTGCAGCTGTGGCCGTATAGGTGATGAGATGCGAGTGGTGTGTGACCCAGTGTATACCCAGTGTATACCTTGGCTTCTTTAGAAACTTATAGCAGCACTCCGATAGCGCACACCTCCGCTAACCGACGCAATGCTCAAGACAGTGGTAGAGACGGACAGGCCAAAGATTTAGACGTCTGTTCCACGTGATATCTCTCAAGCTCCTGTAAATTTCAGTGAGACAAATCCCGTCAAAAAATTACCTCCTGGGCAGAGGTTGAAAGTCGTAATAGATTTTTCTCAGGTGGTGCCGAGGTTTTCAAAACCTATCTGCTAGCGTAATGAAAGAGCTCAGTTTATTGGTGATGAATGCATAACGAATGTGACGTGAAACCTCCAAACAGATACCCTGGACTGGACTAGTGAAACGCACTTAAATTCACTGGACACAAAACATAACTTGGTTATTGAATTTTTGAATCCTTACTCTTGCACTGCGTGAAAACGAGCGGATATTGGATGAGCATGCTGCAGCTGGAGCGTCTGTTTCTACAATGTATTTTATGCCGGGTAAATTCCTTCAGTAATCTAACAGTTTGGGCTGCGCTGTGCCCTCTGACGCGACTAGTTATGTATAAACGTTTTTTTCCTCACCGTTTTTTTTTTTCAAAAAAACATGTTTTTCATAGTTTTTTAAATATGTACCCAAGACTGCTTAGTTATCTACAATAAGTTTAGGAAAACAGGTTCAAGTGTTCTACTCATCCCTCTACTATATTTACCTATGCGCCATCTATGGCTAAACATACAGTACACAAGGAATAGGGCATACAATCTTATTTTCCTCATAAACCAGGCAACCCGAGATTTGTAGACTCATAATATATTGTGAGTCTTGGGAGCTGGGACCCAATGGGTCACTTGATATTTTAATTTTTAATGAAATGTAGAAAAAGGCCATATAGACAAAACTAATATTCAATATGTAACATGCAACAGAAAATACAGCAATTAGTTACTTGACCCCTTAGGGGGCATAGGATGGGCCGTAGGGTTAGGTTAGTTTACGTTCGTCCATCCTATGCTGTAGGGTCAGGCAACCCCAGGGGGCCTCTTTACCTCAGCCATTAGCTAGGCTCTCGGGACGTCTCTCTTTCGTGCCCACTTTGCTTCCTTCACGATTTCATACTCCTACTTGCTCATGTTTTCTTCTATTCTTCCCCTTCCTTCCCGACTTGCTGTTTCCATGCACGCTGATCCTGTGAGGGAACACCTTCGCGCATGGGTTCCCCGTTTCTTTTGACATAGGTACTATACATACTATACGGAGGCTTAAACTTCCTAGCTATAAGTAACATAACTAACAGCGTGTGTCTGACTTATAGCTTTTGTTAAATGCAAATAGTAGCTTGAAAACTTTTTCTTCGAGAGGTGGGATTCGCATACGACCCCCCCCCCCGCCAAAACGTATTTTATTACTAGATTGATCTTCAGGAAACTTGGTACAGATTTGTAAAATCGAAAAAAAATATGTCAAGACTCGTGTACTTTTCCCCAGACAAAACGAGTTATTCAAATATAGTGGGGAAAATGGAGTTATTCGTTTTCTTTGAATGACTCGTTTTCTATGGGAAAACGGGGAAAAAGGACAGGAGTCTAACCCACATTTTTTCCATATTTACTTCTCTGTAATGAGTTTCAAGACGATTGGCCGAATAGTAGAAGAGCTAAAACTTCGAAGTCCATAGCACTCGAATCCCGAGTTATAGGTCACCTACGAATCCATAAAAAACGTTCTTATTATTTTGTACTGATTTTCGTGAAACTTGGTACCGAGAACAGATATGTAAAATTGGATAAAACACAGGTTAGGCTCCGGTATTTTTCCTATTTTCCTAAAAAAACGAGTTATTCAAGAGGAACCAGTTTTTCCTGCTTTCTTTGAATAATTAGTTTTCTTTGGGAAAAGAACACGAGTATAGCCAGCATTTGTTTTCAGTTTCATATATCTGTAGTGGACAAGGTTTTTTAAAGATTGGTCAAATAATAAAAAAAAACTTTAAAATTTAAAAAGTAAACTTCTCAAGAGAGGCCGGGCCCACTCTTTCCTCACATCCCTGTTCTACCCACTTAGGGTTCGATTGGCTGTCGAAAACTTGGCCTGCATCTTTTGTTTAATGTAGCTGTAGCAACTGTGTATTGAAAAATAACTAACATGGAAAATTTCGATGTTTTCGGCGAGACTGTCCTTTTAAGGTATGGCACAATAGGAATGGGACATGTCCTATTTACATATAAAACTATGTGAGAGGTGTATATTTTCTTAGTTGAGTTGTAGATAATTAGCTACTTAGAAACGTTTTTATTCGTTGCTGAAAAAAAAAACGAGATTGACTTTCAATCACATCTCTGGACGCGACCAACCATCATACATTGTTGACTATCAACGTACCAGCCCCGCGTATTTAGTGCCTACCGTAGTTTATTTCTAGAGTTCTGCAAAACTTCTAAAGTTCAATCGAGAGATCTCTGGTCTTCAAGCGCCATGTAGGAAAGTTTGCCTCCAATTTTTACTTTCTTTTCAGATGCAGGAAGACTTGAGGTAGCCAAAATACTATTTATTTTCTAATAATTGGAGAAAACAAGGCATCCAATGTGGTGCGCACTGTTCGAAAGATTGTCCAGCTTAGGCCTACTCTATAAGGACCAGCGTATTCTTCACAAACTCGTCTCAAACAGTGGTATTCCCCTTTGACACCGACGTTTTATTCGGTCCTCTCAGGGTTAGCGCTTTACCGAGCAACTGACCAGGCGTGGTTAATTCCACAAGCTATTTCTACGAAGGTAGTTTTATTAGCCACCGAGCCTGCTTGCTTACCCGACAGTACCTATAGGCGACGCCAGCAGCAGCTGCAGCAGTGTCGTGTGGAGCTATCGCGCTGAGTTCCTTACCGTTATCCACTCTACGATCGAGCCCTTCTCGCCTCCTGTACACTCCGGAAATTGAATTTAAATGCTAGACGCATCCGGAGATGAGCTGGTTGTACGTGGTAAACTGAGAACAAATATATTGTTCGATAAATGGTGGAAGTTACAGAATAAGACTGCGTGGCCGCGCTAAGAGAAGCTGTAATATCTCTATTCTTTCGATTCCAAGAAGTGTTTATAGCAAGAACAACATCGAGGGAAATGAATAAGGAACTAACTTTCGCCATCTGCAAGCTGGCCACCGATCTCCTTGAAAACACAACCTAATTTCAAAATCTACAACCTGGCCTATTTTTTGCCTCTCTTTATTTCTTTAAGAGCGTGACCCGAAACGTACCTACATATAAATATTGAAGAATTAGATGCGAAGCAAAATATTTAGTTGAAATTTTGTTACCCACCATGGGTTTGCTGTAACCTCAGCTCATCAGGTGGGAGGATCGAAGATGATGAATATTTCGTTGACATATTGTAATTTTGGCGGTTATCTCACATAGATGTAAATATGATACCGATATGACGAAAGCTATAAATTAAATTTTCTCTAATACAAATGTTTTGTCGTTTTTTAAACAAAGTCCATCCTGTTCACTTCAGCTACTGTACTAAGTACAGACACACGCATCACTGCAGAATATATAAATATATAAACAAATAAACACACGACGGTGTTTATTATATTGTGTTGATGTGCGTTAATCCGTACGTGCGTTCATGCTTCTATGGATGAGTTCGAGTGGCCCACTATGATCGAGTTAACTTGTCCTCAATTTCAGTCTTGAGCATTGAATTCGCCATTTAATTTGGCACAAGTTTCATGAGTTACCGTACGGTACTCGCTAAACTTTGGCCGAAATTCGATCCTTAGTGACAAATACGGTACTGCGTTCTGGACCGCTTTTCGCCACGTTTAAGGTAAATGGATTACGTGAACTCGATCGTCGTGGGCCAGTCGAACTGACTTTAACGCTCTGAATCTCAGATATCTAAATGATATGACATAACGGCAATAGACCGAAAAGGGCCTGCTAGTTAGTCCCGGCTGCTCACAGCTCCCTGGGAAATGGCCTATTGGTCCGTCTACTGTCACCTATCGGACCTAATCTCTCTGCTGTGCCAATGGGCGCCCTCATGTGCATCGCCTGCATATATGCCAGCACCGTCCATGGACCGTCGCTGCTTTACTTCAATCGAAAAGCTTCCGCATTTCGTGTGAGGCATTATATATATTTTAACTGTACGGTGTGATCTTCAATCTTATAGATTGATGATTACTTCTCGAATCACTATATGTGTATATGCCTATGTTACACATTATTCGCTCTCACAATTGAGTGAGGTTATGGGTTCTCATATACAGACATGTGAAATTATGAAAAGTCTTGTTTGAAACGTGTATGAAGAACCCCGGCTTGTATGGGATTAGGATATTGATTTATTGGAAACTCGTATGCTAGCTGTCATATGAGCGCCTCTCAGGAGGCATTAGATGAGCCATATAGGTCATCAGGTTAGATTAGGTTAGGTTACCTTACTCTTCAATAGCCTTTCCTTCGTTCCCACTTCGCTTCCTTCCGTTTTTGTACTGTTACTGCTGTTACTTACCTCTTTTCCTCCTTTTCTTTCCCGACATACTGTTTTCATACGCGTTGACCTGTGTAGGAAACACCCTCGTGCACGGGTTCCACGTTTCTATCGACGTGCCGCATGTCCCTTATTTCTCTCTCAAACACCGTAGTTGTGTCTATAAAAGGGAGGCTTGGACAATACGTCTTTTCTTCTACTCCCTAATGCCATATGAAATCCAGTAAGTAATAATGCGCTTAAAATCAATTAGGCTGTTGTATGTGCAGTGTCCCATGCCGACATGATCACGAGTAGGCCCTAACCTTAACTCTGGCTTCAAATGTGTTTCCCTATCACATTTCCTCGTAATTTTTACAATAGCGGTTACTCTGAAGAAATTCCGACAAGATTGATATTATTACATGACCTTTGGCAGCCGTGCTGTGGCTAACGCCATTGCTAACTGTTCAGCGCAGATTATACCTTATGGTGATGTTGTAATTCTTCCTGGGATGTAAAGCAAATATTTGGAGACTTCACAACGTTCATTTTACCCTGTCTTTTTTATAAATAACCAAGAGGCTTCTACTAAGTACGTTGTTAGCATCAACCAACATTATTGAATACGGTACCGTAACTTCCGGTACTTAGGTATCCTTTTTAAGTCAGTTGTTCCCGCTGCGCTGGGTTAAACTGTCGATGACTCTCCTCCACCCTTGGCGTTTCTGAGCAACAATGGTAAAATATCCGACGAGCATATAAAATGTCTACGGTTTCAGCAACAAGTAAAAATTCATTTCGACATTTGAATGAAATCAATAGGTATAGGTACCATAGCTACCGTCATTAATCGCCCATTGCAAATGCATTAACCACTACAGTTTGAAACGGTTCCTGTAGCATTTTGACACGTCATTCGTGAAAAAATTAAAGGGCAGTCTTAGCACATGCTCTTCAATTTATTAGGGCTAAACTGTCGTACTGCTCTGTCAGATTCAAGTCTTTTACCTAAGCTCTGTAATACTGTAGTACATTAGCTACGAGTTATCTTTAAATCACTAGGCATAATGGATTGCTTTGGTGGAATGTTTGAGAACATTATCGCGTTGACACCGCTATTCACTTCCGAGCTCCAGTTTTTCACCTAATTCCTTCACATTATCTTGTAAAATCTTTCCAATCTTAGCATTTGCTATTCAGTGTGCCGCAGTGCCGCCGTTCGTGCTTTTATGTCATAGAATTCGAAGTAGCTGCAGTTGGCTCACTGCCGTGCTTCAGTGCATGGGTTTGTGTTTTTCGCGTTGTAGGTAGTTAGGTTCGCCCATCCTATCTTATGCGGAGCAGTGCCTTGGAGGGATTCTGTAGGTTACTTTAGCTGTTAGCGAGGCTTAGGGACGTCTGTCACTTTCATATTCCCACTAACTGTTGATGATGTATTTCGTTCTTGCTCTTCTTTCCCGACTTGCTGTGCCCATGTGAGTCGATCCTGTATGGGAACAAGATCGTGCATGGATTTCACGTTTCTCTTGGCATACTGCAGTATATATGTCCCTTTCTTTTCCTCTTTTAGAACAACAGCTCATTATACTGATTTTGGGAGGCTTAACCTATCTCAACCACGTTATAAGCCAAATATCATGACCGTAACTCTCTTGCAGTCATTTGACCATATGATTTGTTTCTCTCAGCCTTGACTATGTCTCATATTGCTCTGATCGAGCTACTATTTTTTCAAGTGTTTTCTACAGTAACGGTTTCTTAGGAGCACATTGTTAATCCAGTTTCTGGCGATGAACTTGATTACTTCTTGTAGTTTATGAACCTAGCCTATGTCGCACTGTAGAACTCGGGAGATTTTTATGAACTCTTTCTTCTAAAGGGATCATTTTTGTTTGTGCTGATTGATTGTTAAGAGATGACGTTGGTGCGGTGGTGAAACTGAGAATATAATGATAGTAATTGAGAACAAGGGTACAGTACTTGTATGACTACAGCAGCTGCTGCTGCCTCATGTGCAGGCAATGGCCGGTGTGTGCGTCAGGAGAAGATGGAGGGTCGTGACTGGCATGTCTGCAGCCGCGTCCATGTTCCTGCTACTGCAGCTCGTGCGCTGGTCACCCAAGCTCCAGATGCACGACCCTGACGTCATGATCCCCCTCAAGTGAGTCTTGCCTTTGGTGCCTGTGTTGTTCAGTGCCTTGCTGGTTCTTCCCCCCCCCTCCCCGAGCTAGAAGTCGTGCATGCGTGCCGCTGAGTATATCCCTGTGTTCTGAAGGTCTGTACGTATTTGCCTTCGCAAATTTGTTTTATCTCTGAGGCGAAATACGGCTCTCATGTGAAGCTTTTGTACCATTCTCTTAAAATTGTAGTCTTCATGATTATTTGTTAACCTTACGTCGTGTTTTATATCTTATTTAATTTTTTTTACACTGCTTCACTATAATTGAGGGCCCTAAAACAATAGGGGCGTAGGCGACACTTTTAAAATATACCGGATATAGCCACTTAAAGACAATGCACTGGTGTAATAAGGTACAAAATAATCTACTTTTCAGACGATTCTCGACCATTTCTATTCGGATTTACTCCTTTCTGACTTCACAGAACGACAGGCCTCAATCTGTACTATCCGATGGTGCAAAAAAACTACTTTTGGAAAACCTGTCGCTNCCCCCCCCTATTGTTCTAGGGCCCTCATTTGAATTACGCTATTCGATTTTGAAGCATGGTAGCTCTCTGCATGGAGAGAGCTTCGGCCCGCCATGTTTGAGCTGTGCTGCTTAGTCAATATCAGTGTTAGCTGAACCCGTTGTTGCGCAGCGTCCTAGATACATATTTTTACGAAGTGTACAGTGCTGTTGAGGAGAACTGAACCTTTGAATTGTACAAGGAGCCGAAGTTAAAAATACAGTAACCTAAAATTTGTTTCCTTTAGATAATGCCGTGTCCTGCCTGCTCGGGTTTAATAGTTATTTGTAGTTGTTGATGCTGCAAGTGTGATTTCTATACATTCTTATAAAATACCAATTTTTGTATTACTCATTTGAGTGCAGATAACGCAGTTTGCCTGCTTTGTTCCTGGAAGCTTGTTAGGTCGTATTTTGTGTGAGTTTTTACTCCGAGGGTTGCGAGTACCGTAATTGTGTAACGTTTGAATCACGGTACCTAAAGCTACCTTTCTAATTCTATTGTATTTGTTATTTAGATTAGATTAGATTAGATAGGCGGCAGTAGACGAACCAAAAGGCCCATTCCCAAAGAGACACCGAGACTAACACCCCGGTTTCTTTGAGCTATTGCCATTATGTTAGTAGGATATAGAGGATTGGGGAAACGAGAGGAGAAAAAACGGAAGACGAAAGAGAAAAAAGAGAAAAAGAAAATAAAAAATAG
>LQNS02278157.1:2613233-2624547 GCA_001587735.2 Parhyale hawaiensis
TTCTACATCACGCGACCAATTGATATTAAGCCTCTCAGTTACCAAAGCCCTCAGGGGTATATTGTGGCGGGCCCTTTCCCTGCCATAATATATTTGGGCCTCACGCACCCAAGGGTCCCAAGTGCCTTCTCCGCAGAAGATGTAGCAGCTGGCCGCAATTCCTGCTGAAAAGGTTAGTTTTGTAAAGTTAGGTAGGTTCTCTATATTTGCCCTTCTCTTCCCCGCGGTGGGCCGCCGAATGGTGGTAAGCGACCCATCCCATGGGACTCTTATCTGCTCCTGTGTGGGGGCCACGGAAGGGACCCCCGCACCCGTGTTCGCTCTCTCTTTTTGTTTTTCGTCTCCTTCCCTCCGGCAGAGCGATTTCGTTCTGCCGAGCCGTGTAGAGTTGAAGATGCTCGCGCCTTAGTTCCTGCCAGACATGGTGCGCCTGGCCAAGATTGTTCTAATAGAACTCATCTACGTACGACTCAACTTCTAAACTATACAAAACAAATATGGATTGCTGTTACATAGTCTTCGTATCTAATACGGCGGGAAAACCCACAATATAACAATAGCTCAGTCACCAAAACTTAGAGCCGTTTAAATGGCGAAGAGGCAGGATTTAGTATCTCATTCCAAAAACGTTGGCAACTTCGCAGTGCTGTCATTCGTGGTTTCCAATGGTTTTATTCTACCGTGTCCCTTACATCTTTCAATTCAATGCTTAACACGCCCCCTTGATGGGGAGGGGGATATTCTGGCGGACCCTCTCCCCGTCAGAGTATCTTGCGTCTCACGACCCAATGGGCACCTCAATGACTATACCGCAGGGGATGTTGCATCTGGCCTCAGTTCCTGCTGAAAAGATTAGTTTGTAATGTATGAAAGGTTCTTTTCTCTATCTTTGTCCTTCTGCTCCTCGAGGTGGACCGCGAATGATGGTCAGCGACTCATCATGGGACTCGGATCTGCTCCCGTGTGTTGGCCACGGATGAGATCCTCCGCACGAGCGTTTCTCTCTTATGTGTTGCTTGCAGAAGAACGCAGCCTTAATCTGACACGAGCACACAGAGCCGCTAGCTTATCCTTAAATAATTTCCAGATGCAGACAAGGTGCGCAAGAGCGTAGCGGTACAAGAACGGCGGCAGTTGCGGGACCAGCTCAGCTGTAAGAGCTTTAAGTGGTACCTGGAGACGGTGTGGCCTCAGCACTTCTTCCCTATGCCCGACAGTTTCTTTGGGAAGGTAAGGTCTCGGGTAGTCCTCTAGTATTGTGAGAGTAGCTTCATATCATCTGTGAACGACTTTTGACGTTCATAATATTTTTATTCTGTATATGTATATACCGGAAGTATATATATGCTGTATTTGTCTGTATGCTTTTATACCCAAAAGGATGCCAGAAGGAAGTGAGCTATCATCACAATCTCTTGCAATCAGTCAGATGGGCTAACGTAAATGTGAAAAATACCAAAATTGTAGACTCAATACTTTCAGCCCCCTTCCCCCCTCCATTGCGGATGATGGTCTTGCGGTCCAACCCCTTAGAGGCAATGGGACGGGTCATAGACTTTGATTAGTTTAGGTTCGCTCATTCTATGTTATGGGGAGCAGCGCCCCCCGGGGGACCCTGTAGGTTACCTCAGCCATTAGCTAGGTCTTCGGGACATCTGTCTTTCGTGCCTCCTTTGCTTCCTTCTTATTTCATACTCCTACTGGTCGTACTTATTCTGCTTGTTTCTCTTCTTTTTCGACCGACGGTTTCCATGCGCGTTGATCCTGTGTCAGAAGACCTTAGTGCATGGGTTCTCGCTTCAGTCGACATGCTATAGCTATGTCCCTTATTTCTTCCTTTGTTAGAACACCCTACCCAGTTGTGGAGACGGAGACTTAAACTATTCAATAATCTAAACTCTTACCGCCCGAGGCTCCGAGTT
Source organism: Parhyale hawaiensis (assembly GCA_001587735.2). Taxonomy (NCBI): domain Eukaryota; kingdom Metazoa; phylum Arthropoda; class Malacostraca; order Amphipoda; family Hyalidae; genus Parhyale; species Parhyale hawaiensis. The sequence continues at coordinate 2,615,156 of LQNS02278157.1, forward strand.
TCGTACTGCTTATTGTCTGTGAACAAGAGATTGAGTTGCTATGTACTTGCTTACTTTGCAAGCCGTGTCCCCTGATGAGGTCCACGTGTCGCTTTGGTGTCCAACTGGTCCGTGGGCTGGTCCCGCTATGAATACGTTTTAAATTGGAATGCATTTCGTTAAGTGCTATTAGCCCTTCTTGGGATAAAGGATAGGCTATAGTCAAGGTCAATGTACGCTGTATTTAATTATATATCCCAACTGGGAAGTCCAGATGCGCTGGTTCGTACTGCAGATAAATGCCCGCTAGGCCCCACAAGCGATGAAGGCTGCAGTAAACCACAGATTGTCTAAGCTATAACGTCAAATAACGAGATGCTCGTTGTGGCAACTGCGACTCTTCGGCCGTCCCCATAGGCGTACAGGGTGAAGTTTGCTTGGGAGGTAAGACACAATTTGCCCGAATTTTACAAATTCCAAGAACTTTTCTAATTTGCCGTATATGAGAGTGAAAACTATTAAATACTAACAGATATCTGATGAATACGGTAGCAAAGTTAAGAAGAAAGTACATTGTAGGCCTAACACAAAGGGTGTGGCGATTCTTTCTTTTTTTTTTGCAGATGTAGATTCCCATCTATCCTTAGCTGCCGATATCAATGCCGATTCCACCATTTATCAGTTAGTGATATACGGTATAATAATCAGTGAGGGTTAAGATGGTGCTTTGCACTCGGGAGGGATAAGATTTAGTGTTTTAAAATATTTTTATTGGATAATAATAAAAAAGATTGGCACATAGAACAGGCCCATTTCATCCCTTTTCTTAAACCCTGACGGGGTTGTTTGGGTATCGAGGGGTAAATTCATAGTGCGCGCAGGTAGAGCTTAAAATTACAATTTTTTGCGACCGAAACCTCCAAAACTGCCACTGAAGTTTTCGAGAAAAAGTGGGAAACAAAAATTAGCAAGCTGAAATACGCTGGCCAACAAGACATGGTACTCAGTATGTATGTAATACTGTAAATCTACATGCAATACTGTAAATCTACATCGATCGTCAAAACATATGTGGACATGCACATAACATAATGATCTAATCTACGAATGTCATAGTAGAATAGAACGCCTCGTGGCGTAAGACCATCACTCGGAGTGGGAGCAAATTTCATTGCCGTCATTTTTTATGGCCAGATAATCCTAGTTTTCTGGCATGGGTCACACCGAGGACAGCCCACCAGACTCCCTACAAAGAATCTTCAACATAGCTCGACTCCTTCTACCTGTTTTTAGGTGGAGAGAAAATTTCATTGCCGACATTTTTAATGGCCAGCTAATCCTATTTTTTTCTTTTTTTGCATGGGTAACATTGAGGACAACCCACCAGACTCCTCGCAAAAAATCATGAACATAGCTCAACTCTTTCTACCTGTATATAGGTGGAGAACAAATTTCATCGCCGTCATTTTTTATGGCCAGCTATTCCCAATTTTTTGGCATGGGTCAGTCACATCGAGGGCAACCCACCAAACTCCCAACAAAAAATTATGAAGATTGCTCAACTCCTTCAACCACTTATTGGGTGGACGGAGACAAATATATATATACAAATGTCTATATAAAAATATCTATGCAAATATATATGTATACACAGTACTTAAATCTTCAACAAAAAGATTATCACCTCTCTCACTTTGTTCGCGGGTGATAAAAATGTTCAAAGAGCCGACTGCAGATCCAACGGAAATATCTTGCTTGCTATACTCTTGAGAATCACAAGTTTAAAATGGTTGGCAATGAGGCTTAGGAGGTGGGATAGAGACTGACATCCAGCAAGATTAAATGCAGATTAAAGACTGGCTCCAGATACGGGCAGCGACTGTGATGTAACTGCTACCTGCTAACATAAGGTCTCACAAGCCATGAGAGACCTACGCAGTAAAACTAATAAATTTGATTTTTCTGGTTCACACCTTATTTCTACTTCTCTTCTTTTTGAAGCCATTGTAGAGGACAAGGTAAGCTTAAATTTCACAAGGTCATGTAGTACAATGGTTACAGTGTAACCTATTGCCGCTGGTTTGCTGCTCGATGAGACAGCGCGTTCAGGTGTGCCCAGGTGCGTACGTGACACATGGTGACCCAAACCCTTCTGATGGTTTCATCCAAAAAAAAAAAGATAAAAAATAAATTGAGCAAGTCACTTGTAAGTCGTTGTTCAATAAATATTTCTCGGTCAATAGAAGTGCACTCAAAATTTGTGGGATCCTTGCCTTTAGTGTATATATAGTACATTTGTAAGCCTCGCTGACCATCGCTGCTGTTTAGCTCGGTATTGTCGCCTAACCTGCTGCACTCGGTCTTGTGCAACAGCTGATGCTCGCAGTTACATGCATGTGTCGTCATGCGTCGCTGTAACTACAGTAGCTATTATGAATTAGCTAGAACACTCTGAGAGCGCATAGCTTCGCCAAGCAAGGCAACGGTAATGAAAAATTATAATTTGTTCTGAAATCATGATTTTTTTAATCAACACCAAAATGTAATAATTTGTGCCTTTTTATATTATAAAAAATTTCTGTAATTTTCTTGAAAATCCGTTCCTAACTTTTTGAGTTATGCTGCTAACAAACATTATGGCAAACAAGTCAAACGCACTAACGGACCTACTGATCATCACCAAAATTTAATCATTTATGTTTTTTAACATTACTTAACAACTCCTGTAAATTTCATAAAAGAGCCCTCAGGGACATTTTATGGCGGGCCCTTTCCCTGCCACGAATGTTTGGGCATTACGCACCCAAGGGTCCCGAGTGCGTTCTTCGCAGGGGATGTAGCATCTGGCCGCAGTACTTACTGAGAAGGTTTGGTTTTGTAGAGTTAGGTAGATTCTCTGTATTTCTTTTTTGTCCCGCGAGGTGGGCCGCCAATCGAGGTGACCCGACTTTTTCTGTGGGGCTCTTACCTCGCTTGTGCGGAGGGCCACAGAAGGGACCGTCCGCACGGGCGCTTCTTTCTTCTCTTTTCGTCCTTCATCTCTTGCCACCTGAGCACAACGTTGTGGTGCCGGCTGCAAGCCGAGTAAATCATCTTAGATGGCTATTGATTGTCTAAGTTTCAGAAATAGCGGGACAATACCAATATAATAATAATAATTTCATAAAAGATCCATCCATAGTTATTGTGCTAACAAGCACCAAATCAAATACAGCGACTAACAAACAGATCATCACAAAAATTTAGTCTTTATATACTCTTCGTAATATACATAACACCTTCTATAAATTTCACGAAAACCTGTCCTTTTTGAGTTACGGTACTAAGAAATAAAAAAAAAATAGGCAAACAGATGAACGGATTTTCACCAAAAGTTAATCATCTTTTACTGTTAACATGCCTAACAATCCCTGTACATTTCGTAAAGATGCGTTCATAACTTTTTGAATAATCTTGGTGACACACAAACACAACAGTAACGCATAACCTCCTTGGCGGAGGTCATTAGCTACAAATTAAACCTGATTCTGAATCTTGTCTCGGTTAAAAACATGTACAGAATAATACGGAAAACCTTAAGATAACTGTGCGGTAGATTTGTGAATGCAGCAGAAAGTGAAATTGGTATAAAGTTTCGAAATGTTAACTATTGGTTGTCAGCAGTCCATAATTAATTCCGTAATATTTGTTGCTAATGCGAGACACGCTTCATGTTAGTAAAAGTTTGCTCGTAATTCTAGTTGTACTGAAGCTGGCATGCCGATGCCAAAAGTAGTCGCGTTTTCTGTCTCTAAGTCAGTGGTTCCCAAAGTGGGCGTTAGCGCCCCCCTGGGGGCGTTGGCGAGTTCTGAGGGGGCGGTGAGGCCAAAATGGGCGGCAGGAGGTCGGTGAGGCTAAGAGGGGCGGTAGGGGGCGTTGAGGCAAAAGAGGAGCTAGAGGAGGCTCCAGATTACAATTGGGTTTCACATGCACTGAAGTGAAGAAATGCATCATTTTGAAGATGAAACTGCTTCAACATAACGAATAAAAGCTTGGCACTGCCATTTAGCCAACTAGTTAATGTTGTAGAATGCGTAGGAACGTTAATTTGTTGCTTGCCAAGTTAAAGAGCAGATTAGCCGGCAGATTAGTCTACAAGCAACTTATTTGCAGTGATATTAGCTTTGCTGAGGTTTACGAATGCCGCTTGTTAGCCCTTCTGTATGTGCAATAATTCATGTACCAGACGAACAAGTTTCATTCTACAATTCAAACAATTACTACACGTGCATAACAATTGCATAAACGGTACAGTGAGATTAACATCACATCGAACTCGCCCAGGGATGTAGAGTGCTGGTTGATACAAAGTTTCGCACCGTTTCAAAACTCTTGGCTTTCGCGACAGTATTAGATGTCTGTAGACCTGCTGAAAGGCCCAGCTGATATCCTACGTTTACTAGTCCATGAGAAATGAGTTACAGTATATGCAACAGAGAGCATTTAGAATTTACTACTTAGAGTAACTTTTTCATTACAGAGGGTGAACAAAGCAGATTCTATCATAAATGACGAATGTATTACAAGGTCATTCCAAAAATAATGCGTCATATGTTAAATTGAAAAAGTGAAAGGTGAAAGTGGCACCATTAAAACAAGCGAACATTTCTGCTCCAGAATTTATTTTTCTACGTATCACCACCGTTCTCAATGCACTTTTGCCAGCGATGAAAGAGCGCCTTGATGCTTCGGTCATAAAAGTCAGCGCCTGCCAAGGTCAGTTCTTTTTACGGCTGCAATTACGGCGTTGTCGGGGAAAATACTCCCACGTCATGCGTACTTCCGAGATCCAAACAAGTGGAAGTCTGGCGGCGCCAAATCGGGACTAAAGGTTAGGTGAGAAACACATTCTGTGGTCTTCAAACTTGCGCGCTCTCTGGCGTTATAGTATTGCTGACTAAAGGTTTCCCTTTTGTTGCGATTTGGTCAACGTGACGGTTAGAGTTGACAGTCGCTGTTGTTACAAGATCGAGGGGCACTTTATTTTCCGTGGTGGTGGCTGTGCATGATCGTCCAAAGCGCACTTTGTCATTGTCATCTCTGTCGCCACTTTAAAATCGGCAAACCCATCTCCTAACTGTGCGGACATCAACTGCGTCGGCTTCGTAATCGTTCACAAGGCGTCGGTTAAAGTTGATTGGTTCCATTTTTTTTTTTCTGTATGGAGGAATTTATTGGCGCATTTTTCGCATTCAACGTACGTCCATGACAGATTACTTTTTTTAGATTGTCACACTTTCAATATCTGCAACAGAAAGATTAAACTTTCAGCTCATAGGTGCAGAAGTTTAGTCACCATAACAATGCAATTTGCTACCCCGTGTGATCCCTTTGGGCGGTTTAGAATATAAGAGGCATTGCTTTCGGAACAACCCTCACCATGTGTGGCTACAGTGGTGCAACAGCTTTTTGGGAGCATCAAAATAATGGGTGATGTAAAAACACTTGCCATTCCACACATGCAGAAAATATTACAGCATAATTAAAAAATTAATTATGTCTCACTCATTCAATGTTATATGAGTAATAATTCTTAGGGTATCCTGCGTTGTGTATAATGATGGCATGACGGTAAGAGGTGGATCTTCGCATATCTGGGTATTGATTCTGATGCTGCAGTAGCAGATAAATTGCACTGGCTTGCTCGATGTCTGCAAAAAAATGTTGAATGCCGCTATTTCCACTTTGACGATGTGTTTTCATCCTCCCAACGCTGCTGAAATTTGTGATCGAATACATACAGTAGTAGGCCTGTCATCTATAGAAGTAGATCGCAACACGCGCAATATCATCACATATAACTTTATGCTGCTGCAATATAGCTTTGCGGACCTAAGAGCTGTCCTGAGTGCCTTTTCCAGAGACGATGTTGCCGCTGGCTGCAGCTCCTGGTGACAAGGTAAGTTGATAAAGTTAGGTAGTCCTCAATTCTTGCCTATCAGTTCCGTGAAGTGGACCGCCGAACAGTGCTGACCCATCCCATCTCATGGGACTTTTGCCTGACCCCGCGTTGGGGGCCCGGAAGAGGCCTGTACAGGCGTTTCTTTTTCTATCTCCGTCTCTTTTCGTTTTTTCTTCTCTTAACTTAGTGCGGCATGGCTGAGCGAACGGCCGTATCGTATAGGATTGGAGATGCTTTGCGCCTCATTTCCTGTCAGTAATATCGTACTGGCTCTGGGCACTTTGAGACCAATAGAACCTTCTTGAGTTCGCCTTAAACTAGGAAGTTTTCGATAGAAAAGCAGAGATATAAATCACTGATAATTAGGCTGGAGGCGAGAGTATTGCTCGCAGCCCTTGTAAACCATTATCCAATGCCAACTGTTATACTGCTGCAAGCCTCGTTAATAATTATGGGTGCCATACTTGTACAGAGACGGACGGTCTACGGTGCCTTCAACGGCTAAAGAATATGGGAGAACGATTAACTCAAATTTAGACTTTGGGATCCAGGACCTCCAGGCTGAAGTGTCCGATAATTAATCCGCTACAGTACAAAATGCTATTGATTTGAAGCCAAAATACAGAAAGTTGCTGGTTAGAATAAAATATGTTTGAATGCCATGCGGCATTGTGGAACAAGCAAAAATCGTCGGGCATTTGTGCAGTTACCTCGCTTCTTTCCAAGAAACGAAAAAGGCTCTGAAAATCCTCCTAAGCAAGAAAGTTGAGTCGAGACGCCAATATCCCTGCACGGGCTGCAACAAGCCCATCTGTCTCATTGACAGAGAATTTTAATCAGTGAAATATGTTGCCATGATGTGTGGCGAGATCATCATATATTCTTTCATATTCCTGATAAATAAATGATAAAACTGGTTACTGATCTAGGTTTTTTCATGACATTTACACTGCTCTTTAACCTTCATTCCTGTTCAAATCATAATAAAAAGTGCGTGTTCGGTTGTTTATTGCAATTGGCGACTTGGGTGGGGGCGTTCGTATCACACCTGGCTGCCAAGGGGGCGCTAGTCCAAAAAAGTTTGGGAACCACTGCTCTAAGTTAATGTTCCGGGATCAGAGCGCCGGTAACCGTCTGGCAATAATGTACTGTTAAGCTTCCATGTGGCCACACGCTAAAGCAAGGCCTTCCCACCAATACCAGAGTCTTTTTGCTTTCACTCTTATTGACAACTTACCGTGGATTGCAGAAAATTTGAGATAACTAACATTTTAGTACAAACGCGCTATTAGCGACATGTTTGGTTACTTTCTCAGGTCTCCCTATGTCTTTATTTCCATAAATAGCCCCGGGAGTTCGGTTAATTCTTGTAACCAGTAGTGGTCCGCGTTGCGTTGGGAAATTACGGCAGAAAATAGTTACTTTATAAAACTCTCTGGTCTTTCTCCTACATGAAGCTGCATTGCACTGAGCGCGGAGCGAGCAGGGAAGCTACCAGGAGCCACAATAGTAACTAATAGACCCGTGCAATCTTTCATTGCACGCTACCTCTCTGTAGAATTGCTACTTGTTTATTTTCGTCTTTTTTTTTTCTTTCTTCATAGCATTTAAAAATCAATAGTGACGAGGGACGTAAGTTTTTTTTTCGGCATTGCAGTACTGTCCAAGAAAAATTTAGATAATAGGCCAAACATTATACACGTTCGTATCTTCGATACACATTTGTATCTTGGCCTGCTTTGAGTTCAGTGACGAAATGAAATTTGAAATCAAGTAAACGAAGATGAGCTGCGATGCAACTGAACAATATACGGCACTTCCCTATGTCCCATCGAAGGGCTAGGAGAGACCAACCAGCCAACAAATTCTATTATTATAGGTTACTAGCGCACCCGACGGGTCAGATTTGCCAGCAGAGAGAATACATCACAGGCTTAGCTTAGCCCCAAACTTTGATACTTGGCATGTATCAGCTTCAGCATTTCGACCTTTAGAGGTCCAGCTCAAGCAATCTAAATTCAAAGAAGTATTAACTTTGTTCTAATGCTGTATATAGTTGCTGGACGGTGACAGGAAAAGGAAAATATTGACGGAAGAAATACATTTGATCCTTTTTTATATTTATTGTAGAGGTTTGTAGTAAGAGTGAAATAATTTTTAGAATTCCTTCATTCATTGTTTTGCGACTTTAATTTTCTCTGTATGTTTGCCATCGGGAAGAAGCAATTGCAGTTACACTAACCAAAGAAACTGTATTGGTGCCAATAAATGTGTCGCCGTGCAGATCCGCAGCGAAGCTCAGTCCAAATGTTTACAAAAGCCAGTAACTGGCAGCAGCAGTCAGCCCACGGGTCCTGCCATCCTACAAGACTGCGTCATCGAGTTCTACCCCCCGCAGAGCTTCGTGTTCAGCAAGCAAGGCTTCATTATGACGGACGAGAGCGTCTGTTTGGATGTGCCCGAGTCGAGGACGGTGCCTCACCCTCAGGTGCGCATCATGGCCTGCAACGAGTACAACAGGCAGAAGTGGACGTACGATGATGCGACGCATCGTCTCCAACACGTCCTGTCGGGCAAGTGTTTAGATATTGCAGGTGTGGCGCACCCGACCGCGCTCACGCTTAACCCCTGCGAGGATGTGCCTTCCCAGAGGTGGTCCTTCAAACATGAGGACTGGGCCACACCCTTGGATAGATGAAATAAGACTTAATCCTATCGCGGGGACTTGTGTGTGGACAGTTACAGTGGGGCCTCGTTATTTGCAGCTAAGCTTCTAATGGAGGCAGTTCGGATATAACTAATGTCTTTACTAACAAACTGAACTGCTTTCGCGGGAAACTGTGTTGACAGGCTAGAGATTACCTTAGTCTGAACTACGCGTTCGGGACATCTGCACTTCATGCCCACCTTACCTCCTTCCAGCTTCATACTCTGGATGATCTTTACTCTGTTCTTCCTCTTTCTGCGACTTGCTGTTTCCATGTGCGTTCACTCCCTGTCTCGCTCTTGGCCTTCAGTATGGCCCTTCTTACTTCCTCTCTTGGGATCACACTGTACTCGCTATGGAGGCTTGAAGTAGGAATAAAGCTAATTATTTGTATTAAATATAAAGCTTCTGAGCGGTCACCTGCATCACGGCAGCGCGCGTTGCAGTCGTCGCTACTGCGCTGCTTGGGTTGTGACTGCGACACACTTAGTAAGGGTCGCCAGTAATCCAAAAATTGTGATTACAACGCGACTCTGATGTCCCCTCTGCCTCACAGCCTCTGTATTATAAGGACATTTGCGATGGACGAGACAGTGCCAGCCTGCCTGGGCAGTTTCGCAATTTGCTCTCCACAGTCAGTAGTTTTCTAGAGCTTGTTTGTAGCGGGCACTGCATGACTTTGCTGTGCGTTGATAGCGTTACTTTTTATTTTATTTAATTATTAGGTATATGTGCACAAGCGGGCACTTGCAGCCCGCAAGAAAT
>LQNS02278157.1:2689696-2708945 GCA_001587735.2 Parhyale hawaiensis
GATGAGAAATAAGAGACGTTCCTTACTATAAATTTATTCAGCTTAAAGGCTTACATAGAGATAAAGTTTATATACAAGTCATGAGAAATAGAGACTAGCCGGAGTATACGACTGCGTATTCGTGATGGGGGGCGACCTTGCCCATCGTGCAAGGGAAATGAACACTTACTGCACACGGCTGGATGAGCGCCTGTACTTAGACAACGCATTGTTACAAGGACGAACAGAAACAAGCACCGTTCGTTGAAGAAAAAAAAAAAAATTAAATTACGTATGGCAAACAACTTGAATTTTACCGTAAACATACACAAAGTTGGCGACCATGAAACTTGAAGGTAAAATTTAAAAGTTACACCAGCAGAAGCTCACAGAAAGAAGTCATGCGTAAAAAAAAAAGTTAACGCACGCTGACACCAAAGCAAGTCCAGTATCAGTCAAGTTTTAGCGACAACTGGGCGGTATGTACAATAGATACATTCTGAATTCTATTAAGAGAGAACTTGATAGAACATTTTCAAATGAAATGTACCTAGCTGCACGTCTGCTACATACATAGGATTTTCTATGTCCAGCTCCTTACGCACGTCACTGATACACTTGGTGCAAAAGCGTCAACATGGCGCAGGCGGCGAGTACAACTGACATTCAACAACTGTCTAATTCCCAGCAATAAAGTTGAGCCTCGTGGGAAAGTCGTCGGTGCGAGGCTCTATAGACACGGCGTGTTTCAGGAGAGGAAAGGGCAGATAGAAAAAATACTAGAACACAAGAAGTAAAAGAATGTTAGGAAAAAAAACACAGCAAAGATAATATCAGTACGAAAAAAAGGAAGCGAGAGCAGGCACGACACAAAACTCTCTCGAATGTTTAGCAAAGGCTTAAGAGCGGAGCCACCTTCGCCATCGACCACACTACTTCACTGAGCACTCCTACCCAATACAACCTGCGGCTAATTGATGGAACTTCGATAAAACCGTTCCCAATCAGCATAGCGACCTCAAACAAAAGAGAAACTGTTCATGGTGATGCAAGGAATGCATTCACTGGCAAGAAACACACATACATGAGCATGAGCCAACAGTAAAAGGCAAAATTAATACTGCTCTATTTTAGGTCAATTTGCCGTCCTGAAATAGAACGACCGTCGCTCACCGTTGGCCAGTAGCTACGAATTTGGATCTTATTGCAACACACACACACACTGCTTGCATAAACACCAACAGTTCGGGGTTGCACTGGGCTGTAGAAGGCTTTCTTGCTCGATTGACTTGCCTAGTTGAATCGAGCCAAGCCCAGTCAACTTGACTTGTCAAGAACTGCAGCGAGGACTCGAGCTTCGTCACTGAGAGCCGCGCTGCAGGTTTCAGAGGCAATCAAATTATGCTGGGCCGATTGTAAACTCAATTTTGCGGAGTTAGATTGAGTTCTTGGAAGTCTCATAAGTAATCGAGTACAGGTCAGTGTGAAACTCCAGTCGAATCAATGAGTCAGAGCCAGCGCACCAGCTAGACGTTGTGGACAAGTCACGCCAAAAAGGCTTAATTTGGCAGCCCAGTCGAACGCGCCCTAAGCCTAGCGTGGGTGAACATACTCGCCTATCTACTAAACGTGTAGCCTAGTCTGTGAGCCCTAAAAAAATAAAACTGAGCATGAACTGAAGAGTTTATTAGGAGAGGAACAGTACAGAGTGGGAGTAATAGTAGTAGTAGTAGTAGTAGTAGGAATTCTACTAGCGCTTCCGTGGCTCACTACCTATATCGCGCCAAACTATTCCTGTGTTTAACCACAGGCTCATGCGCCATTAGGGAGCGGAATTTATCGCATTTAGTATTATAAAATAGTTGTAAGGATAACTTTATTTCCATTATTTAATTTTACATATAGGAGATGTAATTCACAGAGAGAAAATTAGAACAGTAATTGGCGATAGCATTTATCGTAATGGATTCATCACAGTTTGTGATAGAGGTCACATCTGATAGGAAAATTCTTAGGGCATTTCTATTGAATTGGCCTCGAGGTCTCTCCGAAAGCATTCCTCGGGGGATGGAGTCAGCATTCCGACCATGCAGGTCCGGAAAGCAGTCCTTCCGGTTGTCGGCCATCAAATGCAATACAGTGAGTGAACGTGGTACGACGCAGTCGTCGCAATAGGGTTGCGGTTGCCTTGTACGTAGATAGTCGTAAGTCTCGTGTGGCCAATACGTAGGCGGCACCGAGTGGGACGACAGCGAATAAAGCAAGCTAAAGGATAAAACATAAGAGCCTGTGTCGGTGTAATGATTTCGGGAGCAGTGTTCAAGTGTAATTTCACGCCATACACTTTCATCTTGGCTCATATTTAACCCTAACCTACTGAGGCTGACCTATCTCACTCCAGAGACTCTTCACTGAGAAAAATTTCGATGCACGTCGGTGTTTCACAGAGAAGCATCAGGATGCACATCGGTGTTTCATGGCGTAGTTTGGTGTGTCATCGCAATAGACAGAAAAACATATGTCAGTAGGAAAAACACATTTCTGTAAAAAGAAAAGTGAACAAAAGCATTGTAGTTTTGTTACACATGAAAAGCGACACGCGGTTACATACCAACACGCAGATCGCTATTGTAATTCAAAGTTTCGTTTTTTCAGGTGCATCAATTTTACCTGTTTTCGATGCATCATCGGCTTTGTCACAAAACCGAAACACATTAACGTGATCAAGTGCATCATAAGATCTTATATGCACCATCATGATGCACTTTCTCCTTATGGTGCACTTGCGTGTTTCGGTTTTGGGACAAAAATGCATGTAATTTTGATCCATCTAAGTGCATCAAATTTTCTCTCAGTGTTGCTCTTATAGGAATGCAATGAGAGGAAACGTCCCTCGTAGCAAGAGAGCACACCCTAAATAGGACAGGGTCGAGGTTCAATCACTACTAACACTATTAGATGTAAATTCTGTTATAAATATTTAATAAAGGTTTTACTAATTAAAATATGTATAGACACAATTTTCACGATGTAATCCAGATATCCGTTACACTATTAGTAAAATGTAATAATGGCATGGATAACCTAAGAGCACAGAGTTACTGTTGATCTTCACAATGCAAAACATGACAAGAGTGCCATCTTCAAATTTATTAAACCAGTGAGTATCATCAAAATGTTTGTATACAGCGCCATAACAGGTCAGAGGAACATAGAACCCTCGGTCAGGTCGTCCTCGCAGTGAGGACTCCTAAGAAGGTTAAAGCAGCATGAGCCAGAATCAGAAGGAATCCGCTGAGGAAGCAGAATACCATGGCAAGGGAGTTGAAAATAACTCAAAGATCAATGTCCAGGTTAATCAGAGATGACCTAAAGCTGATAGCTTAGCGTAGACCCACTGGGCACCAGTCAAACTCCCGCTTTGAGAGGAATCAGGATGGAAAGATCCAAGCAGTTGATGATCAGGTGGCTACGCAGGAGGAGCGCACAGAAATATCCTTTCACGGATGAGAAAATTTTCTCTGTAGAAGAGAGCTTCAACCGTCAACTTGATATCATTTACAACAAAGAAGCCACCACCCCGCCAAAGTGATGGTTTGGTGGGGTGTGTCGGATCATGGGGGTCAGGGAGCTCAATTTTTACGAATAAGGGGTCAAAACCACAGCTTGTGTGTACCTTGATGACGTTCTTCAAGACCAGGTTAAGTGATTGACCAGTTCTATAATCAGTGGAAAAGAATGGAGCTTTCAACAGAATTCGGCCCCCGCACACAAAGCTGTGGCTCTCCCAGAATGTGCCTGACTTCATCAAGGTTGATAATTGGCTGTCTGGGAGTCAAGACTTGAACCCTTTGAATTGCAAACCGTGGTCAGTATTGGAGAGCATGGCTCGCTCTAAACCACAGAGAAATCTCGAGACACCTGAGCGCTTTCTTGTTGCTGCAATGAGCAAATTTTCAATTAATGTTGTGTGCAAATAAAATGAATAGCCAGATAGATTGAAGCTTTGTGCTGACATACAAAAAGGCCACTTTGAACAAAACTATCCTCATAATTTGCTTCTCTTGTTAAGAAATAAATTCTAAAAGCTTCAGCTGAAAGCGATCATTTTCATCCTTTAATTTCAGTTCAAAATTTAAAACATTATTTATAGCTAGACGCGGTAGATGAAGCAAATACTATGCGAGATTGCGTAAAACAAAGAAAAAATAGCTAGTTGGAGATTCAGTAAAATATAGAGAAAGAAAATTAAGGGGCTTGAGCAAGACCTAATGAAAAAATTATTCGCGAATGAGCGACACTCAATGTTAGAAAAAAAAATTAGTTACTTTAAGGTATTATAAGATTTAAGCCTCCCTGAATAAGTACTAAGCTTTCTCAAGGGAGGAAAAGGAAGGGACGTAGGGTAATATGTCTAGTACCCGTCCACTTGGCACAAAAATTTCCTGTGTGAAAACTAGCAGTGCTAGAAAGTCGTAGATATGCTTAAACTGTAGGCTAAGTTGTAGCCTACAGTTTGAGCCTATGTACGGCTTTCTAGCACTGCTAGTTTTCACACAGGAAGGTTTTGTGTCAAGTGGACGGCTACTAGCACGGTGGACGGGTACTAGACATGTTACCCTATAATTATTTCGATAGAAAAACGGGGAACCCAAGCACGAAAATGTTCTCGCACAGGATCAACACGCATGGGAACAGCACGTCGGGAAAGAAGAGGAAGAACAGACAACAGTATAATCAGTAGGAGTATGAAAGTGAAGAAAGCAAAAAAGGGAACACGAAAGACAGATGTCCCGAAGGCCAAACTAATGGCAAAGGTGACCTACACAAACGCCCTGGGGCGCTACTCCCCATAACATAGGATGGGCGACCTTAACTAACCTAACCCTATGGCCCATCCTATACCCCTGGAGGGGGAAATTGAGTTACGTATTTGTAAGAAGAGATGTCTGTGAAAAAATGAGTGAGTGAGGAGTTTCCATAGCGAAGGGTTGAGCTGAACGTGCCGTCAGATGGCCAGCTCAAGAGATCATAAGATACATGTCAAGGAAAGTGAAGAGGTCGGGAATTTGTGTCTTAAGATATCTCATGTTAATTCTGCGACTCGAGGCAACTTCGCCTATTAAGGAAGACCGAATTACGGTGAACAATTGGCAGCATCCTACAGCACGCTCTGGACTATGGCTCGTGTGGTACTGAACAGAATAAAGTGGAAAATTGTGACAAAACTGAGAATAGCGTTACCGTTGCAAAAGGACGCGGGCTGATAAACTATCAGTTTACTTATCTTTTATGTAAACTATTCACATATAAAAATTACATTTATTGACCTTTTACATAAACTATTAACATTTTAAAATCAGAGCCACAGATATATATCTTATACTTGAATTACAACACTTTAGTTCCAGCCACGCCCTGGACCAACTCAACACTGCAATGTCATGGCACGGCCGGATGTACCATGCACGCCGCAGATCCCCAGTAGCGCTTGGAAACACTAACACACTTCGCAATCTGGCTGGAGAGGAGCATTGCAAAGATGCCGCAATAATCGTAGTAAATGTCGCAAGAGCTCGACTGACCACGTAAGTATAGCAGAGCGGGCTAACGGCAAGTACACAGGCATCGCTGAAAGTAAAGTCTCTAATGTATCACTACAACACGAGCTCGAAATGATACGTAAGCCTTCAGATGCTAGCAGCCACTAATTAGCTACTCCAGGCACCGAGCATAATTTCTTGCAACATAGAGAGCGACTGTAAGGGTAGGCATGTACTCTACAAACGGAGTCGGAGGATACATCTACAAAAATTTAGGAAGTTTTCTCGACCAGTATGATGCTGTGTAACACAAGCGTATAAAGTAAGATAAGATGATAAACAAGGCAAGAGAACAACGCCAGCAACACTGGTTCGAATAAAGGAATTCGTAAAATCATGGAGTTCAGGGGTGATAGACACGCATAGCACAAAACGTAGTATCTACAAAGTAAGTGAAGCCCAAACTTTGGATTGTAGGTAAAGTGCATATCATAACGTGGTGAAAGAGCTCTTAAATGATTCAATCATTATGACAAGACAATTTGACTCAGAAGAATGTCAATCATTTACCTTATATGAAACAAGGTCGAAAATATAGAGACTCGTCCCTAGATTCCTGGTGGCAACTTCCTCCTCGAGATGCTATAGTAGATAATGAGTTAGCTGAAGTAATGGAAGGCTCCCTAGACAAGACGCCGTGCTTCACAATAGGAAAAGAGCAGGACATGTAGTATGTCGAGAAAAACAGCATACTGAGCAAGGGAACAGCTAGTTGGGAAAGAAGACGAATATTATTATTATATTGTGGTTTTCCCCGCCATATTAGAAATGAAGACTATATAACAGCGATCCAATTTTGTATGATTTAGTTTAGAAGTTAAGTCGAACTCAAATGAGTTCTATTAGAACAATCTTGGCCAGGTGCACCATGACTGGCAGGAAATAAGGCGCGAGCATTTCCAACTCCCTACGGCTCGGTCGAACAAAATCGCTCAGTCGTGCAGCGCAGAGGAGACGAAAAATGAAATGAGAAGAAGACAGAAGAAAGCGAACACTCGTGCGGACGTCCCTTTCGTGGCCCTAAACACGGGAGCAGATAGTCCCATGGGATGGGTCGCTTACCACCATTCGGCGGCCCATCTCGCGGAACAGAAGGGAAAATATAGAGAACCTACCTAACTCTACAAAACAAACCTTCTCAGCAGGAACTGCGGCCAGATGCTACATCCTCTGCGGAGAAGGCACTCGGGACCCTTGGGTGCGTGATGCCCAAACATATTGTGGCAAGAAGACGAATAGCACAACAAAGATTGCAAGAAGTACAAACCATAGAGGAAGCAAAGTGGGCACTAAATTATAATTTCCAAAAGGCCTAGAGCCAAGATAACCTAAGGGATCCTCTTGAGTGCCGTGGCTAAAGCCCCAACAACAGTGAGCATGCCCGAGTGGCTATCGCCTGTGTACCATTATGCAGAGCAGTCAATGTCGGCCAGAGACTCAATAAAGTACGGTAGTTTACCTATGTTGGGTCGCAAGGGTTGTAAATTATAGGCGTGGAAGCATAAGCCATACCTCACGTGTAGTCCGCGGGAGACAGAGCAGTGTGCTGGAGGAGTTGCTTATGTTCAAGCTTAATAAGCCTAGTCCAGAAACTAAGTACCAAATGTCCCCCTACGAGAGACCAACCTTCTAGCGAGTCCTTCCTTCTAAGGCTAAGCCTCTCTTTCACTGTAAGGCAAAGAAAGAAAAAAAGTAAAGAAAGCAAACAACAAGGAGCATTTCAAGCAAACCGGAAACCTATGTACGGGGAATAACTGTGCATGAAAAGAAGAAGAGCATATTCAAGGCAGACGGTAGAAGGTGGAATAACGAAGGACCAAGAGTGTGCACGAAAAGTAGGTGTCTCGAAGGCTCAACTAAGACGATTAATCTCTGTCCGGAGTTTTCAGGTCACAGCATTCCAATGCGCTGCTCTGTTCGTTAAAAATAATAGTACACGGCTTCCTGAAGTGCTTTTCACTAAGAATTTGAAGAGACACAAGTAACCTAGCTAGGAACACTTGCTGAACAAGCTACCACGACGGCAAATATTTCTGCACGTCTTTTGGTAGATACAACGTTGTGTTGGCACGTAGGTACACAGGGAAACATTCGCATGCTCACAAGTGAGAACATAATGCACAACACAACGTCTGCAGTGGGCTCCTTGGATGGAGGGGAGGGGGCGGCGGCAGAGATCCTAGAACATAGCAACGGCGAACCTAACTTAACTTCATGACCCACTTTCTGCTTCTGAAACGAAGGTGGTGGTAGTAGTAGCGTGATTAAGTTTGCTAGCGCAGCGCACCTAAACCGCATCGAGCCCAACGTCATTTATATACATTTCTTCGCAACAATAAGCAATGCTTGAGGGTATATTTTACTTTGTGGTTTGATCTTTGGAAACGAATGGGAGGCGGGGGGGGGGGAGGAGTCTATCATGAAATATTAATGTTCAAAAAGCACCACAAATAAAATGAAGCCTATGCCGACTGCTGTCAAATTACGTAGCGAGAGGAAGGTCACACACGTTCAGTAAGGTTGGCATCAGTAGAAAATGGAGAAAAGGGGAGAGGGGGCATCAGGGCTGAGATTATCTATTCGCTCGTGTCAGGGACCGCAGTAAATTACTGACTTGTGACGCACAAAACAAATTTAAAAACTGTGTCTGCCTCTGTAATTTTAGGACAAAACAAAACGAGTCGTGAAAAGGCACCTAAGGCGGCTCGCACACCAAGGAACTGGTGGCATGCATCGTGAAACTTGAGTTGCATGCAACCAGTTGCGTTGGTGTGGGAGCCACCTAAGGGAAAGCTTCCCTTTACTGGGATGATACCAGGCATATTTTAATGCAAAACTTAAAAATAGTAAGCCTGGTTGAAGGAAACTCCGAAAAAGAAATAACTGAGGCAACAGACTCATGAACGTTGAAATTAGGCTAAAACTAGGTTCACAGCAGCAGCCAATCTACATCAAATACATCTCAGATGGGGCTCTTGCATAATAGAAATAACTTACTTTGTACAGTCAAGGCCAGCACGGGCATCGCCCACCTGGCAGTGCAGCCTGAATAAGAAACTGATGACGTCACCTAAGTACACTAACCAATATACTGCCCCGTGAGCTTTACAATCCGATGCTCTCTGCCACTACTTTTACCACAACACAAGACCCTGTCGTCATTAAAATGCTCATGTTTCCTAGATCCTGCGTTGGCCACCTGCGGCGACACGAAACAGTGCAGAATCCGTAGGAATAGTTAGCACTCGAAAGACTTTGGTGCGGCACAACACCTGGTGTGACTAAAGCAAGGTCACCAGCTGCAGCCTTAGCACTGAGCGAAGTTAACTCTTTCTCTCATGCCCTTGCTTTAAGGCAACGTTTCAGTAAGCGCTATACCTACCACACTGGCAGATTAATTCACGAGGGCAAGGATTAAGCCATTACCACCACAACGCATCCACGCTAGTTGAGATCGCTAAAACGACGTCACCAATTCAAGATTGAGGTCTGGACTGGAAGGAGGCTACGACACGATGTACCAGTGGGTAGCACCGCGACTCAATACACATCCATCTCGTCAGCAGCAGTAGCAGGAGCTGGTGAGTCATGGAAGCTGTCGTCCACCTGCGGCTGCAGTGCGGGAGGCACCGCCTGCACCACGGCCTGGGGGCGAGGAGGTCAACAGTATATTATTAATACTATTATAATGAGGGTTTTCCCATCGTATTAGATACGAAGACTATAGAACAGCAATCCAATTATGTATAATAGAGTTTTAGAAGTTGAGTCGAACTCAAATGAGCTCTTTAAGTACAATGTCGGCCAGGTGCACCATGTCTGGCAGGAAATAAGGCGCGAGCATTTCTAACCCTGCACGGCTCGGCCGAACGTAATCGCTCAGCCATGCGGCGCAGGGAAAGAAACGAAAAGAGAAGAAGACAGAAGAATTGAAGCGAACACTGGTGCGGGGAGTCCCTTCCGTGGCCCCCCACACGAGAGCAGATAGGAGTCCCATGGGATGGGTCGCTTACCACCATTCGGCGGCCCACCTCGCGGAACAGAAGGGGAAATATAGAGAACCTACCTAACTCTGCAAAACTAACCTTCTCAGCAGGAACTGCGGCCAGATGCTACATCCCCTGCTGAGAAAGTACTCGGGACCCTTGGGCGCGTGAAGCCCAAACATATTGTGGCAGGTCAACAGTATAGCAGCAGCAGTAAAGGTATCTGCGGAACGCGCACTATTGTGTAGATAATCTGACCACTACGCTGTGACTAAGCTGGAACTTTAATTGTGGGACTTTTGACCCGCCACTTTACATCGCATTTTATCTGGCTGTTGCAATCACAATACGCATGAAACGGCCCGTGGAGCAGGATTGAATTCTTGGCAGTCTCGAGCGTAATGACATTGCCATTAGCATATGAAACTCGATCCCAAATTGCAAGCTAGAAGCTCACGACTGAAATTCTAGACGAACAAAAGTTCAGAGGATTAGATTCTCTTGATCGCAGCACGTAAAGGGAAGACAGCGCAACTGCAAACAAAAATGAAAAATGTAGCAAAAAAGGACCTCACTCAGCGAATGACTTCTTGCTCATCCAGAAAACCATGCGAGGTTCTTTATAATATACCTACCTAATCTACTTATGAAGGAAATGCCCTTCCGGATGAGCGCTTCACTTTTCAGAGGGGGTGAGATTCGGGAAGAGAATTCTATGCGCTGAAGATAAGGTAGCTTCCATTTTGTTAATACAACAAGTGCACATCAGATTGAAACGCGAAATTGCGATTCTCTGAAACGCTCCCACCTGCCTCTAGGTGTTATACTGAACTAAGGCAATAAGAGGTCTACACCTGGCGGTCCCTCACCGATGCAGTATCAATGATCTGCTCGTTGCCTCTGTCGTCCTCAGTGTCACTGGCGTGAGGGGTGACAACAGGTGTGGTGGTGGGAGTGGGGCCGGGAGAGGCTGCTGGGGAGGTCACGGGGCACTTGGCACCCCCCAGCTCCAGGGCGTCATTGGAATCTTCGCAAGGAAGGCGCGGCGACCGAGGTATCGTTGGTCTAGAGGAGCTATCGCTGGATCCACATGAACTACCTGTAGCACAATGGGAAGAGTTTAGACGAAACTATTCAACAGTTCATTTTTTACTCTAGAGGTATCATCTTGATACCATTTTTCGCAAATTCAACTCAAAGTTTGGCCTTTTCGATTTATGAAAATGGCGATCTGAGGAGAAGAAGGAAGATAAGGGAAGCTAATGTAATATGTCAAGCAAGTGAAGAACTTGTAGATGGATAAACACCGAGCATGAGAGGAGCAAGTCGGGAACGAAGAGGACGAGCAGAACAAAGAACTTAAATGAAGCAAGAAAAACGGACGTCAAGTTAGCAGGACCCACTGGGAGCGCAACGGCAATATAAGACTAGCATCCTCAGCTACGGTACCCTAACCTTATAGCCTGGGTCCCAATCTACGCCCCCTGAGGAGGACCTCACAAAGCAGACGCACCTGGTCTGTCAGTATCATGTCGGTCCCTCATCCGCCTCCTTCGGACGGCCCGCTGTCTGCGGCGCCACATGAGCTGCGCTTCGTCAGGAGGGAAAATATAAGCCAGCTGCTCCTTGGTAACGCCCGTCTTCTTAAGTAGCAAGAGGAACACCCCACCAGACGTCCGGCGTCGGTCTCCGTTCTGTGAGTAGATACAACCAGCTCTTCATTCGATGGTTAATCTCAGTGCATCACCACCGACAAGCCATTCTCCTGACAGCCTACTAAATTAACTAGCTACGGTACACGAGATGAAATAAAACTGCAGATCTCAATACAGCTTTAGAAAGAAATCATGCACTCCAGATTTGCGGACTTCCTTGCCTCACATCATGTATTATCTAACAGGCAGTTTGGCTCTTGTACCAAAAGTAGTACAACGATAGCGATAATTCACCTTACATCATTTATACTGAACTACTGTCATGATGAATTAACACTAAGAATGCACTAACCAAAAGTTACATACCTGACAGGAATCACTATGTACTCTGCAAAATAGGTACCGTCATATCACAAATCTTGGTTGGCGACCTACAGATATTGGCGTTCCCCACGGATCTGTACTTGGACCATTGTCAAATATTTTAATTAATGATGCAACTGCCGTGGATTTAAAGTGTTTGCTTGCAGATAATACAATTGTAGGCAACATTGAGGAAAGAGCGGTTCATTTCAGGATTCTGTTGAGGAATAAGTGAATTATAAGATTTGAAAAAGATTGCAAGTCTCATGTAGCTATTACACATGTTTTAAATTTCTTAAATACACTATCTGAATGGTTGACTCAAAATACACCAACTGCACACAAAAAAGCTACATTATTGCTATTCACGCCGCCCACAGTTGCGTTCTCTTTACTTTAATGACAAGAACACTTGGACCGGGTATTTGACACTAAATATCTTGGTCTAATTCGAGATGATAAGCAGAAGTTTTAGGACCACACCCATGGCGCGGGGTGAAAGTTTAGTGAAGTTCTTGGCACAATGTATGCAATATCGAAGTACGTGAATCGTAATACCTAAAGCTATTTGTTACTCGTTCGTTCATTCTATATTAGTTCAAAATATTATTGGGCAGAGCCCCTCGCTGCAATATTCATAAACTAGCAGTCACTTTAAATAATAATATTCCTAGACAAATTCTCCATGTTAAGCGCAATGAAAGCAATGTAGCTTTGCTGAATTATACCACCAAGATGTACTACGTATTCTATACGAGTGCTGCAACTTAAGAAGATGTCGACCACAATTCCTCCATCAGCTTATATGAAATTTTCTTAATAATCATCCAGAAATCTTTTTCAAATCTTATAATTCACTTATTCCTCAACAAAATTCTGAAATGAAAGTCTCTATTCTCTACAGTTGTATTATTATTACAGTGGGTTGGATTACTAGTGCCGCAGGCATCACGCCCGCCTCGCGCTGAACTACAGTTATGTCGACAGAGAAAAACGCTCTGCGATTTTTCCAATTGCAGCGCTTCTTAAGAGAATCCCAATGTACTGTATGCATTAGCTCCCATATCTGATTGTGTGTTCAAAAAGTGGCATAAAGAATATGTAACTAATTGTGATAGAGTTTTGAGCTTTGCACCTGCCTAAAAAAATACGCTCAACTTCCTAATAGTACTGCAGACATAAAACGATAGGAAATAATAATTTACAAATATTTTAAAACGTCTATAGAAATGCAACAATGAGAATATTTGTGTTAATAAACCTATTGAATATTAGGTTAGATAGCTGGCAGTAGACAGACCACCAGACCAATGCTCAGAGAGCAGGCGGGACTCACGCTCCGGCCCTCTATGAGCTAGCCTCTAACCTCGATAAGTCGTATCCCCCAGGGTATACTAATTGATAACAAGAAATAAACTACAATTTCTAGGATAATACATATATTATGCATAGTTAACCTTTTATTTAACTAGAAGTGCATTGCCACGCGCTGATTTTACTTTTATCGGTTCATCAGGCTAAAATATTTTGAAAATAGGCTGTTCCTATTAAAATCAAGCTATAAGATCATGGGATAAGAATGTGACTTCAAACAGACGCGCAGTATAAAATGTAAAGAAATTACTTCATAACCGAACTCGCAGCATCTTTCATTTGAATGAAGGTCGCCTCTACATGTGGACAGTGATAGAAGTTGACGGACGGCTCGTGTTCACTTTCGTGATTGAACGCGTTACGATGATGGACGAGGGAACTGGCCCCAAGACAAACTATAAGATATTCACCGACGCTATAAAAATGCACTCCAAGGTTCTTACAAGCACCTTGGTATTGGCCAACAGCTTTCGTCATTAAAAACAAAAAAAAAAGGCAGACATGATTAATTCGATTGGTTCAGTCACGATGCCCTAATATTAAATACCTACATAGGTACGGAACTTCACTTCCGTATTAGGTATAGCATGAGATTTCAGGAGTTAATGTAGAAGCATCAAGAGCAATTGTATTGATTTTTAAACCTTCTCAGAGGTAAGTGGTTGGAGATTACAGCCAGAAATTCAAGAAATAAAAGTGGCGAAACGAAGTTAGCCATTGAGATTACTCAATTCTGATGAAACAGTACTAATCAATGACACAATCCAACATACAAACTGAATTGTTTGAAGATCCATTTCATCATATATGACCAGCAATACATACATCCTCCTGTTGGTAATATAAATCCAATGCGATGTTTTTATAAGTAACAGATGAAAAAGTTTCAACTATAGCAAAAAAAAAAACAGAAAACAAACCAAAGGTTAAATTAGTTATAGTTAGGAAGTTTAAGACTCCGTTTCCGAGCAGGACGATATCACAGAGGAAAGATCAAGGGACATACCGGTATAGTATGCCAAGAGAATCGGGGAACCCATGCACGAAGATGTTCCCACACAGGATCAACGCGCATGGGATCAGCAAGTCGGGATAGAAGAGGAAGAACAGAATAAAGCATGAGCAAGTAGGAGTACGAAATCGGGAAGGAAGCAAACGTGGGCACGAAAGAGAGACGCCCCAAAAGCCTAGCTAATGGCTGAGGTAACATACTCGGGCCCCTCGGGTTGCCTGGCCCCATAACATAGAATGGACGAATTTACACTAACCTAACCCTATGGCCCATCCTATGCCCCCTGAGGGGTGGAAACAGCGTCCAGCAGACGTGGCTGCATGCTGTCTATAATGCCCGCACAAGGCTAAAGTAACTGATGAGGACCCTATCGGAGCGCTGCCCCATCAACAGTATGAGCAAACCCAACCTTACGGTCTATGACCCAGCTAATGCCCCCCCCCCCCGAAAGGGGTTTGAATACTATCAATTTAAAGACATTCACCACCATCTAATCTAACCAGAAACTAAAACCTAGCGTTCTTTTCCACTTCATATCAAACTAGAGCACTCTGAGAGCGCATAAATCCGCCAAGCGAGGCAACGGTAGCAAAAAATTCAAATTGGCTCTGAAACCATAGTTTTCTTTGTATAAACTCCAAAATCTAATCATTTGTGCCTTTTAATAGTAATGACAGCTTGTGCAATTTTCTTGAAGATCCGTTTATAACTTTATGAGTTATACTGCTAACAAACGTTAAAACAAACATTTGTAAAACATACAAACGAACAAACCGTTCTGCACCAAAATGTGTTCATTTATGTCTTAACATTATTAATAACCCCTATAAATTTCGTAAAAATCTATTAATTCTTTTTTAAGTTACTGTACTGTCACCGGGATTCTAAGTACTTCCTCGTTGAGGTTTACACTGGATGGCCACAAGTACTATCGAGAATTCCCAGGACTAGGGTAATGTCTCAATTGCCGAATGCCCATCTATTACCGAATATAGGTAGGAATCTCATTGCGTTCGGTAATAGAAAGGCATTCGGTAATTGAGACATTACCCTAGTGAAGTTTGTTCGGCGTAAAGATTTGGTGCTGTCAAGCCGACACGTGGCACAAGTAACACTAGATGCCGCTATTCTAACCTTGCTGGTGCGACTGTCTTAGTAAAAGCTCATTATTTAAAAGCAGTTTTATTACTTGAAGACATTAAAAGTTACAGAACAGGGTTGGTGCATGCTAAAGATTGGCAATCGGCTGTGACAAAGTTACAAGTCACGTAGGCAGTACGGTGCAGAGCAGGAAAAGCACCACCGGTCACCACGACAGTAGACAGCTGACTGAGGCAAGCCTGAGAGACCCCAGCTTATATAACTTCCCAAGGCCGGCNCCCACCAGCACCATGAGGCCGCCCTGCTTCTCCTGTTCTCTGGTACTGTTGTAGAGCTCCAGCGTTGCAGGCCGACCCAGCTGCTCCATCACACGCACTGACGTCACAAGAATAACATTCAGGGTAACTTGGTGAAGCTCTTACAACAGTCGCTGTGTGCAGCTTTTTAAAGGGAATATTCATTCGTTCAAAGCTGATTCTCGAAATTTTCTAAACACTGAAAACAAAAGTTATAATAGTGCAATAAATGCAAGTAACTACTAGTATTTTGAAGTCAGTACCTAGTACCAGTAGTAGTAAATAGACATGCTGGCGGTTAAATGACGCCAATGACCAAATATTTTACCTAAGCATTCATGCCGAAAGGTTTGGATTTGACGGTGTACATACTCACCAAAGTGAGTTCTGTGTCTCAAATTTTGTCAGGTACGCCCCTTCTGACAGGAAATAAGGCGCGAGCATCTCTAACCCTACAAGACTCGGCCGAACGAATTCGCTCAATCATGCGGTCAAGGGCTAGAAACGAAAAAAAAAGCGAAGAAGACAGAAGAAAGCAATGCTCGAACGGACGACCTCTTCCGTGGTCCTTCATACGGGAAAAGGTAGAAGTCTCGCGGAAAAGATCGGCTACTTCGATCGACGGCCCACTTCTCGGTATAAAAAGGAAATATAAAGTCCATGCCACGATAATAGTTTAAAATCATTTCGATACGTACAATTAAAATCATCTGTTGAAAAGCTAATATTTTGATGATATGTTTGGGACCATAAATGAAACTTTGTCAGAAATTTTCAGCTCACGTTAATGTAGTCTATATACAGTTTTAATTTAACAAAAGTTTGAAGGTGTCGATCACTTTTCAAGCGTGCCACGGTATTAGCTTTTATAGATTTTTAAATTGTCATTATAAATAATGTTAATAAGGAAAAAGTAAGTTTATGCAATGTTTTATATAAGCAAAAAAGTTCAACTACCGGTATATAATCAAACAATGAAGGACATAGTTAATAGTTTACATATGAACCTTTCTTCTGGAAAACAAGTTCAATCCTCTTGTCGACAGATTCTGTCCCGTTTTTTACTTCAGAACGAGGAATACCGCTTGGATATGTCTTGATAGCTGTCCATAAGTCTTCCTTTGAAGTATATTGCCTTCGATCCTACTGATTCAGATCAGTAGAGCATGCCGGCCAAACAGTCAAACGGTCACCTTTCAAACCTAACGATGACAAGAACACTTGTGTTGCCTTTGCAGAGTGAGACGGGGCATTATCGTGTTGGAATATTAACCTACGACGCTTCTGCAGTGAAACGCCATTCGGCCACGGAAGCAAAACCCACTCAAGGAGCTGATAATAAGCCACAGAAGTTATTTTCACTCCACCTGGCATCGCACAGGACCAACAAGTTCATCTCCAATAATTCCCGCCCAAATCATAACGCCCCTGTCCTGTTGTTATTCGTTGCCATCGTCAGGGTTCGATAGTGCCAACTTGGGGAAGAGGCTTCGGAGGACGCCGAGACACAGGGGGAGATAGTCGAAAAGAAGAAATGTGAGGCCCCAAGCGGGTCCAGCCAGAGACCGCTCACCGAAAGATCAATGGGGTTACTAGAACACGAGAAGAGGTGACGAACAGACAGTTTGCCCAGTCCGCAGAGCTGGCAGGCGGGATCGCCAATCCGACCCACTTGGAAGTTATAATCCGCTACGGCCAAACAGTGGCCAGAGCGTAGCTGGGATAGGGTAAATCGGGAAAATCTAGAGAGGAGAGGCTCCTCGGCACAGAGGATAGCATTGGTAGCCCAAAACCCGAAAACGCCTCTTCCGACCTGCTAGCGACGGAAGCAAGTATGACGACGCTCTTGGCGGTTTCCAACCCATCCTTTTCCCCAATCACCATTTCAGGCGTGAATCTTTGTGCCTGGCCGTTAGAGGGGGTCGTTTTTCAGGTGTAACACTTCTCCCATGCTTCTCAGCAACTGGCTTCTTGTTGTTTTCGAGATTTCAGGGAGATTTACTTCGCAAAAGTTAGCCTTCGAGGTTTTTCCTGGCTTCTTTAACAATGTCTTTTCATATTACGAAGATCCCAAGCACTAACAGTTTTCAGGACGCCCGAGTCCGAGCGCTTCTTCCTTGGTGAAGGGTCAACTAAAAGCGCTTCACCGTGCCAACATGGTGGCCTACTGAAAAGGCAATATCCTTAACAGGTGTTCCTTTAGCCACATCTTTCACTATTTTTCCGTTGTCAGCCTCAGATAGACCTCAAACCCTTTCCATTTTCAAAAATTTCTACAAATAATAATCGTGTTCTCCCAAATAATCACGTTAATTGCAATAACTCATGAAATCTTGTAGGGATTCAAATGAAGTTCCGGTGAAAGTGTTGCCATTTGAAATACGTAAACACTTTTGTCAGAAAAGTTTCAAGGCAAATGGAAAAGTTGAAACATCTGTAATATTAAAAAAATGAGTGAAGCTATTATCGTGGGACGGACTGTAGAGAATCTACCTAACGTGGCAAAACAAACCCCGTCAGCAGGAACTGCGGCCAGCTGCAGCACATCTTGCTCAAAAAGCGCTCGAGTTTGCCCTGGGACCGTGGAGCTCATATATATTCTGACAAAAGAAAAGGGAAGAAGATAGTGAAAAAAACGTCAAGTGGGACCTTTTCGTGCCCCCCCCCCCCCTCTTCAAACGCGGGATGGGCTGCTTACCCACGATCGGCGGACGGACCACGTCCCGAAGTATATAGGACCAACCTCACTATACGAACTCGCGTTATCCGCAGAAGCTGCAGCAAAATGCAACAACCCCAGCGGGAAGAAATTCAGGTAACCCTCGGGGGGCATGAGGCCCACAGATACCACCAGTATTATCACCCTAGGAGTAATTCCTTAGACAACCCCCCTCCCCATGTGAGTTGCTCACACGACTAAAACGTAATTTTAAAAATTTCGTTCCAAGTACAGAAGCTTAGCTACTATGCCAAGAGGCAAATGAATTTAGAAATTACCCAACAACTAAAACTTTCAGCTTTAGCCGTTAATCTATTCCGCGCCGAATGTACACATTAGTAGACGTTAGAGGTAGCATAATTCTTACGGACGGTGAACTTAATCCAAACATCAAAGAGTTAACACAGACTACTCCAACTGGAGCAGAGATTGAACCATTTCAAACCAGATATACCGTCCATCCAACAGGTAGGGTCGCTATAGCTCAATCCCTTGACGAGTGCTCGGCCACACTGTATCAAATAGGATCTACATACCTACGCCAGTCAGCTGGCTATTGACATCTATTCATATCATCCATTCAACAATCGCAGAAGGGGTGAGTTGTTGAACTCAAACTCCACCCATTGATATACTTTATATGCCAGCACATCGTTCTGATGTACCTCGACTAGTTTACTAATTTAGCGAATTAATTGCTAGGCAACTACCGGTAGGTAGTCAAAATTTCCCAGCCACTACAAGTGTTCCAAACGGTTAGTTAGTTAGTTATAAACTTTGTTTAACCTCCGTAGCCGCAACTCAGGCGTTCCAACAGAGAAGCGTGTGTAGTATTTAAATACCACATAATTTGTCGCGTGGCCTACGTGCGCTACTACGGGCAGGAAACGAGGCGCAAAGCATAGTAGGAGTCACTCGAGTGGTCGACCTCTTTCACGGCCTTCCACACGAGAGAGATGAGAGAAGTTCCGCGGACTAGGTAGGTACCTACGCTATCTCGATCGACAGCCCACCTCGCGAAACAGAAAAGGAAATAGAGGATCTACCTAACTTTACAAAACTAACCTCGTCAGCAGGAACTGCGGCCAGATGCTACATCCCCTGCGGAGAAGACACTCGGGACCCTTGGGTGAGTGATGCCCAAACATATTGTGGCAGGGA
>LQNS02278157.1:2708950-2726146 GCA_001587735.2 Parhyale hawaiensis
CGAGTGGTCGACCTCTTTCACGGCCTTCCACACGAGAGAGATGAGAGAAGTTCCGCGGACTAGGTACGCTATCTCGATCGACAGCCCACCTCGCGGAACAGAAAAGGAAATAGAGGACCTACATAACTTTACAAAACTAACCTCGTCAGCAGGAACTGCGGCCAGATGCTACATCCCCTGCGGAGAAGACACTCGGGACCCTTGGGTGAGTGATGCCCAAACATATTGTGACAGGGAAAGGGCCCGCCACAATATGCCCCTGAGGGCTGTTCCAAACGGTAGCGGTAGTACGTGAGTAAAATTGGGTGCCGACCAGTGGCTAGAGCCTCTCGATGCTCAAGAAAGTAAATGATAGCTAAGCAAAGAAAATTGACCATGAAAGCGGGAGTGTGAAAATAATTTGAATGCTGCAGTGAACAACTCATCAATTGCAAGAGAAGGTAGAGTAGGTACTACCTTGAGAGGAGAGAATTTCTATCGACAGAGGAACTCTGCTACGTGTAGCCACTGACAAATTAATAACGTAACGCGGTAAGGTAAAAAGGAGTCTCGCAGGTCTAGCTAACACTACCGACACCTTATTCCGATTCACCATAACAAAGGATGATGGAGCGTAACTTAAATGACCTGATTAATAGCTCATTTCCACTAAGAGACTCGAGTTAGCAGAAAGAGTGGCAGATAAAACGCCGTAATGCATTATGTAGAGTCCATGCTTTAATAGTTACTACGTAGCACCCACCAATGATCTGAGGCTTCTGCTCCTGCAGCGCCTCAGCAATGGCCAGCGCGAGGGTCTCATCAGTGCTGTACTTCTCAGGGTCGACAGCAGGCAGGTGTAGCGGCACACCATGAGCAGCTGCAGGCACTGGTATGGGCGGGCGGTACACACGGGCCGACAGCGGACGTTTGCGGGATAACCTGAGAGCAAGCAACACGGTTTGGCTGCCAAATATTCAAGCTGCAGTCTCATTCAAACTCTCGCGTACGAATTATGTAGCTGCAATATTTCGATTCATAGACAAATGCAGTACATAACCAGTGTTTTTTCTTCCGACCGGCTAAAATACACCCTTGTCGGCATAACATCAACACACTGACGGGACAAGAACCGGTTTGAGCAGTGGCAGCCTGTTGCTTCAAAGCAGCAGTTGACGTCAACAGATTAAGGAAGTAACCACAGTAAAATGTAAATCTAAATTACGTCGAATATGGTGGCTTTTAAGTTGCAATATCACACAGATGGGGAAAAAACAGCACTCACATCGAGGCCACACTACTGTACAGTTGGTGGCAGTAAATGCAATGATCCAAAGCCCTCAAGTACTGAATGAAATTTCTTTGGAGCAGAGCTGCTTACTAATCGTTAATGAGAATAACGGCTGTCTAATATAAATTTTATATTTACGGATACGGTACTGCAACAACTGCGTACTTCATTGACAAAATGATCACTAAAACCACTCAAATGCAGCTTGTCGGTGACATACTGTAGCAGAAATACTGCACTGCATCAGTACAATACGTACTCAATAGCAAGGATTTTTTTATGAGACTAACAGGTTAACTTAGGGACGGAGCCAAGCTGTAGTGCATCATGGGTAATGAGGCGTGTGACGTCATAATTTTCAAGTACGGTAGTTTGCAGCTCTTTCACATTGTTTCTCAATCATTTCATTTGGGCCTCCAGAGTATCCTACAATCATTATAGTTGCACAAAAATATATATCAAAACATCTACGAACTTTTTTAGCTCTCTGAAGGACAAAACTTTTTTATTATTTAGGTTCTTTTTTCCGTAAGAGGCACGCACCCGGTCGGAGAGTTTCGGTAAAATGTTAGCCTAAGCTGTGCCGTCGTGTACGCGTCGTTAACATATCCGGCTCTCCTGATCGTAAAAACTACAGCATCAGTGGAAAAAATGTGGATTACACATTCGCCAGTTTGAACAACATCATTCCGTGAGACAGTTCAGGTATGTGGAATACGGTTGGGTATTTTTTGCAAGTTAGTTAACGCAAGTCGGACGCGACCCTACGTTATAACTACTGCTGTAACGCGCACAGCGTATAGCAGTGAATGTTTTTTCTTCTAATTTTACCGAGCAATTGTATGACTTCTGCGTATTATAGCCTACATAGACTTTTGTGTTATTAATATTACTTCGCCGTCGGAAAGAAAGTAATTTTTTTGGTCCTTCATTTTTTTTTACAAATATTGTTAAAAAGTTCTTCTATCTCGGCGTTCAATCGCTCGCGTTGAGCAAATTTTTGTTGCAGCGGTTTGAAATTATAGAGGATAGCAGATCATTGATAGAAGACGAAAATAAATCGAAAACATTGCGGTATTCACTCATATAAATCCATTTTTAGAATGTCATATTACTCTCGATACAACTCACTTGATTTATTGCATTTTAAATACGATAAACTTGGCTCTAAAAGAGCTGCTGACACATGCGGACATTTGCCGGTTGAATTCATCTGCTCTTTTACAAGCCTTTTAACCAACGTTCTTTCAAAATTTTGTCCTTCAGAGAGCTAAAAAAGTTTGTAGATGCTTTGATACATATTTTTGAGCAACTATAATGATTGTAGGACATGTAGGACACTCTGGAGGCCCAAATTAAATGATGGAGAAACAATGAAAAATAGCTGCGAATTATCGTACTTGAATTTTATGACGTCACACGCCTCATTACGTACCTATGATGCACTACAGCTTGGCTCCGCCCCCTGGGTTAACCTGTTAGTTTCATAATCCTTGACTCGATAGATAGGTATTACAGCATCAGGAGCACCAGTAAGGCATAAGGCATCACATGGTGGAAGATTTCAACTTCTACAACAAATTACAAAGCACGGATAAATCTAATGCACTTATCACAGAGTTCCCAGCATTTGAAAGAAAAAAAATGAAATTCTACCATATTTCCATGTAAAATTGCAAAATTCCAGGATGAAGTCAAATTACGTATTTCCAGCTCGGACAAGAGATATTACAATACTGAACTTAATCTCCAGAAAGGTGTACTTACCGTGCCTTACGACACTTATGTTTCATATGAATATTTGCATCACAAAATTCACAAAGACATAAAATGGTCTCCTTCCCAGCACTCTGTAGCTAGCCATTTAATCCGCACTGTTGGGAAGGCTCGAAAGTCCAACCAGATAGTTAAGATGGTCAAGTTGTGAGCCTTTCCTTATGCATGGGTGAACTTAATATTTAGCTACAGTTTTGTGTTTGTTTAAATATTTCTTTTCTCGTTACTTACATGAAAACAATTTTACAGACAAATTAATTTTTTTCTATCCATCAATACGTATGAAGATTTTTATTTCGCTTGGGCATAACTGTGATAATGTAAGAATTTTCTGAAATACATTGCAGAATCCAAAAAAGGCACATTGGAAACTTATGTAGTGTTTATTCATACATATAACTAAAAAATAAAGTGAAAATATCCTGCCTTGTTGGCAAAATTGGCATACAGGACTCTTGCCTCACTGTGTCAGAAGTTGATACTGTGTGAAAATGTAGGTAGTTCAATGGTTAAAATATTAGAAACACAATGTCAGTATCATACCAGCATACCCATGTAAGGAATTTAGGATGAAGCCGGAGCACTGAAGGTTCTTTGATAATTCTAATCTAATAGGAATAATAACTTTCTCCAGTGTAATTGATCAAAGCAAAGCTGATTAGAGCACGTAAGATAAACATACAGTCAGGAAGCTATATCCCACTACAAAAGAAATCACTCTGAAGGCAAGGTGTGAATTAGTACTTCAGCTTTTACACAATAATGTTAACTTTGGCCATATTATAGTGTAAAATAAAGAACAGCCCTGGAGGCAAGGGGCGCTACTCCCTTTACGCTATTCAGTGTACCATAATCACATAAGTACACTAAAAAAAAACTGTAGCCAATATGTGCTTCAACATGAAACAAAAGATAGTCTTTTTGGATAATCCAGTTCCAAGATTCTTGTAGGATTTGACAAATTTTCTCTCAAATTTCATGACTTTTCCATGATTTGAAGTAGCTACTATTTTCATTTTACGTGATTTTTCCAGGATTTCCAAGTATGGCCGGGAACCCTGTATCATGAGGAAGAGGACTAATGCTTTGGTAGCTACGACATACGCACCTTTCAGATATTTTATTAGACGGTTGCTTAGGTTCTTCTTTCATTTCACCTTCCTCAAGCTCTTCAGGCAGATCATCTCCCTCTTCCCTCTCTTCTGCCACGCTTTTCATCATTTCTTTCGCTGCTTTGTAGTCATAATTCTCAACATTGCGGTCGCCGTCTAACTTCTTCAACCCCACGACACCAATTTCTTGGGTCAGATCCTGCATGAGTGTCATTAGTAATTTAATTGTCACGTATCATATATATAATGTACATTGTTACAGAGAGCATCATTACCTTACATAGATGGGTATTATTGTTGCAAAGGTAGCAATGCATTTCACTGAAAGCTTAACTCTATATTACGTGACAATATATAATCTGGAAAAGATTTAATGTATATACATATAGCTATACAATGAAGACGATGTCCCTTCAAATTGAAAATACACCGAACTGAAAGTGATCACAGACATCTACTACTTTTAGGGTGTTGCAATGGCCTATGGCTGAGACTATATCACACGTCAGTTCAAGTCTTCGGAGTCACTCATGTTTCAAAAGTAGAAAAAAAAAAGCAAGGAATATGTGGTAGGCAATCTCGAGGAAACAGGGAGTGGTAAACATATGAGCAGAGCACTATAGCTACATATACACATCCGTACAATGAGTCAGGAAAACGGAATAAAATTGAGCGAAAAGCGTTGCAAGAGTAGGAAAAATAAATGAAACAATTTCTAGAACGGAGTGGGAAAGAAAAATGTTCTGTAGGCCTCTGTTAGGTACAAAGCGATATCAGGTTGTCTACAAGAAATCCAAAAGTGAATTCAATTAGCTACTTCTCATTTATCTTAACAAGCAATAATTCAAGCACCTTCCATTAGTCAACTAGCACAGCTCTATGGTGACTAGGTCTCACCACAATTTTATTCCATGTGTAACTGTGTTTTCGAAACAAACACCGGACTCAAATTCAGTTCATTCAACAGCAAGTTGTAAAAGCTCAGTGGAGAAGCAAATCGAGCCAAGCTTTCGGAGATCAACTGCAGAGCGGCGAGGAATGCACAGCCTAGGCACAGAATGAGGAATCCTAATACAATAAAAGACTTGGTGTTTTTATTTATTTATTTATTTCGTGTCCGCTCTTAAGGAAATAGGCGGAAAATAGGCTAGGTCGCAAATTTAGTAATTAAGTTACGTTTTCATAGAGATCGATATCCGGGTTGCAGGAGATGGCGAAAGTTTATCCTTATCCCTTTCTCTGAATGCACATCTTGCTGGAAACACTTCTTGAAATTGGAACAATACCGTATAACTATATGCAGCTTTTGGAGTCCGATTCTATAACTGTTTTCTCTCAGGTCACAGCGAATAAATTTGGCAGATGATCAAAGGAGCACTCACGACGGGGAGAAGAGAATTATTTCACAGGCAGTAGACAACTATTTCTTCTGACAGAGCAGATTTCGCTTCAGATGCCGAAATTACAGCACTTCAATGAAGTAGATAGTTAAGTATGGAAGACAGTATTATGAATATGGTGCACTCACATAGCATATAAGCTGACTGGAGGGGCATTCAAGTTTATTGCAGTGTTTTATTTAAGATTGTACTTTAAAAGACGCATGTTTGTATAAGAAAGAGTACCTATAGGGAACGTGAAGCGCCTAAGCGGCACAGTGACAAGAAAGGCTTGAAATGGAAAGGTAACGGCAGGGAATAAGAGTAGCTAATATTCGTGAGCGGGAAAATGTGGTAACGGTAAACCCGAGAAAAGAGCAAACATATAGATTATTGCGTGATTTTTTCCACGCACGGGTCCACTAGTATAAACATGACATTGACATTTCAACAGAGTCCAATTTAATTTTTAAGCACCTTACCCTGAATTTAAGTACTTTTC
Organism: Parhyale hawaiensis; assembly: GCA_001587735.2. Classification (NCBI taxonomy): domain Eukaryota; kingdom Metazoa; phylum Arthropoda; class Malacostraca; order Amphipoda; family Hyalidae; genus Parhyale; species Parhyale hawaiensis. The sequence goes on from LQNS02278157.1 coordinate 2,714,990, forward strand.
AATTTCTTTTCCAACACCCTTACCCTGAATTTAAGTACTTTTCAATTTCTTTTCCAACACTTTGCTCATTCAATCACTTTCAAGCACCTCAATTAGGTACCTTGTAAACACCCTGAATATGACTTAGCAACAGTGCAGCAGCTACCTACACTGAGCATCATGCATAGACAGCAAAACAGTTCCTACATTTGAGCACTCATCAGTAAATATCTCTAGCAAATACGCAGGAGCCAGCAATAAGCAGGACAGTCCTGACACACCTGCACACCCAAGACGCTGGACCATATATTGTTGCGCTTGCGGGGCTTCTTTGCAGTAACGGGAGCATCTTCCTTCATCGGCTCAGGAGGTGGCTGCTGCGGCTGTGATATGATACCGCGCTGTAGTAGCGCCTCTTGTTCAGGTGTGAAGGCTGGACCGTTTAACCTGTCCAGTAGATGAGGAAAAATGAAGCAGTGCTGCTCTGCCACATCCAGCAATCACGCGAACATGTATCCACTACAAACTAGTTGAAATGGTGATAACATGTTCAATTAGCAGTACTAGCTACTCGTGCTCTGTAAACTCAAATAAAGTTCAGCACTCAGAAGGTGGCTAACTATGACATCTGACATAAGTAGAGTATAGCATGAGTTCTTAACTCACGCCGCTGCACGAGTTATATTTCTGACCAACCCGCTTCTAATTTGCGTCATTTGCCTGCAATGAATTCAATCGAGTTTATTAGGAACTTGTACTGCACGTCTTCGCTGCAACTTTGAACTTAGAAATACTAGAATGGGTGTTCTGCATCTTCAACAGTCATAATATGGCGGAGGGTTGGGCGCCGGGGCGAAACTATAAGAAAATAATAATATGGCGGACTGTGTGCTCACCATCATGAGTGTAACAGACAAATGGGATACCTAATATAAAGTGCATTACACGCTTTATAGTATGGTTGTTTTTCTCCACCCTATGTATTTTCAGTATGGTATAAATAAGACAGAATTAAAGGGAGCTCCAATACAAAAAAAAAGGTTCCTATGAAGGGTAACCTTATAAATTCACAAGACGATCGATGCAGTACATACAAAACTAGAGCACTCTGACAGCACATACCTCCGCCAAGTGAGGCAACGGTAGCAAAAAATTCAAATTGGTTCTGAAACCATAATTGTCTTTGTATCAACTCCAAAATCTAATCAATTGTGCCTTTTTATATTAATAACAGCTTGTTCAACTTTCTTGAAGATCCGTTCNATCCGTTCATTGCTTTTTGAGTTATAGTGTTAACAAACGTTATGACAAACATAAGTCAAACATACAAACGAACAAACCGATCTGCACCAAATTTTGATCATTTATGTGTTTTAACATTACTAAATACACCTATAAATTTCATAAAGATCCATTCATTATTTTTTGAGTTATTGTGCTAACAAGCATAAAATTAAGAACAGTGACAAACGAAGAAACGAATCATTACCAAAATTTGGTCATATACTCTTCGTTATATACCCAACAACTCATGTTAATTTCATCAAAATCCATTCATAACTTTTTGAGTTATGGCATCCAGAAAAATGAGGCAGACAAACAAACAAACAAACAAACAAACAAACAAACAAACAAACAAACGGATGGACATATCTTTACCAAAAGTTAATCATCTGTTCCTCCTAACATACCTAACAATCCCTGTAAATTTCATCCAAATCTGTTCATAACTTTTTGAGTTATCTTGCTGACAGACAGACAGACAAACATGACGAAAACATAACCTCCTTGGCGGAGGTAATTATAGCGATTAATGCCCGAATTGGAGTCGGATTTCAAGATGCGACTCCAACTCCTGATCCTGGAGAATTTTCAACTCCAGATCCTCAAGCTTCTCTGACTCCGACTCCTTGGTCTAACTAGTATCTAGCGTAAACATTAAACACGTCCGAATAATTTTTACTAGTATATATATACACACACATATTAAGTTAAAAATGCTAGTAGTCTTGTGCATTTACAATAATATTTTTCATCATTAGCATCATTTGGGATATTAAATTGAGGACATGAGAGCATTAAGAAAAAGTTGGGTCGAACTTTTGCACGTGGTAGACTACATTTCGAGACGGTGCCACGGAGGGGGGGGGGGGCGCCAAAATTATCGATTGTAAACAGACTGTTATGAAAAGGAAAAAACAAAGGATTTGGATTTGAGCTCTGATAAAAAAATTATTAGGGCAAAAAAAAAAAAAAAATCCGGCTCCAAAACTGTCATTGTTGCTATTCTAGCATGAAAACTCAAGTTCTACTCTTTTGAATTTTCAAAAAATATATATAGGTATATATTTCCCATTAGCTACCTCAAAAACGAAGGCCTAAATCAAAAAGTTAAAGAAGCAAAACGTGTTCTTTTCCAAAAATATCTACACAGGTATAGCTACTGTACACTATGCAAATTTCAGAACAATCTGTCAACAATCGATAATTTTGCCCCCCCTCTCACAATGTAACTACCAGGTGTGAAAGTTCTACCTAACTTTTCGTAATATCATATGGAATAGGAAAATACAGGGCATAACTAGCTGTAAAAAATAAATGTACACAGACACCCCCAGAGCCAGGACTTTTTGAGGTTTCCATTCTGATTACGGTATTGTACATCATGGCACAGAAATTAGGCCATCAAATTGTATCAAGTCGCTAATTGGCACTGATGCCTTGGCATTAGGCAATCTAGGTAGTCCATTCTCAATAGCAAACACATAGATTAAGCCAAAAACAAAATGTGTCCACACTTACAAAATATTTTATGATTTGTTACAACTTGAGACTGAAAATTTTGAATTGATTCTCTGACTCCCAATAAAATCCTCCGACTCCGCAACTCTGATTAATACAAACGTTATACTTCATTTTGTAATGTCAGAAATTCGCAAACTCATTTATTTGACTGCCGTGTGAACTTGTAGCTACTTACTTCTAGTAATGAAATCTGTTATGCTCATCCTTTATCCAACTTGCAGTTTCCTTGGGCACTATCCAGTGCTTAAGAATATAGCTAGATACCGTGTTTACCTTTATATAATGCAGGTGTGTTTGATTGGCCCATTTCCAGTAAAATAATCTAATCCAATTGGCTAGCCAGAACTTGAGCGAAACTTCGTTCTTGAAAGTAACTGTTTACTTGCCACATCGGAAGGATATTCAAGTACCAATTATAGGTGTTATTGATTGGCAACCTAGTTTCACTAACTCTGACTTCTCTGGGGCTTGAATTACAAGCTACGAATTTGCAGTTTCTAGTCGCATTGCGTTAGCATAATGATTTCATCTCAAGAGGTTCTAGCACGACGCACGAGCCAACAATGGCTACACCGCCTCGTAAACAGGAAGGGACACTGCGTCTAGGAAGTCTTGCAGTACCATATTAACTAACAATAATTGTACATTGTCAAGAAATTCTTGAATTTTGTATAATTTGAAAATAAAACTTTACATCTAACAAATTAACTACACTGATTGCAAAACATTCGCTCTTTGATGTTGCTTACTAAAAGTATAAATAGCTACAAGGTATTATCGGCACAGCATCTGTGATTTTGAGGCATCACTATACCGATATTGGCCGACGGTAAGGTACCGTAGAGGTAGGCCAGCAAATGCGATTTCGGTACACCTTTAGTCTTTTGCCTAGCGTTGTTCAGTCACAGCGTTTGAAGGATTTACTGCGTGTGCTTAAAACAACAGAGAAGTCTACTACCATACCAGTTCTTATTCAGTCAGAATTTTGGAAGGCATCAGAAACTTGACTAGCGACACTTGCTAAGTTAGCTGATATGACAATCAGCAAACTTGCACATCTTTTTGAAGACAAACAGTTATGTTTACTAAAAATCCAACCACTCAAACCATCGTATGCAGCGAGCTTCTAGCAAATTCTAACAGTTAAACTGAGACTTACTTGGAAGAGACATCTGAGAGATAGCATTGGAGTAGTTGGCTACAATTAAAGTGTGGACGTCATGATAGTGATCCAGCAAGAGGGAAGAACAAAGGACATGGAGCCTATCCAGATCAGTATGGATCCATGCACACATGACCCCAGGCAATAGCAAGAGGAAATACCGAAAGAAGCAAAAATATAGAATGAAGATAATCAAATGAAGTAGGTACAAAAATGGTCGAGGCACAGTGGGAACAAAAGTGAAGTTGAGGCTAAGACAGCCTAGCGAGATGCATCTCGAGGTGCGACTCCCTACCACATCGGATGAGTAAACCTAACTTACCTATCCTTATTCTATGCTCCCTGAAAGGTCACGCCATCTTCATAGGGTCAGTGTTAAGACCTTTCTGTCTACTGTTGTGGGCGTTGCAAATTGTGGTAATTCAATGACAAGTGATGGTTAATTCAGACACTCAAGGGCGATGGTTAATTCAGACACTCAAGTGCGAAGGTCACTGCATGACCATACTTTTGAGGGAGAGAAGAAGAGGGGGCAGGGGTTATTGGCTAAAGCCATCTTACTCTGGCTGCGCAACTTTGCCTCAATGACCTCNATTACATTTACAAAGCATTATTTATATAAAATGTTCACATATACAGTGTCAGTGGCCTGTATCCTTCATTATATAGGAAACACCTCGAGAATAAAACAGGAAAAATTACATGATATCTACGGCTGCGACCGCGGTACCTATGCTTGTCGCTACCCCACTGGTCTTCAAGTGCCAATGTAAACAAACCGAGCAGACAACATTAAGAAGAACAGGCTCTTATGAGCTGGGGGATACGCTGTCGTACAGGAATGCTTGTTTATGTGCTGAGGATGAGGCTCGGTCGGCGTATAGAAAACTGGAGCTTTCAGGACCGCTGTGCATGGGACATCGTGAACAGCGGCCTTAAAACAACAGAGAAGTCTACTACCATACCAGTTCTTATCAAGTCAGAATTTTGGAAGGTATCAGAAACTTGACTAGCGACACTTGCTAAGTTAGCTGATATGACAACCAGCAAACTTGCACATCTTTTTGAAGACAAACAGTTATGTTTACTAAAAATCCAACCACTCAAACCATCGTATGCAGCGAGCTTCTAGCAAATTCTAACAGTTAAACTGAGACTTACTTTGAAGAGACATCTGAGAGATAGCATTGGAGTAGTTGGCTACAATTGAAGTGTGGACGTCATGATGGTGATCCAGCAAGAGGGAAGAACAATGGACATGGAGCCTATCCAGATCAGTATGGATCCATGCACACATGACCCCGGGCAATAGCAAGAGGAAATACCGAAAGAAGCAAAAATATAAAATGAAGATAATCAAATGAAGTACAAAAATGGTCGAGGCACAGTGGGAACAAAAGTGAAGTTGAGGCTAAGACAGCCTAGCGAGATGCATCTCGAGGTGCGACTCCCCACCACATCGGATGAGTAAACCTAACTTACCTATCCTTATTCTATGCTCTCTGAAAGGTCACGCCATCTTCATATGGTCAGTGTTAAGACCTTTCTGTCTACTGTTGTGGGCGTTGCAAATTGTGGTAATTCAATGACAAGTGATGGTTAATTCAAACACTCAAGGGCGAAGGTCACTGCATGACCATACTTTTGAGGGAGAGAAGAAGAGGGGGCAGGGGTTATTGGCTAAAGCCATCTTACTCTGGCTGCGCAACTTTGCCTCAATGACCTCTACCCGGTAAAATGCATGATCCACAGAGTATCCCTGTAACAAAACAACTTCGTTTAACTCCTTAACGAAGTACCTAGATCACATCTGTCTTGCAGCTGTCGAGTGATTGGAGATTATCACTGCTAAATTGCAAAAGTTATGACAACTACAGCTACACTGCCAGATCGCAACATCTGCCAAGCAACACAGTGCTGAGACAGAACGCTAGATGAATCATCTAGAGAAATGAGAGCGCATTCATAAGCCAAGCGAGGCAACATTAATGAAAAAATCAAATTGGTCCAGGAACCACGATTTCCCTTAACTATATCACCAAAATTTGGTCATTGGTGCCTTTTCCCAGTTCTAACAATTTCAAGAAATCTCATGCTTATCCATCCGTAACTTTCTGAGATATAATTTGACAAACATGAGTCAAACACACGGACGAATTGATCATCACCAAAATTTGATCAGTTGTGCCTTTTTTAAAATTTCTAACAATTCCTGCAAGTACCTACCATACAGATCCATACATAACTTTTTAGGTTATACAGCTGACACACAAACTCACTCATAGAGACAAATAAACAGACAAACAGATCACAAAATTTGGTCACTTGCTCTTCGTAACATTCCTAACAATTCGTGCAAAGTTCATGAAGATTCATCCATAACTATCTGAGTTAGGCTTATATTACTAAAAAAAAAGAGGCTGACAAACAACAAACGGTTGGATGGATCTTCACCAAACGTTAACCATCCGTTCCTTCTAATATGCTTAATAATCCAAGTGAATTTCATAAAGTTCAATTCCGCACTTTTTGAGTTATCTTTGGGACAGACAGAAAACAAATTCGACAAAAACCATAACCTCCTTATTACCCGATCATCACCTAACTTTATTCAATTGTTCACTGTGGTATTCCTAACAATTCCTGTGAATAAAATGAATATCCACCCACAACTTTCGAATTTACAAAGCAATCAGATGAACAGACGGCGGATTATCATTAAAATTTAACTGACTGTTCCTCGTGACAGTCCTAACAGTTCCTCAAACTTTCATGACATTTCGTCCAGACTTTTTAAAACAATGTTGCTAACAAATACATATACCAACATGAGTAAAAACATAACCTCTACGACGGAGATAAAAATCGACTCATTAGAGGGTTAAGACACATCAAGTGTAAAGTAAAACTCCTGCAAAGATTCAATATTAAGCTTTGATGGTTACCGTGATAGACATGATGTCATCTTCTTTCTCTTGGGACCTTTGAGGTGACAGTCTTCATCATCAGACTGATCATCAGAGCTGTCATCATCACTGGAGAGCCCTGGAACACTTTTGGCGGAGCGTCTGTCTGATGAGCGATACTGGTGCAGAGCTGCAGGCGCTACTGTACACGAGTTCTGTGGACAGCAGGGAGTAGTACGTAACATGCATGGCAATCGACCAAGCAAGGTCGATTATTCATTTTACAGCAAGGAAGCTATGCCAGAGCCAATGCACCAAGTTGTTGCACTAATACCGTATGTCACACCCAATGCACGACTTTCACAATACAACTTTGAGAGGGAGGAAAGAGCAATGTGAGAGAATTTATGCTTGTGTAAAAATAACTTCACAAAAGATGCAAGATGCATACAACATTCAAAAACTCAAGGTTGTTTGAAGATGGTTAATCAGAGCACACTACATTTGTATACCTAATGTAAATGCAACTTTTTTTAAAATAGGTAGCTATATTGCTATCAGTGCAAGGATACATATTCCATCTTGCACTTAACTTTATTATTAGCTATTATTATATTATAGTCAAACCAGCTTAAGCAGTCCTTAGGGTCGGGGCTGAATTGAACGCAGCAGTGCCAAATCTAATCCATTAACTAATGGATTTTGAGGTTTTGACTATAAAATATAATTTTATCAATAGAGACAAGCTATACCACACACTTAAGTGAGATTTGGCAAAATTTGCTTTGCGTTCTTAAGGGGCCCATGCACGATCAAATTTCCCATCAAAATTTTGACATTGGTTTTTTATGTCAAAACTTGACACAAAATTTTGATGCTAGAGGTAAATAGAGGAAAGCATAGTTGGCAGGAAGGGATGGTGTGCCAAAGGCTTGACTGAAGCTACTGTAACCTATATAGAGTCGCCCTGGAAGTGCGCTTCCAGTTAACATAGAAGGGCAACTGGACAACGCTAACTAGCCTCATCTTAGGGCCCATTCTATGCCTCTGAGGGGGTGTTAGTAGCAAATCAATTCTCTTGAGCTGGCCAAAACCTTAGTCTTTTGAAGCAGACTTTGAGTGTTAGGTAAGCTCAAGAGGAATAAGTGTCAGGACCTTGTCTGAAGCTAGCTAGGTATCAAAGAAGTAGCAGCATCTATGTCTACAGCCTGCAACAACAAGAAGGTAACGAAATGAGCTAATATTGATCTCAATGTGAAAATCAATGACAGATTAGTATCTTTCAAGTTATGATCAAACTCCACACAGGGTTGAATTTTCAACCATTTACTGGATAGCTATATTATTGGTTTACTATTATTGACTCCAACCTAATTCAAAGTGGGGAATGCAAAAATCAAGATTAGATATTCAAACACATGTTCTGGCAAACACAAGGGATAAAGATTAGCTATCTCATTGGAATTGGGATAGGTACTCTCAACAGCTTTTGGGTGTCTTTCTTTTTCTGCCTTTGGAAGGTAACATTGGGCCTCAGAAACCTTGAGGTATGATAATACTCACTATAAGAACAATAATGTGCATTTTCAAGGAGTTTATACACCTACCCTGTAACTACCCTTGGAAGATAAAAATAGACAATGTAAATTTTGTTTTGTTTCATAATCATCACTGCAGATTTTTCTTTTCAAGGATTGGTATTAGAAAAATATCAGTGATATAGAGGTACTGGTATTTATTGGTCAATTGCTAGGTATTAGTAGAAAAGTGGTAGGTATAGGCACACTTCTATAAAAAATTAAAGTAATATGGGCAATGGAAGTAAGATATAGGTACCTATATCCACAGCCAAACTACAGCAAATGGTTAGGTATTAAACCCAAGAAGACTAGGTAGCTTTCAATGTCAGAGTAATGTTGCTGCAGTGGTTGAAAATTTAACACAAAACAGCAGAAACTGTGTAGGTACCTGAAATACAAAAAAAAAACGCAGAGAAAAACTCACTTCAGTGTCAGATCCTGACAGTTCCCCTTCCTCTCTGTCATCCATCGTCGGTTATTGAAACACCGATGGTTCAGCAGACTGATCTGTAAAAAAGTTAACTAGAAATATGTTGATACAACAAATGTTCCAGTCAAGTTTTCACAGCGCTAAACATCTCTGTCAGTAGCACAAAACCTGCCAAAGCCCCAACTCAGGGCATTATCACTGTTTTGGGATGGAACTATCACAGTGACAGATGTTCCAGTTCCATGCGCAAGAGGGCATGACCAACCACACATCATATCTTTGAATCGATACACCTGCATAGCTATCACTATATGCAATATCTACAGAGCTATGCCACTACAGGTGGCTGGTCACAGCAAACACTCTGGAGCAAAAGCTGCTCACGTCACTCAACTATACAAGACACTAACTCACCTCTGTAGCTCCCCAAGCCCAGGCCTCACCAGTGCACGACAGCCAGACCAGGGAGTTACTTATGGTCAGAAAGTTTAAGCCTCTTTTTCTGTGTGGAACAATATCAAAGAGGAAAGAGCAAGGGACATATAGTATGTTGATAGAAACGGGGAACCCATGCACGAAGGTGTTCCCACACAGGATCAACATATCAACATAGATGGGAACAGCAAGTTGGGAAAGAAGAGGAAGAACAGAATTAAGTATAAGCAAGTAGGAGTACGAAATTGGGAAGGAAGCAAAGTGGGCACAAAAGACAGACATCCCAAAGGCCTAGCTAATGTCTGAGGTAACCTACAGGAGCCCCTTGGGGTTGCCAGGCCCCATAACATAGGATGGGCGAACCTAACTTACCCAACCCTATGCTCTCTGAGGGGACCAGACCAGAGAGGCAAATATGCTATGCCACCATAGGTGGTGGGTCACAGCAAACACTCAGGAGCAAAAGCTGCTCGGGTCACTCAACTACACAAGACACTATAACTCACCTCTGCAGCCCCCACCCCCCCCAAGGCCTAGGCACTGCCAGTGCAGAACAGCCAGACCAGGTAAGGCATCCCACACTTGCAGTAGCTACCTATTAACCGTAACACAATGAGCAAGACTACTTACACCTAAACCATGCCAGGCAACAGAATCAATGTTGGAATCACCTACCCTTGATAGCTGCCTCTCCTACCCCCACATCCTTGCTAGGTACTCTCTGACACAATTATTTTCCACCAGGGTTGGCAAAAACTATATTTTTTTAAAGAAACGCCATGTTTTTTTTTTTTTTACCAAAAGCCATGTTTTTTTTGGTAAAAACAAAAAAACATGTTTGTTTATTTGTTTTTTCTTATATTTTGATGTTTTTTTTCCTAGTTTTAAGAGTTTTATCCAACATTTAAAGGGTTTCTGCTTTCTAAACATTTAGTTAGCTAATCATCAACAACAACAGTCGCTTCAATTCAACTCTCTATTGTAGAAGAATGATTTCAAGAAAAGGGTTTAAGAAAAGGCAGTTAGCAGAGTACCTGTACTTGCTATGACTACATTTAATATCCAAACTGCAGAGAAGCTATGATTTATAATTACCGTAAGGTAGGGCTATTTCGGCTGGAAAATTGCACTTAAATGAGCACAGCTACAGAACCTGTAATCCTACAAACAAATGTTCATGATAAAAAGTTAGGTCTAAGCCTAGGCTTCAATTCCCCTTAGTATCCAGTCCTTAGGCTTCAGATTTTTGATCGGAGTCTTTCCAAAGGGGGGGCCCGAAATTAGCCGCACATGTCGGGTAATTTTGGCATGCCTATATAGCTCCATGTGGCTGAATTGTTTACTGCATAATGAAGGTCTTTGAAGATTTAATGGCCTCAGAATGTTATATACACTAAGCCCTTGTTAATTGCGAGGGTTAGCTACATTCCATCAAAAGGTCACGAATAGCGATTTCGTAAATACTTGAGACATAGGAAATACAGTAAAACCCCTCTAACTCGCACCTCAATAATCCGAACATCCGATTATAGTTCGAAATGCAATCCTAACAAATAAGCATTTTTCAGATTAATAGGGTTAAGTATGGAGTTCATACAAATACCTCTGTAATCTGTACAAAGCGCTTCTCATTTTTTAGATTAAGGGATGATACCTTCATCTTTGCAGTAGGTGCTAAGTTCGATTTTACCCTTATGGCCGTTTCCAAGGAAACCCTGCTTGGGCGGTGTCAATTCGCCATCCGCCCATAGCCCTCTGTGCCTGTAGCTAGGGCATCGGCGCTACGCGTGGAGGCTATCCTGGTTTTCTCCGGTAGTTTTGTCTGTGACCCTTCGGTAAAACCCGTTGGCTTTTGCCTTG
>LQNS02278157.1:2817531-2836230 GCA_001587735.2 Parhyale hawaiensis
AGGGCGCGCTTGCCCGACCGTGTTCCACGGATATTCCACGTCTTGGCCAAAATAGCAGTATACTGCTACTTCTGCGGAGGCGCGGAATATCCGTGGAACACGGTCGGGCAAGCGCGCCCTGCGTGGATGATTTATGTTCGGAACGAGGTCGCCCGTGCCACCCCTCAAAAACGCGCGTAACGACCGTGCAGCACCCAAGCCTCACGGATGCCCCGCTCAAAGAGGCGCCCTGTGGCGGCCATGTGTGGACCAAACGCCACGGTAGTTCCACCGAAAATTTTTAATTGGGAAACCACAGTAACAGTAAGCCATGGCTCGAACTTTCTGTACTTGGCGACAACATTTTACAATATTTTGCAGCTCAAGTAGCTGGCCAGTCATGAGCGGGAGATTGAATGAAATAAATCGAAAAATACGGTGATATATTCAAGAAAACAACATACGAAGGCCTGAGGTGCCACACTCAAATACTTTGACTCGTCGATGTGATGTAAATTTGCTACGTGTGGTCACAGCTAAGTTTTATTTTAGTCCTATTGAGTCCTCCCGTTGCATTCTTTGCTTCCTGGCGTGCTCTGAGGGTCCGGCCCCTGACCTTACAGCAAGAAACCTTACTATGCATAAAATTTCAAGAAAGTTGTTCAATGAAGCTTTGCAAAACTCCTAAACCTTTCAGGGCGTCTTGGTTGGAACTACTTAGACTTCAGTAAATTAAACTTAAATTTTATTAATGATAAAAATAACATACAATTGGAGTGCATATACGAGAAGTATAGCAACGCTTTAATCATACCTACGGGCGTCATTGTACTTGCCACTCTAGCTCTCCAATTATATGTATGCAAGTCGTTGCTGATTTACGATCACATCTGCCAGATTAGTTGCAATGGTTTCTCTCTGTAGTAGCGGTTTCAATTTATTTAAATTTCATAGTGCACTCAAGTGACTGATCAGCAAAATACCTTCGTCATCAAACTTCTTACAAAGTTGCCAGACCAATGATACCTGTAAAAAATTGCTTTATAAGTAATGAGGCGTGATCCCAAGAGTGATCAGTTTACTTGCATAGGTAATAAGTCTTTACTGCTAGTATTTTCTATCGGGCTTCATTTTGGATTGTTAGCAGCAGTATGAAAGATAGGTTGAATATTTGAGCATATTTAAGCAGTAAGTACGACTGCGGTTTATAGTAATTTTGTGTTTTCTGACCTCGAACTGTAATAGTTGATACATTAGTTAAGAGCGGAATATGTCGGGCTACAATGAAACTAACAATTATACCAATATATGCAAAAGTCAGCACAATTTTAACGTTTTTCAAATCATTTGGTCTGGAATAAATTCTTTTACTCTTAGTTACAATGTTAGTGATGAAAATATTTATACTGGATGATGATAGTGGGTTTATAACTTCTTACTGTCAGCACACATCCCTGCCATGCAATTTCGTACGACAGGGGGATACGAGCCCCGTTAATTAGGAAGAGCTTGATTTTAGCACGGGGCAAAAAAGCTTTGCACTGGATACAGGACAACTCAGGAAGCAAAGAATGCAACGGGAGGACTCAATAGGACTAAAATAAATCTTAGCTGCGACCGCACGTAGCAAATTTACATCACATTGACGAGTCGAAGTATTTGAGTGTGGGACCTAACTCACCTAAGGCTTTCGTAGGCTGTTTTCTTAAACATATAACCGTATTTTTTCGATTTATTTCATTCAATCTCCCGCTTATGACTGGCCAGCTACTTGAGCTGGAAAAATACTATAAAATGTTGTCGTCAAGTACAGAAAGTTCAAGCAATAGGGTAGATGTTACTGTGGTTTTTCTCGCGTACAGAATTGGCTATAATGGTGCTTATATATGTTGGTAAGGAATCAGAGCTGGGATTCGGTATTATTCTGTACCTTCGTTTCGGTATTCGGCACTTAAAAAAACGGGTCGTTCGGTTCGGTATTTAAAAAAATACCGAATGATTCGGTATTTTTTCGGCATTTGGTTCGGTAGTATTGATACATCGGGCCCAGGCCTCCACGGACAGGAAGCATAACCCAAATGAAGCACTTTGCAACACCGGGAAGCCCGAAATGCTGCTAAAGGAAATCTAACAGAAAGCCATTTACAGTTAACTTCAACGCCTGCAGGCCAACACGACCGAAAGCCGTTGCCGGCAATGAAGTCCAAACCGTAACAGACCAGGGTACGAAGCACCGACCAAACTGATTAGTTCGGCACCTAACATTCTCCGACGTGAAAGAGTGCGGTCCGACCGTAGCTCGTGTAAATTCTTCTAGAGACTTTGAGAGCAGGGACAGAAGAATACAACCAACGCCTCTCATTATTGTGCACCTTATAAAACATACAGAGTTCGGCCACCCCCTCTCTTGTGGGACAGTTTCACCTGATCATTATCTGCGCACAGCCTGCTGGCCGAGTTAACAAGTCCGTCCAACAGACGTAACCGACTATCAGCTGCTGAAGCCCAGACCGGTGAGCAATACTCTAACACAGGAAGCAAAAAAGCATAAAAGCGTCTGCGGACAACCTCACTGTCACCAAACGTAGAATTCACCTTACGCAGGAGCCCAATCTTCCTGGATGCACGTGGCACTAGTCGCCTCATATTCGGCTGAAAGTAAGCTTCTCATCAAAGATAGCACCAAGAATCTCCAAGGAGCTAGACCCCTGAAGCAAAGTGTCATCTATCTCCAGATGTGGATGCTGCGGTACAAGTGCGCGAGACCGACTGACAATCATAGACTTGGTTTTACTGGCATTCTGCATGATACTTCAGGCCAAGCACTATGCACTCTAATGAGTGAAAAATTCATATTCAGAGACTGGGCGACAGCGTTACGCATGAGGCGAGGAGGTATCACTGCTCTCATAGTGGAATCATCAGCATAGTTAGTTATCGTGTTTTCCAGCGAAGAGAACAATGTCACTAGTATACAGAACGAACAACAGCGGGCAAAGCCCGCTACTCTGAGGGAGACCAGACTCCACCGTGACTGAGGCACTCAAAAACGCCGTCGACCGACACACTCTGCGTTCGCTCAGAAACAAAATCACGAATGATTGACAAAATCCTACCACCCACACCAACCGATTCCAGCTTGTATATGAGACCCCTGTGGTTGACCCTGTCAAACGTCGAACTAAAGTCCAACTGTTCATGCCTTGCCTCAGACCGATAATCCAGCGCAGACTGCGAATGGTGTGGCACCGACAACAAGGCGTCACAACCACCCAAACCATTTCTATACGCAAACTGACCAGCAGGAAGCAAACCTATATCCTCAGTAAAACGACCAAGCGTACAAGCGACCAATTTCTCGAACACTTTCAATAAAATAAGCGTCAGCGTAATGGCCCGGTAGTTGGCGACATGGGGCGATGCTGGACCCTCGGGAATGGGAGTAATGTTCCCAGTACGTCAACACCGGGGAAAATTTCCTAACCGTATCAGGCGCCGAAAGATCACTGCTTACTTAGGGGCAAGAACGCCAGCAAGCTGCTTATAAAACAGAGGAAACATACCCACCGGGAATGCATATTTAAAAACTCCTTATATATATATATATATATATATATATATATGTATTATGGTATGCAATCTGCAATAATGTTCCAGAACTCATCAGAAACGCGCTGATGCATCGCTTATAGTATTTATATGTAATGATAATTCATAAATAAACTTTATAATATTTGAAATGTTCAAACAGTGACAATCACAATATTGAAGCTTTGTAAGTAAAATTATTCTTCAAGAAGAGGTAGCATTAGTTGCAACAGAATAAATCTGCAAGAATGTTCCAAAATCCTCAGATAATGGGCTAATGCATTGCTCATACTCATTTATGTCAAATAATAAATTCATAAATCAAGATAAATGAACTTCATAATAGACTCCCCTAGTTCAATTCTAATAGAATTATCTTCGACATCATCATCGGCACCTAGCTGTTTCTTTTGCAACAACACCTACAATGAGGCATGTGGGCGAGGTAATATAGAATCCTGGTGGATCCATTATTTACATGGAAGTTTTGGTGAAACAGCCCACTGTATTACACGAAGGGCCCTAGAAAACTTACTTATATTAGTTTATAAAACAAAGTTTATTATATAAGTTTTCTTCAAATGAATGCTGAAACGTTTTTACACCTGCATGAATTATTGTGGCACTCTATATTCACGATTATCGAAGAAATTAACAGAAATATGCCGAATGTATGATCACTCACTGACAGTTCACGCTGCATTAAGTTCGGGAGGATGTGACACGTGAGTGAGCAAAACATTATGACACACTACGCCCAATGGTCATAGCGCAGCATCTCTTCTCTTCAATGGAGTGCAATACAGCGTGAAAAAGCTGTACTGAACAAAAATCAATGGGATTTTCCTAATGTCTTCCAGGAAAGACGGTGGGTCTTATAGGGCTCAGAACCTTCTTTTGTCGGTCCGGGAAATTCAGAAGTACGGAAAAAAGTTATTCGGTATCGCTAAAAGATTCAGAAAAGATTCGGTATTTTGGTAGATGAAGATACCGCCGGTACTACCGAAATACCGAATTGCATTTGGTATTCCCAGCTCTGTAAGGAATAAATATGTTCTGTGAAGAGTACTGTGAACTGAATATGAAGTGTAAATAAGGCTTTACTTAAGAAAGAAAAGTTAAATCAGGTCGCCAAAAGGGACCAAATTCGGCCCTAGGGCTGTGGAAGTTTCTACCAGCATGCACTGCAATTTTCTATAGATAATTGCTAAGTTAGTATATATTCTCTTAATTTATCTATACGCTGGAGACGAATTTCGGAATTTAAGACGATTTTCCTGGTTAAATTAGTTAAAGTACTCCTCGGCTGCTCAGCCATTGATTCGTCGTTGATGACGTCAATTTTTGATACTAATTTCTGGAGAGTCCTCCCGTTACGCTCTTTGCTTTCTGGGACAACCTTTCACTTGTAACATTGGTATTTGAACACAATTTCGACAAATTTCATTTCCTTTGTTAGGTAGAGTGAGCACTATGTTGATGAACTTTAATGGTGGGAGGCATTAAGAAGGACAAAAGACCCTGATCTAAAACCAGGCCAGCTGCACGGTCGGACGCACCACGTTGCAGGTTCTGCCGTGAGTGCCCAGGGATCCGCCAGAAGGGTCGTAGTCGCAGAACTCCGGGGACGACGACACAAACACGAGGTCGTCTTCGGCCAGCGTCTTGAAGAGCTGCTTGTTGGGTATGAGCTTCAGCCTACCACTTACTTTCTTCAGCTTCACTTCTGTGGCGCTGTCGAACTTCTCTTTCAGAAGCTCGCCCACCTGCACAAGACATTTACTGGAGACATAGCAACACATAGCCACTGCCATTCTTATTCGTTAAATGATAAGCAATAAGTAGGGCAAATAATGGATAACTCAAAAATTCAACTGCATTAAAAGCAACGCGTTTTATGAACGCTAGCCCGTAGCTTGCGTATGCAAGAAGTGATGAAGTACATGCAGTTTCACCCTAATCCGTTTAGTTCAGTGGTTCCCAAAGTTCAGTTTTCTACGGTCCATCTGTGAAATCACCCTGAAGTACACAGGCCCCCGGCCATTAAAATGACATGAACTTAGTATATTACGTACTGAATGAGTATTCCAGATATCGATGGTTTCCGGGCTTTTGCTTATCAGTTAATACAGAACGGCAGAGGCATAACGACATACGCCAAACATATAATCACTCATGTCACAGTCACGTGACATCCCAGCTCTGCCCATTATTCAGATACAGCAAGTTTCCATCTTTAACTCTCTTGAATTTATATTGACTCGCCCTGAATGACTATTTGCATTGAATGGTGGTGAGCATATGCTGTTCTCGCCGTTTTTAAAAAAGAAAAGCTAAGTTTTTGTGACTGAGCAGAAGTATTTAGAGATAATTATATGCCATTGTTAAAATTTTTCAACTTAAAATAAATCGATGTAAATATAATAATAAGCTATGTAAACCTATATATTTCGTCTTACAACCTCAAAATATTCTGTAATTTTTATCACCTATGGGATAAAATCAATGTAATATTGCCACAGAAGCTTTAAACGTCATGAACCAGTAGGGGGTCCGTGTGTGAACCACAAGGGGGTCCGTAGGTTCATATGCACCCGCAATAGGGAATACTGGTTTAGTTATTCTGTTACATTCTACGCAAGCAAGCTTATTAAGTTAATGCAGTGAAGATCAAAAGTTGAGCTAGTTCGTTATGTATATAAGGTGGCTCAGCTGGTACTACCTAGTAGTAGCCAGTATCCACCAAGGAAGAAGAAAAAATGTTATTATTGTACTATTGTTTTTTTTTTCGAAAATGAATGCGAATCTCTTCCTCCTTTTGTAAAGAGTATCCTGGCGCAAATTCAAACGAGGCTCTTACCACAAGGCAAATGCAGGAGCAGCGAGATAGCAGACCTCAGTTAAGCTCTATGCTAAAACACAGAATGATAGACAAACGGACTGACGGATTATCAATAAGATTGAATGATCTGTTCCTCGCAGTGTTCAAGCAGTTCTTTTAAATTTCATAAAGATCCATGAGTACCTTTCTAAGTTAAGTAGCTAACAGCCAGACTAGGAAACAAACAAACCCAAGCAAACACATGAGCTTCTTGGAGGAGGAAGTTAACCCTACCTCTCTGAACGCAGGCATCTGCCGCCAGCAGGTCTTGAGCTCACAGGAGCCGGAGACGCCATGGCACTTGCAGCCGACCCTCATGTCGTGTTGCAGCAGCTGCGGACCAACAGACGGGACCTTAGACATTTCGGTATGTCCCTATTGCAAACACCCTACACCGTGTTACCTCTGCTCAGGCAGTGTCAGCCACTTACCAGAACCCCTGCAACGCATGATGTTGGGAACTTATACAAAGTATTACCTTGCTATAGGTTTGTATGATGCATATAGCTATAGCATATCTTCACCATTCCTCGAAATGTACGGGTAATTTCGGCATCAAAATTTGAACTTTATTTAATATCTTGTAGTGAACATGAAATACATACTGCAACTGCAGGCTGGCTGCAGGTAGAGCGATGTCTGAAAGAGTAACTCAACACAATAAAAATTTGGACGAACTAACGTCAAGGTATATCCATGTATAAGAACGTATTACTAGCTTGTGCTGCTGGTATTTCTAACAATAAAACTAAACACACGCACAGACTAAGAGAGGGATGTCTCTTGGTTATGCCCAAGCAACTGATGTTGTTTTCCCTTGCACGCACTGGCCACTACCTCCAAGTCACTGTTCTAATAACTTGCAGGGGCTTCTTTAGATGTCAAAAAAGTAATCTCATCGGACATACTTATAAGATGATCGTAACTGAGGCTGACTTTCCCTTCACAGTAAAGTAACCATAAGTCCTGAAGTGCTAAGGGAGAACTGAACGGAAGGTTCAGCACTGCACACGCACGTACAGGCGCAGTCACCACACGACACCGCAGGTCGTATATTGAACAGGTCGTCAGTGTCTGCAGCAGCGCCTCTGAGCACCACCTTATGGCAGAGGGGGGGGGCGGAGTCCCTGTTATTTCCCATAATCGTCCTCGAGCCACAAACAGGAAGCTGTTTAATTCCTCTTCTAGTGCATTAGATATAAGATCCTATGCATGAACTTTCTACCTACGTAATATTCCTATGCTTGCCTGCCACGTCATCGTCACATAATTGATGTGCAGTAGCGGCCATAATCGTTCGGACACATAAAAACTCATCAGAAAATCTTCAAATACATCAATATTTTTGAAGGCATTAAAGTTTAATTTTACACAAGTTGAGCAACATGTCATAGCTAAACTGTGTTAAAATTTTAGCTGCCGGGGCGTAAGTTTCGGTGTCTCTTTGAGAATGGGCCTGTTGGTTCGTCTACTGCCGCCTATCTAATCTAAAAAAATAAAAAATAAAACAAAAGTTACAAGCAAATGAATTATAATAGTAAGAACTTAGTCCGGACAAAAAGTTCGGACACTTCATTTTTTCGATTTTATTATAGAAAAAAAAACTAATGTTGCCGCAGAAAGAGTTATGTGGACTGGGTTAAACACACTTGCAGTCATTATCGATGCAACATCCGCTCTATGAACATGCCTCGGGGAGTCCCTACACTTTCTTCTATTCGTGAGTTAAAAAAGTTCGGGTAACCTTAAAAAATGATAATTAAACACATGAAATGAGGCTACAAATACGAACTACGTTATGAATTAAACTTTTTAGCATTTAGTACTTTGTGTGGTACTCTTAAATGTCGATAACAGCTGGACATCGTCTACTACAAGAGCTGACCAAATTGCAACAGGGCGCTAGCGTTATCTTGCGTAAAAATTAATTATGAGTTGAAGAGGCTACGAAGATCGGTACTACATGTTTTTGTAAAAGTTCCTTGTATACCTGTGCGTTTACTTTTCCTTGTAGACGAACTAGGGGACCCGTGCGGCGTGCTGAGATCATGCCGAAAACCATAACGCTTCCGCCGCTGAACTTTACACTTGACGCAATTTTTGGACAATCTCTCACCAGTTGAACGACGAACAAATCTTTCTCCATCGGAGCCAAATAAATTGAACTAAGATTCATCGCTAAAATGAATCTTAGACCAGTCTTCTCGAGTCCGAAGAAAGTGTTTTGCTGCATAATTCATCCGAGCATTTCTATTCTTCTTACTAATTAAAGTCTTGATAGCTGGAGTTTTCGGATGCAAGTCTGTTTCATTTAAGCGGCGTAAAACTGTCTTCCTATACACTTGGATTCCATGCGTATCACTAGCTTCGCGGGAAATCTCTGCTGCGGTTTTAAACCTTTTCTTCTTTGACAATCTAAACAATACACTATCCCTCTTCTCGAGGCTTTGCGTGGTCTATCACTTGAAACACCAGCGGTACTTGAACCATCTGGTCATATTTAGTCAGTATATCGCTAACCACATTTTTAGGTCGATCAACTTTGTCTGCTATTGCCCTTATTGAAAGTTTATCATCATGACGCAATTTCACGATTAACTCACGAATAGAAGAAGGTGTAGGAACTCCCAGAGGCATGTTGGTAGAGCGGATGTTGCATCGATAGTGACTGCAAGTGTGTTTAACCCAGTCCACATAACTCTTTTTGCGGCAACATTGTTTTTTTTCCAAAACAAAATGAAAAAATGAAGTATCCGAACTTTTTTGTCCAGACTAAATTCTTACTATTATAATTCATTTGCTCGTAACTTTTGTTTTATTTATCCAGAACAGCTAAAATTTTAACACAATTTAGCTATGACATGTTGCTCAACTTGTGTACAGTAACACTTCAATGCCTTCAATAATACTGAAGTATTTAATGATTGTCTGATGAGTTTTTAGGTGTCCGAACCATTGCGACTGCTACTGTATGTATGCATTATCGCTTCATGCGAGCAATAGACCTAATAGTAGTACGCTACGGCACGGTTTTCCACTAACTTCTGCCCTAAGCCTGGCACTGTTCATCGTATCGTTTTCTATCGATCTTGTTAACAACATTCAGAATTCAGAGCAGGAGAAGAGCTTAAAACGGTTAAGCCGCAGCACAATGCAAACCTCTACAGGACAAAGTCTTGTCGATGGGAGGAGGTGTGTGCTCGATGGCATCAACTGCTAATTTTACAAAGGCACGGCAACACCCAGCCAGTGTCATGCTAGAAATATTGAGTGTCATGCCATAAGCCTAACCTTGAACAGGCGTTGCTTATATGGGGAATTCCGGAATTATACTCACTCTATAAGCTACAACATTCACCACACAGAGAGAGCTTGTACATTTCCCGACCTGGACAGGCAGCATTACAGCGTTGCTATTCATAAGCCCATATTTTATTTTAAAGTATCAAAAATATCCGGTTGCAATTGGAGAATGACTTTGAGCAGAATTCAGTTAGCAGCCATCGATATTCAGCAGTTCAAAACTTCAGAGCTAGAAACTCGCACTTGGCTGTTAGTATTTTTGCTTATTCGAGCTACTGCATTGCTGAAATAAAGATTCTAGGATAAACTGAACCCACTAGGCAATTACTATTAGGCTTGTTAGATCAGAACGGTTAATACTGTGACGTCACTAATGAAGTAACATCAATGTGAATAAATGCTCTAGTTGGGCATCACGGACTCACGGCACAAGCCTATCCCATCGAGCAGCCCTTAGCACACGTTGTATGTTCACGGCTGTAACAACCTATTTATATTTAGTCACTTAGTGATGAAACGGTACAAGGTCCGCCCACTGAAGAGGTACCGATAAATGCAGCGTCCTCGCAACTGATGGGCCATTTTTCATATTGAATGCAATCAGTGACGGCATTGTTGCAAAATTTGCCCATTGAACAATTGATGTTTTACTCCTTACTACTGGAACACGCCCAAAGTTGTAAAGAGAATCGTATACCTAGAAGGTAGTAGGATAGTCGTTAGTGGGACGCCACATCTCTTCAAGTACACATCACCCACTAAGCTCGCTTTCGTTCAAACCACCCACATTTTTAGTAAGAAAAAACATACCTGCCTGCCAGCCTCATTGTTGTGGAGGTTGACCAGAGCCCGTGACGCGCGCCGCTGTTTGAGGGCAGCCCGAGCCTGGGTCCTGATCTCTCTCTGTACCCGCTGCACCCTCTTCTTGTCCCGAGCGTCCACGAACCTGTAATGCAAATAGTCAGCGTGAACAGTATGACGATCAGGTCATTCCAGCTCTCTTATATCGTCTGCTGATGGAGAGAATATTGGGCAGAAGTTCAGAAGATTGTGCGCCGTTTTCCTGCTGCAGCGCCAACTTTCACTTGTGACTAAGTTGGAGAGCGGGCAGCAAAAATTTTCTGACGGTGAGCGTAAATTAATACGGAAGAATGAAAAGGCGTTAAAACTGTGAAAATAAAAAGGGGTAGGGTGCATGCATCATGTTTACTTTACATATGTCTTCGTCCAATAACGATATCATTCTCTTTAAACATGTGATAGTTTTACACTTGCAAGATATCCTAAAAAAAAACCTTCGGAAGTAATAGTGTCAGACATGAAGGTAAAAGTGGAAGTGTCTAATACATTCCAACATTAGGAACTTGCTGTACTCCAGTTTACACTTACTGCTCATTATAAATTGACAAAGACGGCAGACTGAGTGTTTTCAGTTTAATGCGATACGGGGAAAGAATCACGTAATATCTGTTAAGCATCTGTGGAGCACTGCGCATTAGCACATTTGGTTTTGTGCAGCAGTTTATTACGCATAGATACTTTTACAGGTGCTTCCGGACATTAATATGTACTGCATATCTTATATAAGCCATTCAGTTAATTTACCACAACTGTTCATGCAATTAAAACGAATATAGTACATAAAATAATACTACATCACCACTATTGGCTACGGAGGTCATACAGCTGTAGATGAAATTACTGTAATTCAAGGAAAAAAAGCTTAATAAAAGTCAGAGAATACACAAAAAGTCTCCGGTGTTTGTCCCACAGATTTCATTTACTCACATACGAACATAAACTGCGAGTACCTCGTAACTGTAAGGTATTTAACTTAACGGCACGCTAAAGAATTTAGCATGTATATCGTTGTGTATTGGCGTTAACATCTATATCTTTACAGCCATTATAGACGATTGTTGTATTAGAAAAGTAACAAGCCAAATTTGGACAGGAAAACGCACTGAAAATATGGTAAATAATATAACAAAAAAAGTATCTCAGTAGTATTAGACGCTTGCTGAGCAAATTAACAGTACTAATAAACCGCGCTAGAAATTAACAAATATTAATTATCCCTACAGGGACACCTGCACGTGAGCTCGGATGAACGAGACACCGTATAATCATTACCTGAGCCGGTTTTCATTCAAATAATTCCTTACAGTGTCAACTGCTATAATAGTTTTTTACACTAACATGAATTTGCATGTCACCTGAATTTAAAGTGAGCGTAAAATTAGCTAAAGCCATTTTCAGTGTTACGCCACTAAATTTGAATTTATACTCGTAATATTATAAAGATGACTCGACGGTCGTTCAAGAGCTTTTGTCAATTGCGACTATTGGTTGATAGACAACTTTATTGTGTAGTTACACATTGGTTGTGTACATTTAGGCCTATTCGATGCGGATCAGTTTCTTTCTGGGAAACCAGTACTTAGTCATTCCAAATGGAATATAGATTTTCTCCAATTAGTTATTTAGTTTTCAACACATCACAATGTAAAAATATCTAATATTCCTCTCATTTACCTTTGCTGTTCCAAGCGAACTACCTCTGGCGCATAAGATTAACTTTACCAGGACTAAGTTAAAATCGGTTTATCAAGTATAGCATTGTTGAGGCATCATTTAAAATATAAGGTACGCTAATGTCTGTATAGGTTTATTATTTAGTTTACTGGCGTCAACACTTCTTATTTAACGTGCCAGACTTAATTTGCCCTAAGAAGTAAACAATATTTATTCTAAAACGGACAGCGTTTTAATGTACTTGCGTATATGTCAGGTTGTTCCATCTTACTAGTCGCACTGAGTTCGTAACTCCTTCGTCATGTGCACCTTATTTAGCGCGGGTAACAAGCATATTCATTACGAAGTTGCGTTTTCTTCCCTGGTTAGAAGTACCGAGTGCAGTAGCACATTGGCTTGTGTTTTCTGCTGATCCTCTGTTGCAGCTCTCCCTCTCTTACTTCACCGTTCAGTGTCTGTCAGCAGATACACTTTCATTGGCCCAGAGAAGGTCAAACCATTTTGATGATACTGCAGAACTAGCCTTTACTTCCTGACAAACAGCGTTTGAGCACAATCGCACATCGGTCGTGCGCATCACAATCCTTTGTTGCAGTGACCTCGCTACTGCCCCCTTCCCTGACCCGGCAGCCACGAGGGTCTCCCTCGTGCGTGCTCGAGGACCCTCACTCAAGATCGTCCCTTGGACTGCCCTCTGCCGTACTCATTAGCGTCTCGTCGCTCCTCAGCAAGACAATAACCGCTCCGCTACGGTCGGTCTTGACCAGCAGCCGGAGTCTTGTAAGTTCATTTTGCATCGAATATTGCACATACGGCGGTCCCGGCCCGTGCTTTTACTGCAGCTGCGCTAGCTATGCTGATGTCAAATGACTCAATATCTTGTTTCCAGCATCAGTGGAGAGGTTGACTGCTTGCAGCCTGTCGGTAAGTCTTAGTTCCAACACTTCTTCCATCGGCGTTTCCAACTTAGCTAATTCGTAGAGCTCGGAAAAAGTAAGGAAAGCGTTATCCATCTAGTTCACTGTCTGTGGGGAGAGGACGCTGTTCACCCTCTTCAGGTCGTAGTTTGCGACCACGGAAAAAATCAACAGTAAAATAATTATTATCAGGCGAGTATCCAGTATTTACTGCATTTTGAATTCCGTCCCGCTGGAATAAATCGAAATTTCAAGAGAGACGGTCTCAGTTCCGTGCTTGTCCAATACAGAACACTGGATAGATGAATGGAGGATTCAAATCGTCTGCACGTGCTAAAGCCCGTGGCAACCGTAACCTACTGGGCTACAGCGGCCGAAAGATTTGTGACCGTAACTCAAAATACGGTTATTGTCAGCTGTTTCTGATTGCCACAAGAGAGCGCCATCTACCGATGAGCATTGTAAGCTCACTTTAAGCATAAATAATAAGAAAGTTTTGGGTTGGTTGTGACTTCTCCAGAGTTTAACTCCTTGTTCATTTGTATTTATAAATGTTTCATACATTTTAAAGTATTTGAAGTGGATGTTTCTGAACGGGAAATTGCGTCACTATTGCCCATTTTGGGCTGTGATTTTAACCATTTTGGAACGGCGGGTAACTGGGGTAGCACAAGCAATTTGGTGTTGTATAACATGTATAACACGCCTCTAGAAAGAAAATGCTAACCGTTTCTAGGATTGAGGGCGTTATCAACTGTTCTCGAAAGCTGTTAAAGATTTTGGGGTTTTGATTGCAAACGAAGTTGCGGTTCCTGGCAGATTTTAGGGTTTTTAGGGTGGTGACTGCGACACAATATTTTGAAGGAGTAGCCGATGACGGCGTAACACGCGTTCTGATCACACAGGGCAACCAACACACGGAGTAACTTGCGATTTGACGCCGTAATGTTGCCCTCAACAGCGATAGCTCGGCGTCCGCAGTGAGATTACGAAAGATGTTTTTGTTAGGGCTTAGTAAGAAGCTCGCGCTGGGGAGAGTAGCTGAAAATTTTGTTTTTGTTGGCCGTCAAAAGCAGCGGCGGCGGAGGGTGTCAGCGGCAGACAGCAGGCGCTGCAATTGCTCTGCTGCAACAAAACATTGGTGCAAGGATTTGTTGTGTTTTGTGGGTCTGATTGAGAGCAGGGCTCTCGACGCTGCAATCAACAGAATGGCGAAGGCACGAATCAGCTGTTTTGCGTCCTATTAGCTGCTATAATTAACTGATATCACGAAAATGGAATCAATGGTGACTGGCTTTATTTATTCATTAATTCCTTCGTCAATCTTATACGAAAATACGACTTTAAAGAGTATCAAGTACAAAAGTAATAAAATGCTTTGAGTAGCAACTGAGATACATATGAAACACCTGAATATATGAAAAACTCATTATTATCCCCAAAGCTTTGCCGCTACCTGCTGAATTTTTTCAAACACGAACGAATGTCCACTGTTGTGTAAGCGGCTGACAGATGCTGCACACTTTGCATTAAGCCAAACAAAGCTCCGGTGCTAATACTGCAATGCGGTGTTCGGCTTAGACAGCTATTGGAACGGAAGCACAGCAACTTCACCTTGGTAGCATTTTCATGTATTTGGCGACAGCGGTTTTGAGTAAGAAGTTAATTTTAAAACTGTCTTAGAGACAAAGAGCGGTGGCTTTGGCTCGCTCATTGCATAGAGCTGCCTGCAGGATTCAGAATTAGGTAGAAGAAGCTGCAACTGGGAAATTGCAAACAGAAAGGACCCCTATATCCTGATATAGTCAATATTTATATTGCTTATTATAGGGCTACCCTAAAACTGCCTGCTTCCATATGGATATTATGAATGAAAGGGAGGCGCTAGCGGTGAGAACACAAAAAGTAGAGGAAATTTGCTTTTTTACTCTAGCGCCGCAAGTGACCACACGGGCCACCTTCTATGTTCATAGATAAAAGTTTCGATGGAGTCTGAAAGTAGCAGAAAACTTGTTTTTTTTTTTTAGTTCTTGATCTTGAAAAAATGAGCGAATAACAACATTACTGCTTCAATGTACTGGAAATCGATGTATAGTTCACCGAACTAGATTGTGCTTATTTAGTTTAGGATTTTTTGTAAATATAATTAGAATGCTTTCCATAAGTAAAAATTATGGGATCGTATTCATCAATAATGGGAACCGTAGATATTCATTTAATAAATGAGTAACAGTTAATATCTCTAGCTAGCTCTATCTCGTCAGAAACAGTTAGACATTCCCTAGTTTTGTCAAGCCACAATCGGTCACTGCAACCGCAGCCAACCTATGCAGGGAATTCAGTTTGATCTTTTCTAAGCTGATCTTGTTTAGGCAACGTCCTAAGCACTAATATTGTTAATATGTATGAGCTTCAGTAATCAGCTTGACCTCATAGTATAACTAGAGCACGCTGAGAGCACATACCTCCGCCCAGCTTGGCAACGGTAGCGAAAAATTCAAGTTGGTTCTGAAACCATAATTTTCTTTGTATCAACACCAAAATCTAATCACTTGTGCCTTTAAACAGTATTAACAGTTTCATCAATTTTGTTGAAGATCGGTTCTTAACTTTTCGAGTTATTCTGCTCACAAACATTATAACAAACATTTATCAAACTCACAAACAGACCAACCAGTCATCACCAAGATTTATTCATTTATTTTTTTTTAACATTACTAACAACTCCTGTTGATTTAATAAAGATCTATTCATAACTTTTTGAATTATTATACTAAAAAGCATAACATTAAAAACAGCGACAAACAAACAGACAGATCATCACAAAAATTTTGCCATTTACTCTTGGTAATATACATAGCAACTCATGCAAATTAAAAAAAAAATCCGTCTATAAGTTTTTGTGTTATGGCATCAAGAAAAATAGGGTATACGAACAAACGAATGAATGGATCGTCACCAAAAGTTAATCATCTGTTCCTCCTAACATACCCAACAATCCATGTAAATTTCGTGGAAATTCGTCCATAACTTATTGAGCTATCTTAGGGACAGACAGAATAACATACAAACTCGACGAAAACAAAACCTCCTTGGCGGAGATAATTAGACTTAATTTTAAGCAGTGTCTTTATTTCATGCCAAACAAATTTCATGGAGTTGAAAGAGAATCCAAAAGCAAGAGTATGGAAAAGTATTTGTATAAATCCAGTCATTTCCTTTTCAGCGTCTTTACTAATGTTTCTCGACTAAGAAATTCACGGGACAGTCTTCTCAAACGACAACAGCTACAGTAGAAGTTAAATAAACCACCATGGAGACTACCAATGGTAGCTCTGTTTTGTATTTATAGCGCTATACATGGAATGATTAGAGTATTAACGATAAATTAGTTCAGCACAAACAGCTATGTCGAGCACTTTAAGGATTAGTATCTTTCACTGGATTGATTTTTCATCTCGCTGGATGCGTCTTCTTAGCGGTAGAAAATTCTAAAATCGTTAGCCTATGTGCGTTTTGCAGTGCGTCCATGTGCCTCACATGGGGTGCGAGACACATAAATTGTGTATGTTGTGTATGTAGCTGTGTATTTATTTAGAAAATCAGATAGCCATTGTTTGTTAATTTGTTAATAGCTATACCTATGTAGATGCTGCTGTTCATGGAAAAAATTATATTGAATTTTGAGAATACTGGAACGCTTAAGTTTTCCAGTCTATTGTTTATCAGATACTTAACAGAAAAGAAGAAGTCGGCACATGGGACCCGAAAGTCGAACATTGTTTTCAAAATAAGAGCAAATTTTTCCCTCACTCAGAAAAGCAATTATACTCTAGATATTCCATTATTACATACATTATAGACTTTGTGTAACTTTAAAAGTTTTACATTAGCATTCAGCAAACACGAAACCGCCAATATCAGCGATGAAGTCACGATTTGGCTAACGCTTACCTGTATTGTTCTCACTGGAAAATTGAACCCTGATATACTTTCCAAGAGGAGACTTTCAAGCCTCCTTAATTTTCACTTTTCAAACAGTAACGCTGACTGACACATTAGCTAGCAAAAGTTCCATATTTCAGAAATGACACACTAATGCTCCAAGACCATCTTCCAAAACGCAAGAATGCCGGGAGTTATTCTGGTGTCATTTGCTTCTGCCACTCAAGAGTTCAGACGGACAATCCTCTTGGATGATCAGTTGGCTTAGGGCCACTCAAGCGCCACTCAGCTTCGTCCTTTCCCATTACGTCGGTCGCTGCTTCAGGGCCGGCAGCTGTCGCTGTCGGGCCGACGTCGCTTTCATGATATATAATTATTATGTGTATCCTGGCCTCCGCAGGGCGCTGCTCCCACCACCGAACATCTTACAACTAAGTGCGGGCTGGGGATAAAATCCCGAGGATATATGTTTTGAATATAGCACCGCAGCTGTATATAAGAGACTGGGAATATTTACTAGCAGGCATTCTCTCAGAGTACGATCATTGGCGCCCTCTGGTTGATAGACCGCAAGCAACTTCAAGATTTAAGACTTGGAGCGGCGACTTCTGCGATTGGCCTAATGGGTGGAGTGGTACATTATATAATTTTTGTGCATAAGAGGACACTGAAGCATTTTGTGACCTTGTAGATCGCTGCTTTAGGGTAGGCGGATAAAAATGCTAAAACTCTTCGAAACCGTGATTACTACTCTTTTGCAGTTTCTGCAGGCTCTAGGAGTATAAAATATGTAGGGTAATTCAGATCACGGGTGAATCCCAATTTGTCTCGGTGAAGTTCTCACAAATTAGCAGATTATTGGCATGCAAGGAATCATGAACATATAAGTGTACCATCAACGTCTGAATACGTGACTTCTGAGGCTATACTTTAGCAAAATTTTTTATAGATAGAGGTATTAGTAAATTAAGATTTGATAATTTAAGGGACTTACCCGTACTTAAAACATAGCCTATTATGATTATAAAAATGACAAGTGACCCTAAGGTGATATCTAATAGGAATTACTGTCAACGTCATTGGGCGAATCCAGGCCAGACACTGAAACCGTATTGGTCGCACTTGTGAAGTGCGAATTCCGATCAGAACTGGTGGTGATGCGATAGCCACAAAGTATTCTAATAGTTTCGCGGTCTGGTGGGGGTGAGATTATTCAACAAAATGCCACGTCACATTCGAAATGTCACCGGTGCAGAGACTGCAAAAATTTAAAAACTTACAGGACGTATACCTACTGAAAGTGCCAGAAGAACCTGCTGTAAGCGGTTACGTGAACTGTGAGGATAATTTGCTGTTAGCCATCCTGTTGGTCACGGACTGCAGCATCACCTAGCACAAGAGGGGTGGAGTGCATAACGCCACCTGGACATCGTCCGAAGTATCATTAAGGTAATCAAGGTATCAAATTTCAGCAAGGCATAATTCACAATACTTCTAATTTCCTCACGTCACGATCTTGACTAGCGTACGTGCGGGACCTCATATTCCACT
>LQNS02278157.1:2858905-2873628 GCA_001587735.2 Parhyale hawaiensis
GGTTTCTCATTCGCAGCGAACGTTCGTATTATTGGAAAGCCTTCTCTAAGAACAGTAACTCCGTCGTTATTATTATCGCTTAGCTACTTTACTTTTAATGCGCTTCTCACTGACGGCTCAAGTATCCATAGAAGTGGAAGGCAAACGAAGCTTATCGTTCCTTTCAGGGAAATTAAAGAGAGATTCTGGAGACAAGATCTTGGATTCTTGCCGCGCGAAGTCATTGTCGTGACACCCATTAGTTACTTAAGAATCCATTAAGCTCACCTTAAATGTTCGATATACTGTAGTTTGTTAGTGAGCCTCGACCACTGCTTTGGGGGCAACAAATAAAATCTTCTAAATAAGTGCCAAATTTTCCACATTTTTCATCTAGCTAAAAGCCACTGTATCTCGACAGTGGTTATACTGTTATCTTAGTGAAATGACGTGGGTTTAGTCGAAAACTATTGGACTTAATTTTCACAAGGAAAATATTTTAATATCCTCTTAGCTATAGTCCAAAAAATTGTCATAAGTGTTATATTGGAAGAATATGGCAGTTTTACCGATAAGAAGCTGCAACTTATGCTAGAATGCTCCTGACATAAACCAAAACTCGAACGTAACAAACTCCTGTCAGTCTCTCAACATTCCCAAACATTATAAATATGATAGCATCTTCTTCCATTAGAGGACACACAGGCAAAAATCATCACTTTGCACTCAAAAGTAACATTTTTACCCTTCTTGAGAGCATCTTGAGCGGCAACGCGACCGTTGCGTCTGTTTGTGGGATATTCTATGCGACATTCGAAGAAATGACGCTAGGGCCTCCACGATTTTTCCTCTTACCAATAGTCAGTTGAGGAGGCTTGGTAGAGTGGGCACACCGCGGCACTAACTTGCTCTCTTCCAAAAGTATGAATTAAAAACATCTTGTACTAAGTCTCACGCAAATTGATATGCTCGAGACCAAAAGCCTAATGTCTCTTTTAGATTAACGACTGAATAATATCCAAAGTGAGAAATCGAACGCTCAGGACTGAAGCTTCAGCACCAGACAAGCTAAAGCTAGTTGCAGTAGACTTTCTTAATCGAAGTGGGAGAACGCTATGCATATTGTAGCAACCCTCGACCCGTACTTGGCAACTAAAAAAAAAAAAAACAATAACTTACTTTAGCTACGAAGGCAAGTTCCAATAAGAAGTTGTTGCTCAAAATGAGCACGCTGCAATTACGATGTAAACACTTTATTCGGCTGGAGAGCGCAGGGAGTAAGAAACTATTTTCTAGATAAAGCCAAGCGAAATCTGTAGGTAATTAGCCGATGTCAATAGGAATCGGCATCGAATAATGTCCTTAATTTTCCGATTTGGGGAAAGCGGAGTGCTGAGTGTCGCTTGAGCCGGCAGGGAACTGTGGCTGGCACAACATGGAGCTCTCTGATATATACTGTAGCTACTGCGCTGCAGGCAGCGACGTGAAGAAAATTTTGGCCTTATTTGGTGCCCCTGTTTGCATCAGCGGGTCGTCCTTAAACCGAGACCCGAGAATGCATCAACAATATGGTAGGTGCATCTTGATGCTAGGTACTAGGTGACACTCTTTAACTAACTATCGGGGCCGCATAACACTCCTGACAGATTGATGACGCACGTGAGTGTCTCGGCTTAGGGACAAGCTGTTCAAACGTTATGCTACAAAAACCGGTAAAAATTTCTCCTAACGATGAGACGAAACTTCAACATCGAATAGCGATCTGCATGGTAGTATGAAACCTTAACACGCTTCGAACGTGTGACCAAACAACGAAACCTTTTCAACTTTTTTTTAACAATACTTATTTTTGTAATTTGTATCTTCTTAATAAATTTCAAATATCCACGTGTTTGCATTTCAGTTAAAAAAATAGATGTTACTGATTTATCGTAAAAATATACTTAGAAGAAAAGCCGTAGATTAAAAAAAGATCTTGATATAAGCCTATGCATATCAGGTTAATTTTGTTCGTTGGCTACAAGTATTTGTTGTCCTATTATAGTCTTCCCGGAAACAGAACAGTTGTAGTAAGGTAGCTCAACGAGGGCCGTCTGATGCCTCTCCCAGCTCTTCTGCTGGGAGAGGACGGATCGAGCAGTAAAATGTTACGGTGGATCTGCCTGCTGAGTTTGTGGTGGCGACGTACACACTTCACGACGCATCACACACCTATGTACCTGTGTCCAAAGTCTTCACTGTGTAGCAACGTGTCGCATACTCGAGTGTTGGGACGCTTGCATTGTCGGAGATGGCTCTTCACTAGTGGCCCGCCTTGTTATTACTATTATTATTAAAACTTCACGCTCGGACCCCCACGGACAGGTAGCATGACCCAAATGAAGCACTTTGCAACACCGGGAAGCCCGAAACGCTGCTAAAGGAAACCCAACAAAAAGCCATTAACAGCTTACCTAAACGGCTGCAGGCCAACATGACCGATAGCCGATGCCAGCAATGAGTTCCAAACCCCAACAGACCAGGGTACGAAGCACAACCGAACTGATTACTTCGGCACCTAACATTCTCCAACGTGAAAGAGTGCGCGCCGACCGCAGCACGTGTAATTTTCCTAGAGACTTTGAGGGCAGTGACAGAAGAATGCAACCAATGCCTCTCATTAGTCTACATCTTATAAAACTTACAGAGTTCGGCCACTCCTCATGGGGACAGGTTCACCAGATCATTATCCGCTCATAGCCTGCTTACCGAACTAACAAGCGGTCTAACAGACGTAAGTGACTGTCAGCAGCTGAAGCCTTGACCGGTGAGCAATACTCCAACACAGGCAGCAGAAAAGCATAAAAGCTTCTGCGGAAAACCTCACTATCACCAAACACAAAATTCACCGTACGCAGAAGCCCACTCGTACTGGAAGCATGTGACATCAGTCGCCTATTATGCAGCTCAAAAGTAAGGTTCTCATAAAAGACAACACCAAGAATCTCCAAGGAGCTAGACTCCTGAAGCAAAGCGTTATCTATTTCCAGATGTGGATGCTGCGATACAAGTGTCCTAGACCGACTGATAATCATCAACTTGGTTTTAATGCCATTCAGCTTTATACTCGATCATTCTTGGCTGACGCCGTGACCAGTTTTAAGAATTTGCGAGGTAGTTCATTACGAGTTTCTTCTCCCCAATTACGAACCTGCTAGAGACCTACAGACTTGATCTGACAGAGAATTACATCGTTGGGTATGACAGAGCAGTTATGGGACAGGTTTCAATGGAAGATGCACTAGCGTGACTCATCACATTTGCATCTCTCATCTTTTGTGAGCTACACGTGTAAAACCCCCCTTCTGAATCAATTTTAAAACCTCTCCTTTTCGTGGCTTAATAATGCAGATCTATATCATTCTTACGATTAAATTTCATTTTAATCGTTTAGAAAATATCTGATTTGAATAAACTTTCATCAACTATTTTGCTTCTGTTCGCTTTTTTTACACACATTTTTTAATTCAATCAATGCAAATTCTCTACCACCATCCTAGAGGCAGCTCGAATGAATACGATGCATAGTTTAAGGTAGGTTCCTTTAGCAGCAGTTTTTGACGTATTTTTCACTTTTAAAGGGCAAGAACACAACAATGAACATTAGCCAAGTGATAGAATATTTTACAACAACCTAGCATCATATAGCCGCTAAATAAAGTTGTAGAGCAAACTGAACGGGGGAGGTCGGTGTTATTTGCGCAGTCAGTTTATTTCATCGATGCGTGATTTACATTGAATTCTGATATAACTTCATATATTGCATGGATTTGTAAGGATTCAAAACTTCTCAAGCCTTCATGGAATTATTGAATTTCAACAGTTTCCTCGTTTATAACTGTAAGAAATTTTTATGTCCACAGCTTTTCCTGTAGTTTCAGCATATATATATATATTTTTTATAGTTTGAGAAACAAATTGTTGGTAAAGAACGCATGCACTAAATAAGCGAAGATATACTGTATTTAAAACGTTGCATGCTTCCTCTAGGCCAGTGTTTCTTAACCTTTTTGGAGATACTGAACCCCTCAACTCCATACATGCATTCATCGAACCCTTCGTAGATGGAAAAAACAGTATGTTCGGTTTTTCATTAAGTTCGAAGCACATGTATACATATAACTATATACTGTATTAGTGGACAAACTGTACCATGTATTATTTGCTCACAAAACTGCCGATCCCCTGAAACTGACTCACCTAACCCCTGGGGTTCGATCGAACCCAGGTTAAGAAGCACTGCTCTTGACAATTCAGTTATTTTCAATAAGAAGTATGTCCCTGGCATGTGCGTACCAGTGTTGAGATATAATAGAAAAAAAAAAACTGAGTGCATTAATAGTATAGTTTTTAAATTATTGTTAAAAAACCAAAAAACCAAGATGATGGCACAGCATAGTCCTTGCATATAGTGCAATTCCCTCATTAAATGGTCACTCTGAAACTATTTCATATATGACCATGTTGCTATCTTTCTGGATTCAAAAATAACGAGATATGGCATTTGACGACATATGATATTACAATATTTTGAGGTGCGTACTGCTCGAAAGTATATTAATGATTTATTCGCTTACAATATGGAATCCTCATGGGATGAAAACATAAGCAGATCTTCATTAGAACTCAGTGAATTTGTAGAAGAGGGAAAGAAACAATCTTCCTATGAGGAATAACCGAGCATAACAACCTGATCAAAACATGGTGACTACACTCATTTAAAGGTTTAGCAATTAGTGTTGGACACTTGGAGAATATAGCGGATATGGCTGGTCTGAGAACCTGTCAGCTTGAACCACGCATATATATAGTGACAGCCAAAATTTAACACAGGTAGGAAAGAAACCAGAGGGGGGCTCAGTAAGTTGGTGCAGGAGTTCAGAAGAGGATAGGCAATATTAGGCATACGTCATCCTTTCACTGAGCATGATTTCATAGTCTACACAGTATCTGATGCAGCTAGTCCAATAGGCGCTGCCAGCTATATCTGCTAACAGTTAACCAATTCAACAATAAATAGGCATTTATCCGACGTTTTGTAGTACCATTCACTATGTACTCGTAAGCAGCCGATAGATGCCTATAATGCCTATGAATTTCCGTTTGGGAAGCGGTCCTCTAGAACGCCAACTCCTAGCTCGCGCATCTCCCAACGGTGGCCTGGTTTCGCAAAATCTCCCAGCAGAGAATGGAAGCACAGAACGGAAAGTTCAAAGCTGCTGTACCGATTTAAAGACACAGATTATGTCATTTCATTATGTTAAATTTCAAAAAAAATTTTTATATAAAAACGGTTTTTAACTTTTAAGCGTTGTGAAAGAGAACAAATAACTTAGTGCAAATGAAAAAAATATCTGCAAAACAAATGATATTTATGCACTTGTTCCCTGTGCGACACAGTTTCAGTAGCTATAAGTATTAAACAAGTATTAAACACATCAGACCAAATGTTATACTTAGACGATTGAGGAGTTATTCAGACTATAATCAACAAAGGGTTACATCGTCAACTCTTTGAGGAGCAAACGTTCGCTCTATTTGATAAAAAGTTATGATTTATGACCGCACACCTGGTGTTATCGTAAATGTAGCAGCGGAGATAATAGCCACTTCTAGTTCGTCACAATGTATAAAGATACACGGTATGAAAAATACAGCATCATTTTTTAAGCAATTTAACACAGAAGAGATCAAATTACATATATTTAACCAATATACAGTGCAATAAAAATATTGCATAATGTACAAATAGCGATCTATGTATATTAATTGTACTTGTGTATTAGAGTAGATATAGTAGACAATAGACTGACCAACAGGCCCATTCCCATAGAGCATCCGGGACTTAATTAACGTTCCGGCTCCAGCCCTTTATGAGCTAGGGCCATTATATCAGAGTCATAGAGACATCTCTGGAAGAAAAGAAGAAAATTAACTCAGTCAAAGAGTTGGTCGAATAAGCATAATAATTTACTGCAGATGCGCGGAGCTCGGGGACATTAAGTAAGTTGGGGAGTGAAAGAAAGTGAATTACGGTGGTGTAGAATCTGTGGCCGTTACGAGTTTGCGACTCTTGGAGGACGAGTCCGTAACTGTGGAGTATGTTGCTCCCAATGTATATCACCGTGTAGGTAAAATATGTTGCTGAAGGATAAGGGCACGCTCGATTGGCACTCGAAATTAAGATTTCCAAGCTTGACTTGTCATTACATTAGGCAGTTGCACTGACTTCGCTTCGTTGCATCGAGTTTCAGCTCTAAGTAATTGAGCCCTGAGACTTCCAGCCCCTTAATCTTCCTCCGCAAAATGGAGTTTTCAGCCAGCTCGACTAAATCAGGTCGCATCCAACACTTAGTAGCACGATGCAAAGTTGCAAAGTCAACGCTCCACTCTAAAGTTCCTGAGAAGTCCTGCCTCAACATCTTAATATCAGTTGCCAATAGAAAGCGCCGTAATAGAGTAGCTACATAAATGCAGCAGACCGCAGCTACACAGAAGCGTGCAGAAGTTAGCCCGACAGAAGGTTAAGAGGCCCCGCCACTTCTGTATCGCCTGTGTCGAGCTTCCAATAACAAGGAAGCCCCGTTGTTACTCGACCGCCTTGACGTCTTTGTGCTTTCTCTGATCCATCACGGAGGGGGGAGGGCTGGTGACGGGAACATCCTCACATGGTGGTGCGGGCAGTAGCTGCCGCAGCCGGGCCGTGTGCCGTCAATACTAAATATATATTTTTCCCCCATGCGAAACAGCTCAAACTGCTGAGGAAGTGCGAGCTGTTTCACTCTACTGACCAATTTAGTTGGCTCGCAGAACTATTTTGGTCCAAAGCACGGTTGGTGACTCTATAATGCAATCGAGATTATATAGAATCGGTACAAGTCTAGCATGCGGCCTAGTCATGAGTATGCGCTAAGTTAGGTTAGGTTAGAATAGGTTAGATTACTTAAGAATAAGTTAGGATAGCCTTGGTTCAGCTATACTCTGCGACTAGCCCAACATACAGACGCACATATTACAGCTGCATGTCAGGCAGGCCGTATGCTGTGCCGGCACCAGAGGAGCAAAGAAGCGCCAGCGTTGCACGGCGGCTCTGAATTAGCACCGTGCATCGAAGCGAACTAACCCATTACAGGGCAAGTAACAAAGTGTAATTACAATAATAGTTCCGTTATGCTATTCGCACGAGTACGTTCAGCCCCTCCGTAAAAAGTAAAGGGCGTATAGGCACCAGTGTGCCTCTCAGCCTGTGTGTCCGCTCCCTTCAGGCTACAGCTGTTCGGGTGTCAGAGCCAGTCACATCATTTGCGCGTGAGGTTGTGCTAAACTGCAGGCTGTGGGTTGCTGAGGGACTCTCTCGGTAGATCTGCGCATTGGTTGTAGTCACCTACCAAGCAGCGACACCTGGCAGAAGTTACATTTTCAGTTCCACACCTGCTCGTGTGGGCTGCTGATATGAACGGAAGATTTGTCAGTTGCTTTCGTAAACCACGAGTAGGAATGTATCAAACTTCGGCATCTGCAGCAGCTTGTGTGTTGCACTGAATAAATGAAGGCTTTGCTGGACTGCAGGGATAGAGAGGGTGAGGATATTTAGGGAGGTGCTCACTGCAGCTCACATACCAGGCGAAGCTCAGCCCTCAACATGTAAATTTCAACAATGAATCCCACAAGAATAAGTAACAAGCACGGAGACAGCAGCAACCACGACAGTATGCCCAATTTAGAAATGTTATAAAGAACATTAAATGGTAAGAAATAAAAAGAGTAAAAGCAGATGTTCTTGGACCACTCTCCACCATCATTACAATCTAAAAATTATGCAAATTAAGTCACTAAGGTTCAAAGTAAAGCCTCATTTCTCCTAGGAAACAACACAATGAATATTAGAACGCCTCGTGGCGTAAGACCATCTCCTGCGGTGAATGGGGGCAAATTTCAACTCCGTCATTTTAGATGACCAGCTTACTCTAAGAGCATTATTTTTTACATCTAGTTCAACCAACAGACTACCTGCAAAACTTTATGAACATTGCTCAACTCCTTCTCCCTCTTTTTAGGTGGACAGACAAACAAATATATTTACTTAAATCTTCAGCGAAAACGTTGTCACCGCTTTTTGCTCCGCTCGCGGCAGATAAATATCCAAACATTGGACAACGTACGTTGGTTGGTCGAGACCAACTGTACAGTGTAAGGTAACTGGGAGCGGAAATGAAGGCAACTGCGAGGTAAAAAAAAAAGACTGTACTGGCGACCGTAGGTTCTACTAATTTTATTAAAGAGAACTTCTCTTTTAAACTGAACATAGAAACCGGATGCTAAGTCTGAATGCATGGNGTACAGTGTAGTGTAACTGGGAGCGGAAATGAAGGCAACTGCGAGGTAAAAAAAAAAGACTGTACTGGCGACCGTAGGTTCTACTAATTTTATTAAAGAGAACTTCTCTTTTAAACTGAACATAGAAACCGGATGGTAAGTCTGAATGCATAGTAATGACTGCAGTGTAAAGACAAATTTATCATTTGTTCTCATTATTTGCCCTATAGACGGAGCGACGGCTCAGAGGGAGTGCGCGGAAGCGAAGTGTTCATATAAGGCGAATCTGCTAGTTCGACTACTCCTGAGCCTGTGTTCAAATACCCTCTAGTGAGCTATAGTTGTCGTTTATATCGTTTCATTTCTTAACGGACGTTTCATTAACTGGATAGCGCTCTAGTAAACATATTACAGTACTTAGGGAGATCACAGCTACGATAACGCTATCGCATTAGTACACAAGTGCTCCTAGTGCTCTGTTTTGACTAGGTCATTTCAACTGTACTGTGCTCTCGACGCACTTCATCTATTGAGTTTATGTTTGGGAAAAAATGTTAGCGTAAAGCTGCAGGGAAAGCATTACAACTAAAGGCAGATGGCGAAGCAAGTGTCAGTCATATGCAATGGCTTCGCGAAACCGTTTACTACCTAAACTAAACTTCGAACAAGTACACTACTTTAATGCAGAAATTTGAATTTAATCTATTTGCCATAAATTATCTTACGTCCGTTTTCTATAGAGTGTTTATCAGTTGGGCGGATTTATCAAAAATCATGTTAGCACTAGCTCTTTTAAACCGGTACTTATATATAAGGGCGACAACAGTACACATAATTTGCTTATGTTCAAGGTTTACGGACTGGAGACCAAAGTCTGGCGCTGAAAAATAAAATTCTTTTCGCATAAGTCGGTTTTTCAGCTTTACATGTCACACAATTTCCAGAATGAAACAACTATCTTGGCACTTTGACTCATTTGGAATTAATGTTTCCCCCTCTCGCTCATATAAAG
Source organism: Parhyale hawaiensis (assembly GCA_001587735.2). Classification (NCBI taxonomy): domain Eukaryota; kingdom Metazoa; phylum Arthropoda; class Malacostraca; order Amphipoda; family Hyalidae; genus Parhyale; species Parhyale hawaiensis. The sequence goes on from LQNS02278157.1 coordinate 2,868,252, forward strand.
TATCTCAGTTGAGCGATAGAACACGTGTTTAACTATTTACCGTACACGTTAATTATCGTAGGAATAAGGACTAGTTATCATACTCACATGTAGGGAGGTCAAAAAATACATGTTTAACGTTATAGAGACGTAAGTTATTTGTTGCGTCACACTCATTTGTGGCGCTATATGCGCTCCTACGTGCTGCCGGACATACCGTAATTAATTAACCTCTCAAAGCGTATTGTTCCCTTTACTGGATACAAATGGTGCAACTTACGTAAGATAACGGAGAATTACACGCGGTAATGGTTTACTGAAAAGAACTTTACAACATCGTTTAATAATTTAATATAAACAGCTTTTCAAGATTTATAAATATGCAATGAAAACACGTGTGCCGAACTCCTACCCTGGATGATTAAAACTTAAAAAATAAATTTATCCCAAATCATCATCAACGTCTAAGTTAAAACTAAACGTCTACGTACGCTGCGACACACATTGATACTTTACAAGTACACATCATCTGAGTTTCCACTATAACTACTTATCAAGGCAATGTGCGCTTCGAGCTCTTCCATTTCTCATAAGACAATTTCAGTTCCTGATTTAGGAACTAAGCGCGTGCTGAGTGGGAGTCAATGTCAATTGCACCAGATCCTTAAACACTATACTCTTTTACCCTTAATTAAGGGTAGAGAAAAAGCAGCAACCAACATCTCTTTTGAGTGCACCAGTTGTAGATGGTGCTCGTCTATTTTGCAATAAAGTAAAATACCGTTAAAATCGGCAAGACAATGTTCACGAAATTAAGACATATTATAGGAGGGAAAGCTGCAGGTATAGCAGTGGCTCTATGGAAATGAGCACAGCGCCGTGCAGCTGTCAAGACTCTGTGGGAACAGGAAGGCCGCAGTGCCGCTCCTACGTTTCCCATCCACGTCACAGGAGTTGCATCACGCTTGTGAAGGTCAGCCTAGCACGGCACCTGTCTAAATGAGATTTTTTTCTTGCAGCAGAAGTTAGTTTGAATGGACGTGCAAGCTTTCCTGAACATTCAGGGCAGTAATAACGTGATTGTAAAATAATGGAATAAAAATAAATGTTTAATTACTCGAAGACGTGATGTTACAATCAAAAGTGATTTCATGCTTCCATGAGGTTATGTCTTATACATTTCGAATTTCGATAGCGTTCATATTTTTAGAAGCGTCGGGCACGACAACTGTTGAACAACAGAATTAAACTGTCCTTTGGCCAGGTAATACTGCATAAAAAATATATAAAAGCAGAATTTATACGTCTGATAAGAGGAGGGGAGAAAATAATGCAATCTGGAATCGAACTCTTGCTTCTAAGGGCGATGGCACACCAGAAGCAGTTGAGCTGGCAAGCAGGCGGGCAGGCTGGCAGGCAGGCAGTATGCCGTACACACAGCGAGTATAGCAGGCGCGAATGTGTAGCTCAGCAGTGTTGCCAATTTAGCATTGTTCTTCTAGATTTAGCATTTTGGGAGGTTTAGTATCCAAAAATTGGTTTTGGCATTTAGCAAGAAAAAAGTAGGAAATTTTAATTTCGAGCATTTGTGACTTATCCAACATTACATGCAGAATTTTAATGCTATTGACACAAAGTAAGGCACAATTGCGATTAAACTATCCTTCGTTGATTATTGTATTGCAGCATTTAAGGGAAATTGTAACTCTGCCGACCGTACCAACGTGTATAAAATTCGTTCATAGTGAGACAGATCGAGTTATCGCTTTTGTATCATTTGTCTGTGCAGGAGCTATTCAGTGCAATGCCATATCTGTTATATAATGATCCTCATTCTTAGTGCCGGTTGAACTTATAAAGTAATTCAGCATATCCTTCGCCTCGCAATGATTAATGATAAAGCGAAGTATCCCTTAAAAGTTCAATAAAAAGCACAAACTCGCCAGTCCATGTAGAGTACTGAGTTTACGAGTTATGTACATTGTTTAAAAATATGAGACAACTAAGGTGAAAGTCATGTCAGCCATGTATATTTGCTGCCATGCAACATTTAATTCCTGAGATCATCTGGACGACTTGTGCGAAAACACTAAATCCGATACTAAAACAGTGATACATATATCACACTATGTGTGCAAACGTAGTGGAGATTGTTATAGTTATTCATTTCAATGAAAATTTAACTACTGATGGCAAATTTAGGATGTAACTAAATGAATCTAACGATATTACTACTTATAAATCATTAGGTTTTTGTAGTTCTGAAAATTTAAGGATGTGGCAGCACTTGGATATTACTACTTATAAATCATTAGGATTTTGTAGTTCTGAAAGTTTAAGGATGTGGCAGCATTTGCATTAAAACTAATTTTATACCCCACTCGAATGCGGAAGTAAAGAGTTATTCAGCGGCATGAACACGGTGAAAAACAAGCTTAGAAACAAGATGTAACTGCTTATGCTATCAGCTATTCTTTCTGTAAAAAATATGGCCTAAAAAGGCATAACAAATGTTACAAAAACTTCAAACTGCCCAAAGTTGCCATCAACAAAATTGGATTGATGGATTTCTATGACAAGACAATAGCCTCCTACAGAATGCACAGCTTGCGTATCAATTATGATGAAATTGCATTGGAATTAGAATTCAGCGAGAAATTGGAGGATTATGATCTTTTTCCTCTTTCTTTGTAACTAGTTACTGATTTTTTTTGCAGCGATTTTGCAGGAAAGTCCGAATTTCATTTGGCAACACTGAGCAGCAGTGCGCATCTGACACAGAATCTCTGCCACCAACGTCCAGGTGGCCTTTAATCGCAGTCCAGTTATGCAAGTCGTGTAACTTAGTCACTCAGAGTTTTTCAAATTATCCAAATGGGAGTTTTAGATTTCCCAAGATCTTAAGACAATTTGGCAGATATCTATAAAAGAATACAAATAAAAACTTCACGCTTAGCTCAATGTATGTGGTAACAGGTAACAGTTAATTATTTACGTAATTCTTAGGTACCAGGCTTGGAACAATTCCCTAAATTGGTCTGAAAATTCCAGGAGCCCTCTCGAATGCCCAAGATCTGGAGAAAATTCCCAAAGAGTGGCAGCCTCGGATCGCACGTCTATCAAGGCACACAGCAGCAGTTAGAGCAGGAATCGGTAGCACCGCCCTCCGCCAGCGCTGGCTGCTCTGGACGGCAGCTGCCTGCTAAACTGCCGCTGTTCGGTGTACACGCTCCAACGCATTCCGTGCTTCTCAAAAACTGCCAGGCTGCCTGCCAGCTTCTCGCTGAACTACGTTTGGTGTGCCAGCGCCCTTAGGCTGTGTGCACACGTCATTCATATTGACGTGTTCACTCAAACTGTTGGACGCGGCGAGTTCATTTGATGGAAGCAGTTGCAGCAAAAGCGTGAGACTGAAGGATAAAGCATGTCCGCTTTTTTTAACGCGCTGCGTCATTTAAGTTCAGTAAACAGAACCTATAAATAGAGTATTTATCCTCTATAGCGTTCTCAAATCATTAAAAAGTCTACAATAATGCTTTTTTATCGTCACTTCAATGATCAGAATCACTGTTTTCCCGTTTAACGCAAGAAAACTTGAAAACCTGAAAATCTAAGAATACGGACGCCATCTTTGCGGTGGAAGATCAGCTGATTGTTGTCTGCTAATTCTTCTTCTATTGGTTTATCAGGCTATAAATATTCTAGAAATAGGCTGTTTCTCTAAAAATCAGGCTATTAGATTATAAGATACAGATATAATTTCACGGATGCAATATATAAGCAAAAAGGTGAAGAATGACGTCATAACTGAATGCGCCGCGTCAGTCATTTGAATGAAGGACACTTCTGCGTGTGGACAGAAACAGAAAAAGGTGACGCACAGTCGTGTTCGTTTACGTAATTGAACGCGTTGAGATGAGTGACGTTAGAACCCGCCCCTAGATTATCTAATGGGTAATGCGAACAGATATTTCTGGAAATCAATAACATAATGTAATAATTGATCCGATTTCTTTAGGAGATATACAAGAGCCTCAGTAATTATTGGCTTAAATCTATTAACCACTATCGACGATATATGGACGGATCTGTCCAAGGTGTCAGGAAGAGCGGACACTTAAAGCGAAGACCAATTTCGACGTTCTCTTAGGTTGACGCGATGCCCAACAGCTGAGATGGTGGAGCAGCATCACTGAATACGTAAGCAGGCGTCGTATGTACTTGTTCATTATATAGCGAGCAGAGGTAGACACGCATAGCTCAGCCATTCAATGATAAGACAACATCTCCACCGGACTTGGTTGCTGTCGTGCGATGCTCATAAAAGCAAAAGCTTCGACTCCGCTAATGTGGAGTTTGAACCGCCCGGCCTGTGTCCATCACCCCGGGGCATGACGCTTCGGGATACTTAACTTGCTCCTCGGCCGCGCTAAACACCGACTGAAGGATATGCTTCTTCTCATACACTTTACGAGGCATGGGAAAGCAAACTTAGACATCCCTGCCAGCGTGAGCTCATGGCTGGTGTATGGGAGAGAAGAGGGTGAGGTCATACAGGAGTGTATTGCTTTCTATCTTCGGTTTAGCTGCTGTTAAATGCACCTAAATTTGTTTTATTTGCTTGACATGCAAACTATTTCCTAATAAACACTGGAATTGAACGTATTCTTATCTGAACAATCATGCTCGAGTTTTACCGATGTAGCTGATAGAAAATAAATGCACAGGAACTATTATTTAAATTGTATCAATTTCTCGGTCTTCATTTTATCTAAAGAAGATATGTATCATAATCTTTGCAGGGTAATTCATGTGATTAACTTAGCCTGAGGGCATTTTTACAACAGTGCCAATGAGCTAAATAACAAAGCAGCCTATATCATTTATACGTTTTCTTAATTGCATTACTCTGATTTGGTCATGTGCTTCAATGAGCAGTAAGGTTTACAAGAATTGTTGTTTACTGTCAACATCTAGCAATGTAACCGTTGCTTCTGTGATGAGTAAATTTTCTGTGCATCGATGTTTATGTGAACGTAAATTTCAGGGTATGTTGTATATAGCTCAAACTTTTCAATTTAATGCATATATTATATTATGAAATTACATTCATTCACCCGCAGCCGATGTTTTCTTGCTTTCACAGTTTTTTTCGAAACTTAATACTTAATACATCTCAAATAAACTCCATCTCCAGTCTACGGGACTTGAACGCACACGATAAAGGGATAAATTGCATGGGACGGCTTGAATGCAGAACTGCAGTCAGTAAACTGGGACGTACTTCTCAATAACTCAATAGGAAGTGAAAGCATCAATGAGACATTCGAAAACTCTCTATTAGAAAAGTGCATGAAGTACCTTAGCCCGGTAAAAAGAAAATTTCAGAAAAGTCGAT
>LQNS02278157.1:2887175-2901371 GCA_001587735.2 Parhyale hawaiensis
AAGTGGGCCAAGCACGCTACCTTGTGGAACCCCTGATGAAACCTGTGTCCAGTCGCTCGACTCTCCTTCAAGCTTCACTCGCTGCTGCCGACCCGTAAGCCATGCCTTGATCCATCGTAAATAATCACCCTGGATACCATGGGTTTCCAATTTTTTCATTAGCCGGTGATGAGGGACTTTATCATATAGGAAAGAATAGGGAATGTACCCTAATGGAAGAATACTCCGTGGAGCTGAAGGCCAACAGATATTTGGTCACTCTCCTCTGTGGCCATCGTTGGAAGTGTCTGTTAAGGGCCGCTGCAGACGATAGTCTTTTCTGCAGGACGTCCTTTGTTTTCGCTGCATATGAAAGAAAATTCGGGACATATGACAGTCACTTCGAGAGGCATCGGTCGCAGGATACGGTTCCAGCATGTTTTACTTTTGACGAAGAAACTCGAGTCTCCGCTTGATCATATCTAGTGAATTTTGCTGATATAAACAGTTTCACGCACACGATCACTTGAAAATGTATACAAGAATAATTGTTGTGATGGTAACCGCATTTCAATTAGTATTTAAATGATTCTTTACTGAGGTATAAAGAATATATCTGAGTCACCGTCTTATGACTTGTGTGGCGGTACTTGGCAACCGTACAGATCACGTGATTTCACGTTCTCTATGATTGAATATTTTCTTATATAAAATGCAATTGCGCCAATGCAATAGTGACTTCTATACCAATCATCCTTCTTCTGTTTTTATTAATAATAATATTAATCTTGTTGCACTTCATTTATCGAATATTTACTTATGTGTGAACAAGCCTCGGGTGCAGGTGACCACAGCTGACGCATTCCTCTTTACCGTGTGTATGCTCGAAATTCCCAAAACCCAAACAAGACATTAGTCGAGACTTTTATATTTAAGGCCATAAGACTATCGTGTGCAGCGGCCTTACGTCACACAAGACTAGACGGAGCGTCGAACAGCGCAAAATCGCTGAGCACTGCCGTTTGTAAAGCTAAATCCTCCAATTCTTTTAAGTAAAGCAAATCCTGGTACTGTAAAAAAAAAATTCCAGTTAGTGAATATATGTTTCGCACTAATCAGCTGATAACTTGCACTCGCGGTTTAATAATTTTAATTATAATGCGTACACTGTAGCCTACAAAAGGCAATATATACCGATTTCATAAATATATATCATTTATAAGAATCACGAGCATTGTGCACCATTCTCGGGCAGCCAAATCGATGAGTTCTTGGTACAGAGGTCAGTACGACCGTGAATTGAAGACGTCATACAATGACAAAACAGTTTACTTATCGGGGTAAAGCTTTGGGGAAGATAAAATGAAAATACCTCAGCACAATAGAGCAGGTCATGTAGCTGAAGAGTGACGCTGTTATTATAACAACAATACGCTTCCAGCGACCTACGAGTAAATCTGCCTCCACCAGCGGACTATTCGTATGGTACGTAAGCCTATGCACATCCAGCGTACTGCGGATCTTGAGAGGGACCTTGCGCTGGCTGCACGTACACGTCCAGTACCAGCGTACTGTAAAGCAGGGGCCACACTATGCGAGGATCTGCTCTACCGTATCTTTGCTACTGATTGTAAATGTATATTAGGATGACGTGTGAGCTGCACATCCTCGTATAAGAAAACGTTTGCAGTACTATAGTGTAGCACCTGCATAACCCCACATTTGCAACGAATTTCGCATGACTCGAGGAAGCGCCTGCTTTGGTTCAGCTCCGCCACCAAGCGTGTCGTATAACCGCACATGTGCAGCATACTGCGGATCTTGCAAGACTTGAGCAACGCCTGCAGTGTAACCGATAACCTGCAAAGCGAGGGATGCTGCAGAGCGGTCATGTCACACCAGAGTGACGCATCAAACAGAGCCGATAGGAGCCTGTTATCGCTGTTACGTAAGGCTGTGCAGGCCCCAACACGAATACCGACTCTATCTCGGGTCCATTATTCTCGGCTGGTATCCAGTAACATGGACGACTGGCAGCCGGACGCTCGAGTCAAAATGCCTTCGTGACATAATAAACTTCCACATAAAGAACAACAGCGCCGAAAAAGGATCCTTGTGGAGCGCTGAGTGAAATAAACGATCGGCAGCGATGAGCTTAGTAATGGGAATTAAAATATCTGACTGCTCTGATTGGGATAAGTTGCCTGGAGCTACAAGGAATCGTGCCGTGTTCGCAGTAGCTGTGTCGCTGTCATTCCCGTGTGTTTGTTTTTCTGAGAAACTTAAAGTCGTTGTTGCGAAGGTGAATTTTTACATTTTTAGTAGAGTTGCGTGGAAGCGTTTTACTCGTATAATTTAAGAGACTCACCAGGGGTGTATTGGATACGTTCATTTGGATCCTATACTCTACAGGATAAATTGCTGATTTTCTCAGACAAGCGCAATTGGTTTGTGACTAACGTCTCAAACTCGAGTGAAAGTGCAGAATCCAAAGTTCGCGATTAAAATTCCCGGTAGCTTAATTAAAGCAAAGTGGATTCGATTATTCAGACCAAAATGGGCAGCTGCATCGCTCTCGGCGCGAGGCAGCTGCGACTCGCTCCTGCAAATTCGACCCCACCTCCAGCCAACCTGATATTTTCCAGCACTTCGACAACAGGCTAAATTGTGAAGGAAGTAGAAGGGATGCTCAAGTTAGTTTTTGGTAAAGGCTACGTCTCTCTTTCTTCACACTATCTATAGAATGCATCAAGAGTTTGGATTTAAGTTTAAGAGAAACCCCAATAACCTAACGTATAGAGTTCGCGTGTTGTACCAAAGCATCGTTACATTGGTATTGTCGTATAATTGAAACTAGAAACTGATTTCACATAGTAACTGCTGGTGGTCATTCGAGGTGTTGCTAAACAGTGATATTTTGAGCCCATGAGCACGTAATTCAAACATCATAAAATGAGAATATATACAGCCTGCTGCGGCGAAGCAAATGAGTGGATGTCTAGGCAACAGTGCCGTGAGTGTCTATAACATCAGTTCGGGGCTCAGTAGGGGTTGTGGGAACTTGTATCTCGGTAAAAATAAAGTCAACTTTAACTGCACCCTCCACTGGGAAATCCAAACGCACTGATTCATGCTGCAGATATAGACCACTTGGCTCAGAAGGTCAAGTACAGCTGCAGCTGACCTCGGGTCGCTAAGGACTATGGCGCATTAGCGGAAGGTTTAACAACCCGCGCCCCTATCCCAAGGTAAGTACCCCCACGGTAGCTATACACACCAAGTCAGTTTGCTGATTCAGCGCGCCGAGCACTATGCCCAAAACTCCCTTACGTAGCTTGGGGAACGTTCGGGGACCCTGAGCACGATTGTGCAGCACGCAAGGCCTGTACTACTGTTGTCATATCAAGCTGTGCTCTGCTGCTAGCTGTGGGTATCTGAGAATACTTTAAGGTCAATGTGAAGCGTTTGTATTTAATCGATTTTGATATCTTTAACCATATATTCAATTGAAATGGACATTACAAAACATTTTTCAGGAGTAACGTTTTTTGCCGCAAGTGCTTACAGTTTTCGAGATATCTGACTTTGAAGTTCCCACTGTTTTTCTTTGGGAAATAATAACCGGGGTCATAAAGGTTTGCTAGCGACCCCATTGGATCCTAACTTAACCCAACCTAAAAAACCTATCCAAAGAGATTTTCTATTATACTGTGCGAATGTGATGTGGTTATTTTCTCTCATAGAAAAACAACTGTGAACTCCAAAGTCATATATCTCGAAAACTAAGCATTTGCGGCAAAACCTTTATTCGTGAAAAATGTCTTATAATGTCCCATTTCTCATGAATATATTGTAAAAAATATCAATATCGATTAACTACAAACGCTTCACATTGTTTTACACTTTAGTTTTAAAAGCGTACAGTAACCGTCGTTTTTGCATAGACCGAATCAATCAAACTAATCCACAAATCCCTGGAAAATTATATGATAGGCTGTCAAACACCGATATAGCCGAATGGAACAAATGCGAGCTAATACGAATATTTGCCGAATTTTACTAATTTTCGGCTGGTATCCTTCTAAGTTAAGTTAATTTTGCTGTGGAATGTACACATTGCTTAGGAAGAACCAGTGTGAGTTTAAGCTATTTCGAACCTAATTATAAATAATTAAGTAATTTTATATTACAAATAGTTCTTTATTATGTTTGGGAACTTATTTTGCATTATAAATAAATGATTTTTAGAAAATTTTTAACCTCTCTGGCGATCACTAAGCAGGGGCATAGAGCCCTTGTGCCAAAAGTGCATTCAACACCTGACGACGGACATTTAGCAATTCAAAAACATCTTTTTTTATCAAAGATTGTGGCCACGCTTATGCTGCTTTCTATTCTTAGCTTTAACCTTATTTGCACCAGGCTGTGTTAAGTTACTACAAAGGATCTCTGTCATATTGCGCTGTTACGAAAAAATAAGCCTCGTAGCGCGGCACCGCAGCCTGCTGCTGACGACAAGGGATAGGTCGCTGTACGCTATAGGCCGTGAGCGGCAGAACGGATCCTTCTAGTTTTCGAAATAACGGGTCATCGATCGGCAGATGTTGATGTAGATGAGATAAGCAGATTAGTCTGAACTGTCTTGACCTTCTTCGTCATTATGGATCGAGTTTGCGGCATCAGTCGCAAACCGATTGCTCTTGAAACGACTAAAATTCAATCCTATTCTCAAACTTACTAACGTATGCGTGCAGTCCCAGGTGAGCATGAAAGCGTCTGCCTGAAATGCTTGAAGTTTGTTTTCCGCTGTTCGCTGTATATATGTACTACAGATCTTATTGTTTCATTTTATACTTCATCTTTGTAATGCTTATCTCCGGATATAATTTCTGTCACTTTTTAAAAATATAGCTGATCCACTGAGAATTTAATCTTCAGGATAAACAGCATTGACGCGGTCACGTTGGTGTTTCTTTCTTATCCACCGTGTAATTAAACCCAGTGAAAAAGTTGCACGATCACTCTCAAATAATTACCTTAACATAATTCTTGGCCACCCCAGAAACTAAATCCGTAATACAGTTTTGGCAACTGTAAAAAACGCTGATATGGGGAGGGCCATCAACGTATTCTCGAGTGTCCGTTTTTTGTATTTTTTTTCACAACAAAGGTCGGTTTTGGACACGACCCAGTATAGCCTCTACAGTCTACTGTATCCCTGTCATGGAATGACACCCCAACAGTACGTTCGTACAGTAGCTTGTTGTGTGCCTCGTGTCTCCAGCTGCGCCCCACGTAGCGTGCGGTGCAGCACAAGAAAGTGTAGTTCACACCAGTTCTAAGACTAATCAAAAGCGTACGAACAAGCCAATTTGCTGGCATATTAAGTGCCACACTTCACCAGAGTGACTTAAAAAGAAGACATCACAATAGCGTATGCACGGCCTATTGCCGCATAGGCCGTGGAAGGCGGCAAGCCATTCATCAAATCGTCAGAAGATCAAAGCTATCGCATGTCAGCGGTGCCGACAACACGCGACTGGCAACGCTGCGGCTGACGAGCAATCGACTCTTTACATGTCAGGCGGGCCTTCAATTGAGCAGTTCTGACCAACACCGCGGTGCACCTCGACTGGGTCCGTCTCATGCAGAAAGTCTATCTGCGATGATAATAATAATAATAAGCGCTTCTGGTACAGGGACAGTACTCACGGCCGTACCGTGGGATGATTCTGCGAACGCCATACAAATTTTATTGGAAGTAGGAGAAAAAGTTATGAACTATTATTAAGGTGTCATTTCATGTCAGCTGGTAATTATAGCTCAGCAACAAAGGACGGAGTAGTTTCAATCGAAGATGGATATTTACGCAAAAAAGTAGTGCACATTCATGCGCAGCTTTCGTTCTGGATACGGCTGTCTACCACCCATACCTTATACATTGTTATTTCTTCTCCCAGCCACTGGCAAGCTTCAGTCCAAATAAAATTATTTATCTTATAAACTATAACGTTCGATATATCGTATAATAGGCACGACTCTATGATTGTTGCCGTATCCCGGCAAAACACAATAGCCGTGCAGAAATTTTGTCAAGTTTCGCATGTGCCGAGAAGATGCTTCGCATTTTTAATTTCTAGCAAAGGTAAAGAGAACTTGGCCGCAAGCTCAACTTGGAAATCCACTTGCACTGCCTGGTTTGTGCTGCAGATAAATACTCTCTGGGTCCCCGAGAAATGCACGGCTGCTATTGACCAAAGATTGCTAGAGCTACGGAGGCAAAGGCGGAAAACTCATATGACAGGTGAGCCCCCGCCTCCAACAGTTCCCATTTCTGGTTAGATCAGAGTTCTCACAGTGGACTATGAATATTAGAAACACTGACGCTGCAATCCCGAATAATGAAAAATTCACTTCTCTGTTGACGCGAACAGCCGACCCTGAGCTTGCAAGCCCATCACTCTTGCGCTCTCATTTCTGGAACCATTGATCTGATTTTATGGGATTACATTGATTGGCTTTCGCTTGACATTTAGCCCATTGGACAGCAAGCTGAGAGATTGACCTTTTGTCGCACGAGCCTTCTGTTTCTGGCGCAATGGTTCTGATAATTTGCGGTCGACTGCAGCCATGCACCCTTTTGGACGTGGCAGGCATCTACCGGGTTTTGCAAAGGTTCTGTTACACTTCAAATTTACATGTTTGTGGTCAGTTTTAAATAATAAATTTAATTTTCCGTAACGCTAACTTAAAATTTATTCTTTTTAGGAAATTTTCACTAGGAATAAATAGTGGTGAGATGTACGTGTGCCTCAATGGAAGTAAAAGAAGCGAGATATCAGCTCTCCCCCTGCGCGGGCCGCGGCAAGTTGGACATCGAAGCCCAAGCAATATGGAGGAGGGTTACTCGGCTGTAGACACACAGTGAACCTAAACGAGGTCGAACCTTGAGGTCATCACCTTCCTCTATCTGTATGCGACTTTGTAGACGGTTATCCGCCTGACATTCAGCCGTATGGTGATGTCGGGCTCGTTGTGACCCCGCGTGGAGGAGAGCAGATGTCTCCATTCTATTTGCATCCATTGAACCTCACTTGCACCTCACCACCATTTTTTGCTTGTGAAAACTGCCTAAAAGGATAAATTTTAAGTTTGTGTCACGAATAATTATATTTACTATTTAAAACTGATCACAAATATGCAAACTAAAGCGTAACAGAACTTTCGCAAAACCCGGTACTGCAGGACGAAACAGCTAGTGTTAGTGGATTTCACAGTTGGGACGAGGGTCACGCTGACTACAATTTTTTCAGCGTGAATTTATGTTTAAATTGAAATCACTCACATTATGTTTTAAATATTTTCAAAGCACTTACTTTATCTTAGTGTGTATTATCGCCGTAGATTAAAATTGCAGCCCAATGAATTATAAACATATAGTGTATGTCTGCCCGGAAACTTGTATGTTGCATATTTCTTCCACCTGAAGTGCTCAGTAGTTATTTTTTTCCACCTCTGCTGTTCGATCAAGCGAGCGGTTATCCTCTAATCTCAACAATTTCGACATAATTGTTGCACGCCATTTATTAAAAAGCATAATCCGCAGCTGCACGTCAGTAAATCAAGCTAAATTTGACACACGTATCGAGATACACTCGACTGGCGCTCGTCTACAATATACGAGCGCAAAAACGCCATGCACAGCCTCAGGTTCCATAGCTGAAGGTGTAAGCCTTCACCTCGATAATTATCCTTGATAAATTGATGATTTTTTCTATAAACATATACTTAACTTAGCGCTCATCAGAGAGCCTGTAATAATTACAGCACTGAAAGGCAACATCAGCCCTGCCGGGAGCGGTTGCATGCAGGCACGAAGTAAGATGTTCGAAAAGCTGCCACAAGCAAAACTTTGGAAGAAGATGCTGGAGAACTGAACACCACGCAGTAAAATTTCAAAATACATCGGACATCTAAAACTCTGGAACCTGTGGGATGGATGTTCAATGTCCCAACGATTGTCGAGAAATATTTATCAGACTTCCTTATTAATGCAGCCTTGGCTTGGTGGCTGAAGCCACTACCCTGCAACACTTACGGTAATGCACCATCCAGCTGCACAGAGAAGGTATTTCCAAATGTAGCACTTGCGTAGAGTAAGCTTATCGCGATACAACTTCACTACACGCCAACGCAGAGGAAAAAAAACGTTATGCGTGATACCTTTACATCGCTCTTTTCTAACACATCTTGCCTTATATGTGCTAGAATAACGGTAGGCCCACACATTTAGTAACAGGGAAGAGCAAAGATAAACATTATAAAATAGATGTTATAAATCAGAAAATGTTATTGGGACGAAAGATAACGAATAATTTCATTCATGCATGCGGCATCCAATTCAAACAGCACGATAACGAATATTGTTGGTAAATATCGCACGTGACGGACTTACAACGGTTGGGTTTTCGGCGATGATTCCGGTAATGACTGCAAGGTAGGAGATGTTAGGTTTAGGCAAGTCAGAGCATATAAGAATAGAGTTGAACGAGTTTATGTTCAAGAACTAGGATTGGTAAAACGTACGAAATATATAGGTTCTGTTCACAGTGTTCTTCGCTGCTTTTCGGTATGAAGGACTACCTTTGTAGAGTGACAGCACCATGGAAGAAAATACAAATCTTAATGCGAAACGTCATGATTTGGCCAATGATTTTGGCGACTGATTTAAGATGTCCCCGTCCCACAGCTATAGGGGCTCATCCTATTAAATGCCAATTAAGGTGCGTGGGAGGGACCTCAGGCAGCGGTTAGCTCCACAACATCCATTGCAGTAACTGTAGCAACATATAATGAAACATACACCTAGCTAGTCCAACTGATGGGTGTTCACTCAGAAGTAAACTTTCATTGTGGAGGAATAGAAGCAGTCATATCTACTCATCGGTTTGGCTTGAGCCATTCTTTCTGGCTACTTGAAATGTCGCATTCCCAAAATTGAAACACCTGAAGAGTTTTGTACCAGGGCTTATGAAAAACACAGCAGTTCCTGAGGTAAAAATGAGGAGGACGCCACGCTCGGATTAGCAGACGTGGGGAGGAGGGGAGGAGGGAGAGGTGCGCTGTGACGTCAGCGGTGGCATGCGTCTCAACACATGGCCTGCTGCCGGAAACTATGAAACTATACGTGCACAGGGCTATGAATGGTATTTTAATGCCATTTTTATGTCCACCACTATTTGTATATTCCTGATGCCACTTATTTACGAAACTCAGAATTACATCGAAGTAGTAAACAAGATTAAACGCTTGGACATTACTCCACTGATATTGGCCAATTATTGGCAACACAAATTAGCCATTAGATACTTTCACCTGATTCAACAGTTTCTATACCTCTAGAAGGTGTCTACTAGAGTTAAAAACAACCCAAAACAGCATAAACTGAACTCGATCTCCAATCACTTCTCAAATATGGAGCAGTCGTAGGCTCCATCGTCCCAGAACGTCAACCGGCACGCAGGAGCTGAGCCCTGGTACAGTGATCAGCATTTACATCACTTTCTGTCCATCTCTCATCGAGTCAGTCTTATATGTTTTCTTCACATGACATTGTTATAAATTACATTTTTCAACACTTCAGCTTAAAAAAAATTATTTTTCTCACGGGCTTTTTGGTCGACGTAAACTTTTGCATTAATATCAAATATTTATCAATTTCCCATTCTTTACGGTTTCGAGGTAGCTAACTGTTGGATTGGTGTAAGAAAAAATTAATTAAAATTAAGGTAAGATATTTAAGGAATTCCGCAATGCCGGTTTTTTATGTCTCTGTGAAAATATAACAAGAGGGATGTAATATGCGTTAAGAAAAATCACAGAAATCCCAACAGATAGTCCGACAGAGCACTACTACTGCTATAGAACTGATTTGCAATTGAAGGGTTCACAGTAATTAAGACTCACATGCTGCGCTAAAAATAACTCAGAGGCCAATAATAGGACCGAAGTGAGGCCCACGAGGCTGCTGGTCACTTCACATCACACACAAACGTCAGTCCCTCGTACCAGGACCTCAGAGCAGATCACACGCTCTGTCATTACCATGTCACGGTCAGCGTCTGGACGGCCACCATGACACACCGCATGACGAACCTCTTGCGCCAGCCCTTTAATTTGCCCGTCAGCCCGTCATGAGCGACGCGACGGCCCGCATGAGAAGCTCTACAGCTGTGGCAGTCACAGCACACACAGGTAAGGTTCAGTGCCAAGTGTAATACTCACGCACGGGTGCCATATGAGTTCTCTAATCAAGAGTTCTAGGTACGGTGACCATAGACCAAAGTGGTAGTTAGAGCAAGTTTGATATGACACACATCCGGTGTTACAACATAGGGAGGAACATTAAAATGGCTGAATTAGCAAGTTAGTAAAAGAACATTCAAATAAGAAAACCTATTAGTTTTTTCTTTATTCTCATAATTACAGCAATATTACAGTGCAAAAATATTTATAGGCGGCATTGAACTCCAAGTTTCGCTTGGGACGAAGGGCAGATTTGCCTGGGTATGCGCTACTCTGGGTCGTGCAGGGCACATGGTGTGTTAGTTTCCCGAACATTCCAAATGACGTGGCTAATTGATGTCTGAGCGTCATGCACAGCAGGTTTTAATTTCTTTTGCGCAAACCTCGTAATTACATTCAAAAGTAAAGGAGCAAAATAGCTTCGTACGCAATAGATTTAAGTGTGTATCCAATTAAGAATATAAGTACTTACAGTGTAAGTGATAGAAAAATATGTGCCGCGAAACAGTTTTCAATAACTGGCAACTGACCAGCCAGTTAAATTGGGATATCTGTGGGCGAGTGGGTCGATGCGAAGTGTAGTGGTTGAGAGGTGACTGATTTGGGGTTCCCCCCATAGTCATGACGTAGATCCCCAAAAGTTCTAGATCGCTCTATAGGCTGCCACGTAAATAGGTGCACAAGAAAAAGTTGAGGCAGCTTTAGTTCAGGGCCCATCTGAGGCAGGTGTTCGACTCAGTTCGAGATTCGCTCTGCTTGACCGCGCTCCTTCCGTCGCATAAACTGACGCGGTACTGCCGGCCCCGGTTGGTTCGATATGTATTTTATAGCCACCGTGTTGCCTTCCGGCAGTTCACAGTATCTCCCCACTGTGACTCATGGGTCATTGCTGCAAATGTGTTAGCAAGCTAGCTTGCAATGGTCATTCACAGGATGAGTGGAGTGCGTAACACCATCTGAACTTTGTCCGTAGACCCTCAAAGGTATAAAAATGAAGTAGGACCCTGCAGGGTGATGTACAGGCTCACAGGAACAGCACCAACTCGAGCAGCTCACCATCACAGTTTGGCTCCGGCAATTCTTCCTCGCCACCTCCGCAATAACGCAGCCGCAGTATTGCTCACGGCTGTTATTGTGAGCGCATTAAAGGAATAAACTATTATTGCAGGTCAAAGTTACGTGACCCTCGCCGCACCAGACTTGGTGCGAGGACTGGGAAGACGGATGAAGAAAATTTGTACATTTAATGAGTGGCTGAATCGTTGTTACCCCTGCCATATATATATATATGTAGTCGTAATTCTGACTACGTTGTTATTGTCAGTGTCGTTATTTCTCCGATGCCCCAGCGTGCCCAACTTTACCAAACTTTCATCTCATTTTTCTAGCCAATATTTTCAATATTATGCACTAAAGGCGTACTGCAGCAGAGATAACTCGCCATTCTTTAAAAGCAATGTATGCCAGCGCTTCGGGGAAAATTTTCTTCCGGAAAAAATTCGCTAAGTTATGCCCTATAGTCGTTTTACTGTACGTTTGGCGATATGTGTGAGTTATCATCGCTAGTAAACAATCTGAAAAGACACGTACTGTATATGGGTAATCAACTCGTACTTGAATTAGGCGTGAATAGAATTATAATCTGACTATTTTATCAAGGCAGTTCGATCGTTGTCAAATTCCTCTATTGCGGTGCCAATTTTGTGGGTATTTCTGTGATTTCTCTATATACAGGTAGTGGGCAGTGAGCGGGGCTAAGCTATGGGCCGAATAAAATCTCAGGAATACCCATAAAATTGGCAACGCTATAAAGGAATTTGACCACGGTCGAACTGCCTTGATAAAATAGTCAGACTATAGGTGGGCACCGTACTCGTAGTTAAGAAGCTGAATTTTATGCCTCTGAAGCTTCGGGAAGTCTAGCTCTGTACCTAAAAGATCGCATGGTCTCTAGTCGTCAGAGGGCTTTGAAAATCGGTGCGCAGCACACAGGTGTCAAGGCTGCTGTTCCAAAGAGTAATTTTATTTCTCGTCTTAGGCAGCTACATAATATCTCTCCATGCATGCGTATTTATTTCTACGCATATAAAAGCAAGAGGGGTAAGCAGATGCATACTTTGCACATACAGTTTAACAATACTGGAAGCCAGAATCGGAACTTAACGCTCGTATAAAGTCACGTAAGGTCCATGGGAAGGGCACGGACACGGGTACGGAGCGAGACATGTCCATATGTACACTTTTGCGATACGTATTTGGTGCGCTGGTCCGCGTCGCCCCGCCACCTGACCTTTTGTTGCGAACATTCGCAGAATTCCTTACAGAACTGAGAAAGAGCGTAAGTGCAGTGGAGCAAATAATTTGCACTAAAGCTGCCCTTCTTCAGATAATGAGAGTGCAATGAGGGCCACCACTTCACTCGCCTAATGGCCAACGCTCCGGACATCAAATGGCCATGTTATTTCCATCCGCCCGAGAGCTGACTTCAAAAATGCTCAACTGAACCATTAGCTGAGGCCGCTGCTCCCTGGGAGCTCCACTGCCTGCAGATGCACAGGATCCGACTACAACTGCTGACGTCATGCTTGGCATCATCTCAAAGTGAGCCTTGTTCTTCAAGCTAGGGTGGATCTTCCTCAGACTTCTGGGAACCAAACTTCGGGTTCACTCGTTGGGATTGGGCCGGGGTATGGCGGGTTGTAAACCACATAAAATTGTAGTAGACGTTATCCCAATACGTACATTGGCCTTCCGTTTTCCTTCCGCCAAGCAAGGCAATGTTCACGAAAAATTCAAATTGGTTTTGAAACTTGTATGTCCTTATCGTCACTAGAATTCGGTCACTTGTGCTTCTCGACACTGACAGTTTCTGTATTTTTCTTCAAGATCGTGCGTAACTTTCTGAATTATGTTCTGACAAACACCAAAACAAACATTATTAAAACACAGAAACGGAACCGATAAACACGAAAATTTGGTCTTTTATGTAATTAAAAAATCTTAGCAATTCCTGCTAATGCTTTACAAAAATCTTTCCATAATTTTCTGAGTTAAGGTACCAAGAAAAAAGAAGCGGACAAATAAATAAATGGTTGAAGCGTTCTTTACCAAAACTTAATCATCTGTTCCTCCTAACATGTGCAACAATGCCTAAAAAATTCGTAAAATTCAGTCCATTACTTTGAAGTTCTCTTGGTGACAGACAGAGAAACAGACAAAGAAACAACTCGACTGAAAAACTAGAGCGCTTCGTGTCGTAAGACCATCACCCGCGTTGAGGGCAAGTTTAAAGCAGTCATATTTGATGAACAAAATTAGGATACAGCCCCCCTGGATTAGAGCTTTAATAATAACGTAGAAAAAATAGAACGCCTCGTGGCGTACGACAATCTGCCGCGGTGTCGGCAAATTCAGCGCTGTAATTCTTTATCGCCAGCTAGGCCTAGCTTTTTTGCACGAGTCACATCTAGGTCAACCTAAAAAACTCCCTACAAAAAATTATGAACATTGCTCAACTCCTTTGACCACTTATTGGGTCGACAGACAAATATCTTTACAAATATATATATATTTGTATAATTGGGAAGCAACCCTTCTATTTTACATGTTCGGTTAAAAACCACGTCATATTTCTTTGTTAAAATATCTTTATTATATTTCTCAAGACATCGAATCTTTAAAATTGTTGTCCGTTCTGTGCGATGAAGGAGCTGGCCAAAGTTGAGGGAGTTGATTTCTTTGCAACGCGTTTCAACCATTGCACATGTTCATCCTCAGGCTGGATATTGAAGCAACTGAAGCTGATGAACGGTGAGAGCAAAAACGGAAGGAGCTGAGCTGGATTAAAAGAATGGCGTGAACTGATATCACCGTGTTCGTTGCCTGTGTATATAGATGATGGAGCGTACCGTT
>LQNS02278157.1:2902526-2936549 GCA_001587735.2 Parhyale hawaiensis
CACAACGGTACGCTCCATCATCTATATACACAGGCAACGAACACGGTGATATCAGTTCACGCCATTCTTTTAATCCAGCTCAGCTCCTTCCGTTTTTGCTCTCACCGTTCATCAGCTTCAGTTGCTTCAATATCCAGCCTGAAGATGACCATGTGCAATGGTTGAAACGCGTTGCGAAGAAATCAACTCCCTCAACTTTGGCCAGTTCCTTCATCGCACAGAACGGACAACAATTTTAAAGATTCGATGTCTTGAGGAATATAATAAAGATATTTTAACAAAGAAATATGACGTGGTTTTTAACCGAACATGTATAAATATATATACACCTATATATATACACACACTTAAATCTTCAACGAAAACATTATCACCTCTCTCACTTCGTTCGCGGGTGATAAGAACCTTCTTGGTGGAGGTAAATATTTCCACGTGGCAGAGCAAATATAGCAGACACTACTCCTGTTGAGACTTAAGAATGAAATTGATAATTATGATGTTACAATTCGCTGCGTGGAGCAGGCCGGAGAGTAGGCTGTCGCTCAAGAGTGTCCGCTCTAAATACTGTTTGTGGAGGTCCCAAGATCCGGCATGTATAGAGGGCTGATGAGAGACCCTTCCAGGCGTGTCTATCACCTCAAAAATTGTGACAATGTCTGGATGACAGCATTTACAGAAATGTATCTAACGTCTTAGTTTTTTGTGGTTAATAATGAAGCAATCAATGCAAAAACGTAACGGATATGTACAACAATTGATGAAGAAAGCTCAAAGCATCAAATGTATGGTTTTATGTTTAATCGATGTCTTTATATTGTGAGGTTTCGATTCAATTTCTTCAAATAAAATAGCATGTTCATGTCCACTCCATACATCTCACTTTGCTGAAATAAATCTCTGATCATTCTTTTTAACGCCGAAAGAATAGCCACTACACTACGCCTTTGTGTACTTTCTGGAAATTTCGTACGTTTGAAAGCTATACGTAAAAATTCCAAGAAAAACATACAAAATGTCTAGTACTTGATAATTTCAAAGACATTATGTTACGCCTTGTATATCTTCAATCAAGATAGAGCCCAAGATATGTACCTCTTTGGAGGAGGAGGGAAGGGGCAAATGAAACTCTTCAGGCTTCGAGATAAGGGCAAATGGTCTTTTCGGATGCTTCGGAGAGGAGACAATTGTTATTCTGATAGTTTTTTTAGAGGCTGTAAGTGCTACTCTCACCTTTTTTTTTGAAAGGGCAAGTCATACGCCTATTTCTTGTAGTGGGAGGAGGGAGAAAAGGGGCCTTGCTCCCCCTCCACCCCGGATCCGCTTCTATTGCTCATACCGTGACTGAAAGCATAATAGCGAGCAATAATTCGGACGCAGTGTGAGGTGGTTTGATGCGCTTACTTGGTTGGATAAACGACTCACTCTAACTTAAATGGATCGTAAATCCTAAAGTTTGGCTCGAAACTGTAGATAAAGTTTCAGGCGTTAATTGCGAACGACTGCACTTGAGACGGCCGATAACTCAAACCTGTTCTAAACGACTGAGTTTTGACTGTATCAAACGCAATCATTTTGCGATGATGCCTATAAATCACTACTTAGTGACGAATCCAAAGCCCACGGCTAAAGTTGTATACAAATTCATGTGTTTATTACTCTAATTAAGTTGCCACGATCACAGTGTGAGAATCGAAACGCCAGTGGTATTTTTCAGCATCATGTTGACCACAGGGAAAAATCCTGATGGATGACGTAAATGGAATATTATGCTGACTTATATTTGTTTACTACATCCCGGCAACAACTCGGAGAGGGCTGGAGCCTGAGCCTCGGAATGAGCATGTCTTTTCCAATCAGATGATGAACTTACAGTCCGAATATTTATACCACTACGTATTTGAAATTTTCAACTATCAGTTACCTCCGCCGAGGAGATTATATTTTTGGCGGAGTTTGTTTTTGTTAGTTTATCTATCTGGCTGTCACCGAGATGACTCAAAAAGTTATAAAGGGAGAATTCTAGGTATGTTAGGAGGAACAGATGATTAACTTTTGGTGAGGATCCGTCCAACCGCTTATGCGTCTGCCTATTTTTTTACGGTAACATACCTCAAACAGTTAAGAGCTGACCTTCAGAAGATTTGCAGGAATTGTTGAGAGTGTTATGATGTGCACGCACGGAGCGGCATCAGATAATATTGGATAATCACCTAAACAGTCCACTGCCATGGCGATTGGGACTTACTAACTCTCGCTGAATTCTTGCCTGCTTCAGCGCAGTGGCGACATCTGACCGGTGAGGAATCGGGTTATAGTATACAAGGCTGATCAGTAATCATGTTAAAGGAGTTTTTTCTCAAATTTATTTGAATTTGGAGTAAATTCGGTTAAATTACGCAATGTACCGTGTATAAAACATCCTTCAAAAAGTTCAGCTGACCCAGGCTGAACTAATTTTCAGACCCACGATAGTATTAGTCTCTAGAATAGGTATCATACATAGTTTGTTTTGCAAATGCTAGAGTAGAAAATGCAGATGTACCAGTTCAAATTTATACATAAGGTAAACTACAAAAGCATTAATTAGATAAATTATCTGGGTTCACTTCCCAAGCGCGTGCCTATTGCTAGACGAAAATTCTCGGATGCATTTCCTAAGTGGTTGAACTTAACGTCTACACGGCTGAGCACTTCTTTTCTACTCTTTAACGTCTCACGTTTTGTGATGATCACCTGCGAGCACAGATCTCGAGAAGAGTGGTGATCATGTTTTCGTTTGCATTGTAAGTCTGTTTGTTTGTATATTTGTCTTTTCACCCAAAAAAAGGCAAAAAGGGGAAACCCATCATCACAATCTTTTTCAGGCAGTCAGGTGAGTTGATTGAGATGTGATAAATGCAAAAAAAAAAAAAGAAAAAAATAGAGCAATCTGGCCATAAAAAATTACGGCGTTGAGTTTGGAACTCCTGACTCGACACTTACCGCGGGTGATGGTCTTACTCCTCGAGGTGTTCTAGTTATCACCCACAAACGAAGTGAGAGAGGTGATAATGTTTTCGTTAAAGATTTAAGTATATATATTTTTGGTTGAAGGAAAGAGTTGAGCAATACTAATAATTTTTTGCAGGAAGTTTAGTGGGTTGACCTAGATGTGACCCATGCAAAAAAACTAAGCCTAGCTAGCCATAAAAAATTACAGCGTTGATTTTTCTCTACCACGGCGAATTTGCCCCTATCGCGGGTGATGGTCTTACACCACGAGGCGTTCTAGTTTTATGATGATTTTGAACAGGTAACGGAAAATAGTACTGTAGGAAGGCACTGCACTGAACGTTACCTTTCAAAAATTTCTCCGTTTAAAGTACAGTAACACAGTCTACATGGAAGGCCTACAGTATATGTCAGGGGTTCCAACTATTGTTGTGGATAAGACTAATAAATAATTATATTGATATTGACCTAAAGCAAATCCGGATACACACAGCCCGCTAGGGCAAGTACTATCACCCGGACACGCAGCTATAAAAACACAGAAAGGAGACAAACTGGAATTGATCCAAACCACATCCAGATTGAGGTCAACGGTGTTATCTGGATAAGAAAATTACAGATACAGGCGATTTCGTCATTGTAGCCGTGCTTCTCCTTACACTGCAATAGGCTGTATCACTGACGTCATAGCAAAAACAAATTGTGCATCGCTGTGATGAGAGGACCGGCCAGGGAGCCATGACCGGCAAAGTCACCGCGGATGCCGCCGGGAAGCACGTACGGGGATCATCATTAGGTAGCTCTTCCTGCAGATGTACGCGCGGTGATCCTAAAGCGATCTGCAGCGCTCTGAAGACAGAATTTGCAGTGTATCTATAAGCATAATAACATGTAAGCGGCGACAGAATGAGTAGAAGCACTTAGGTTTTTCTCCTCCTGAGGAAGCAAGCGCTGCCGCTCGTAACTCGCCATGCCGTAGTTTGTTCACAATCAAGATATTGTTGTTGAATTCTTGACAGCCCGCCGCGCTGGAGAGAAACGAAAGCGCTCACTCCATCGGCGACAGCTTTGTGTCTGCCTTGCGTGTGTCCAAGGGCTGCGGCTGCTGCCTGTCTGTCCGCTCAGTGACTGTTCGGCTTTTACTGAGGAAGGTTGTTTAGTGCTGAGCTACTGTTGAAGCTTGTCGGCTCTTGCAGCGGAGATTGTGCTGCTACACTGTTAGAGGTGTGTTGCCATACGGACTCTAGTTTAATTATGAGTGATATTCGTCGATTCTTAATGCAAGCTCATTGTTTGGAGTAATAAAACGAATGTATTTCTTTCAATTTGTTGGGCACTGCATCCACATGAGCATAAACATATTCTATCTACCTATCTATCTTTAAGATTTGTTTAGATGCAAGTCTAACGAAGGAGCCAGCGCCTTTCACTCAACGCACGCAGGCATTCAGTGTGTTGGCATTCAGGCAGACTCTTAATGTGTTATTTGCAAGAGAAGTAAGTCGTGTGCATGAGACTTGAGACATCCGGTACCAAAAGCAGGCATGAGACAGAAGACATCCCATAGAATGCGACCGCTTGACACATGAGACATCCCGCAGAATGTGAACGCTTCAATTCGCCCACTGCCTCTCCAACCGGTAACATGGCTCGTGAAATTCTCTGCATTGGTGAGGAACTTTCGACGCTTCTAATGAAGAAAAATTAGTCAGGGCCGATCTAACCTACGATTAAATGCAAGTAACAATGTATGGCATGAGCTCGGGGGGAGCGGAATCATTGAATACATTACTGATACGACTAAACGTCGCCAGTATAGCCAATGGGATTTGGTTAGGAACTGGTTTGGGTGGCATGTATACAGGCGAGGCTCGGGTGTAGGGAGCAAAACTGAAAACACGTGTCGGAGAAATACAGTTTGCGACGGTTTTTGCTAAGCTTTAATTATGAAGCTTTCACATATGCTTACACAGCGGCACTTTAAGGCCCGCTGCAGACGATAGTCTTTTGTACTGTGTTTTCACTGCACCGCGTTCGCACACGTCGAACTGTTCTTGCAAACATGACTGTGTGTCTAGCAATAGTTTTGATAAAATGTTTACTGTCGTATCCGCTGGCTCAAAAGGTGTCACTAGTGCAGTGTCTTTTGTCTTTTCAAATATTTAACGAATGTCGTCTTAGAAAGTAGTGCTCTTTGTAGTTGTTTACACAGACCCAGCAACGCATTCGAGCGCGGTGAAGTGAAACACAGGACAAAAGACTATCGTCTGCAGCGGGCTTTAGAATTACGACATTCTTCGTCGTCTCGTTGGTATGAACCACAGTTCACTTACTATAGTAGTTAGTTATGTCAGGTCTGAGTGTATGCGCTACGCCCCTACAGTATTGTGACGTCACAAGTTTGAAAATTCAAGGACGTAGCGCTTACACTCAATCTGACACAACTATCTTCTGTAAGTGAACTGTGGTACGAGCACATTCGCTCATCCCGATGTGACACGCACAGACTGCTGAGAGGTCTGTTGAAGGAACTTATTAAGAATTAGTGCGAGAGAGTAACTAGTTAACAGCCAGTAAGGCAAAAATACTTATTGAATTAACTAGTTAATAGCCAGTAAGGCAAAAATACTTATTGAATTAACTAGTTAATAGCCAGTAAGGCAAAAATACTTATTGAATTAACTAGTTAATAGCCAGTAAGGCAAAAATACTTATTGAAGTAATACAATCGCTGATGCATTACTTCACAAGCTATACTGCGATATTTCGACGATTCGATTGATCAAATGACATAATCAGTAAGTGATGAAGAAAAATATCAACATTTTTAACAAAGTTTCTATATTCTACAACGCGGATTAACGACAAACTTAACGCCATTTTTAACTATTAACTTGAAGTCATAGAGAAGGATCGAAATGAAACGTTTTGTTTAATAATTCTCCTTGAACAAAGTTATGGTAAATTTCTATTTTACTCCAGCGTGTCTGGTCACAATATGAGGCACTGACCATCCTGCGCTCAAAGCTTAATTTTTCTCTTTTGGTCAATTCTTATGTTTTTAGAGCTGCCCCCAGTATCTTCCGTTCAATGTATGGTTATAATTAGTACGCTGATTGGTACGAACTGCTTTGTCGTATAGTGAAGAAATGCAAAAACAATATTTTTAGCGATTTATAACTTCATCAGTATCCCGAGCACACAAGAGGTGTCGTCGATTGGCTGACGAAATTAAGCCCAATGGATTTGACATACTCTGAATGTGAGACAAGTGCGCTGGCATCGACCCGCTCACTTGAGTTCCAGGCCGCAACTCGCAAGTGAAAAATCTTGACACATTTGAATATTCGATGTCGCTCAGTAAAATGGAATTTTCAGCCGCCTCAAACGTAACAGGAATGCCTGGAGAATTTTTTTTAACGAAAACCCTGTTTTTTGCACTTTTTCGTGATTTTACTCTGAAGATTACGTTACCTATTTGCTTCGGTAATCTTATACTGAATTAGCACATACTCTATAGTGAGCTCACTGGAAATAAAGCTTTGATATGCGAAGACAGTGTTACTCAAGATCCTCAAATGTGCTCGAATGTGCTCCGCACGTCGTTAACTCGCACATTCTAAGCTTAGCAAAACAGAATTGCATTCAATTTTGAGGCTTTTTTATTTTCATCATATTCTACAACGTGGCCTGATTTGCCCTATCGGTTTTCAACAGAACTTGACGGGACCGCCACACTCTCCAACCGGGTCTGCTAATTCAGCCTGCTAATTGGGATGGGTGACGAAAAATAAAAATATTTATCTTATTCGAAGATTTGAGGACCGCCAGGCTAAATCATCGCGAAAGAATAAGCGCGAAAGCCCAGAAGCGTTTTCACTGAAAGTTACATATTATATCAATATATAAATATATAAACAGATAAACTGTATAACAAAGAAGCACATATGGTGTTGCTGAGATTGTTCCGGCTATCCTGCTTGTCGTTCGTGGTCTCCAATAGCTATAGTGAAATGCGTGTTGGTTGCTTTCTCTACACTGCTCACAAAGCAGTAATATAGTGTAGCCATGGTATTTGTAGGGTCCGTGCACGAGAGATGACTTTATATCAGTAACCAGTGCTCAGTCTTCTTTTTTCGGCTGAATGTCTTTACTGATGTCCAGGCAGACTTGCATTCAGATTCTTCATTTTTCGTTGGTTTCGATGTCAACATAAATTTGCCCAAAAATCACGGTTAGGAAGATATTATAAAGCATTGTGAAGTTTCAAAGCCCAAGAGGGAGTTATTTCTCAGTTTTTTTTTTATCAAACGGAGGTGAAGGTACTGCATTACCTAGTGGGACTGACCGACCTGATCGCTTTTGAGTATTAAATAGAATACCATTTGAAACTGCAATGCTTTCAAAATTCAAGTTATAATTAGCACTGTAAAGTTGCGCACAGAAAGAACTGAATAGTATCATATTACGTTTCAATGAAGCTTCTCTGTGTCTATCATACCACCAGTGGTCGCGTCATGAGCATTAAAGCGTCGCTCATTGGCGTGATGTTGGGCGCTCTATTCCAATAGCAGAGATGGAAATCCTGCTGAGCGGCGTCAGCATTTCTCCAGTTTCTAATCAGCAAGGGAAGCAGAGGGAGGAATGGCCTACCAAGAAATGGGGACTGTCGCAAGGAGGAAGACGAGGGTGGAGGGTTGAACTGGTAGTCAAGAAGAGAGCGTCATCGCTCACATAATCTGTGGTTGACTGCATCCGTGCACTCCTTTGGTCCCTTGATGCTATTTATCTGCAGCACGAATGAGTGCATGTAGGTTTCCTAGTTGGAGTGCGCGGCCAAGGTGGCGTTACTTTTCCCCTTGTTTGGCTTAAAAACCTGCAAGAGCTCCTATAATTAGACAAACCTATGATATCAGCCTCAAACTTTTAAAAATTTTAAAATAAAGTTAATGTTAACGGATATATGATAAGCTATATTGCATTTCTGCATAATTTATTGAATACTAACTTTTGAATTTGATATTTTGACAGATGGATTAATGCTTAATTAAGCTAACTTCTGATCAACGATGCCGCTACGGAAAACGGAAGTCGAGTTGGGCACAGTGAGGTTTTATGTCTCAGTGGCTGTGCAAAATGACGCTTATTTCCGGCAGCCCCTGCATTTCAAGTATCTACATGTATGAGAAGGCAACACGGTCAAACTGAAAGTCTAACCAATCAGCTCCTATTGATGCATTCCCTGTATGATTTTTTTACTCCCGATTTCATAAAGCACACCATCAATGAACCGAAATCGTCAGCAGTTGAATGATTGGGCTTTCCAATTAGTATATAGAGCAACTATTCCTACACAACTGACAATCAATGCTTGTTACAGTCTGTTCACTACGTACTAAGAAGACGTATATAACTTACATGGTTTCATCTTTTATTGTAGTGCTTGGATTTCGTAGCATACATCAGTTTCGAATGCCACTCATCAGCCATAAAAGTGTCAGTGGACCCGGCCGTCGAAGATGACGGCAGTGAATTTGTGGCCAGCCTTTTTATTGCACTGGCCTGTGGCACGGATTTTGCTGTAAGAGATGCATTATACCTGCGGGCTTCATCTTAAGTCAACAAACCTAGTGCTCGATAGCACAATTAAGTTCGGGACAGAAGAAGTTCCCTTCTGGGCGCGATGTCTCGAATTTTAAATGTTTGACGATGTAGCTGTACTAAAAAGTACACCTCAAGTAAGAGAATATGTTGGAAACGCTTAGCACCGTATTATGACTGCGCAAATAGCTTCACTGCATGATTTTGTTAATTTTTGAAGTAAAGTAAATCTTACATAAGCGAAATCTGGTGCATTGAAAAAACTAGGTATGAAATGGGGTACGACTGTAACTATGCTGTGCCTTCGTCATTTGCGGACGATACGCGAACACTAGCTGCTGTGCAGTCTATGGAAGACGTGCGGTTTGGGCAGCGAGATTTGGAAAGTTTTTGTCAATGGTCGGTAGAAAATAGTATGACTTTTAATGAAACAAAAAGTTGAACTACTAAGATAGGGAAAAAGCAAAAACTCGTTGAATCCGTGCTACAAATTTACCACCAGCAATGGGCATGAAATTGAAAGAAAGATAGTTTTAAGAGACCTCGGCGTGAGAATGCCAGACAATGCTACCTTCGGAGATCATATTGCTAGAGTTATCGTTGTGGGGAAAAGATGGAGTGGATGGGTTTTACGAACTTTCTCGCCACGCGTAGTAGATGTAATGCTCAGACTATGGAAACAATTAATTATTCCGAGAATAGAATACTGTTCTCCACATTGGATGTCGAGTACAAGCAAAAAGCTAGAACACGGGGAGCAAGATTGTTTAACAAAATGCTTCGGCATACTCGAAAGGCTACTGATATAAAAATTCTTGAGTTAAAAAATTTACTGGATTCTCCTTTAAGAAGAATACGAGATAGACCACCGGTCAGCGGTTACGTGCACTCTGGAGATAATTCACTGCTGGCTCTCTCTTTGGTCGCTAACTGCGGTCCCACAGAAGACCCCCAGCAGCGTTACTTCACGCACGTGGTGTGATATGTGGAGCGTCACCTGGACCTCCTCCGAAGACCCAAAAAGTAGGCATGTAAGCTAGCGAAAGTTCGCTTGAAGTCAGACAATATTTTAAAAGTTATGAGTTGTTTTGCATTTAGATGCAATTTTAACTTTCAATCACTCTATTGCGATGCATAAAAATGTACATTTAGGACAGTAAAACAGTGTTTCAAGATCGTCATGGTATTTAATTCGAACGATGAACTCTTCAGCAGCAATATTGACAAACATAGTGAATGAATTTAAACCGTATGCGTAAGAGAAGTAAGCTATAGGTTGACGTAACCTTACTTCCATTTTTTTTAAAATTACGTTAACCAGTCTTCTGTCAACTGAAGAAAGAAAGAAAAAATACATTTATTTCTCATATGGAGACTGTGTCCAATAAGGTTAGGACACAGCATCCTGAGGTTTTAATGTTTAGTATTAACATAAAAATAATACTAAAAGTAACATAAGAGACAATTGGCATTAAGTGTGCAAAGATCTACTACTGCAATGTCTGCATCTTAATAAAGAGATAATATTGACACTATTTTCCGTTGAGAGGAACGTTGGTTACACAGAGCTCGGGTGAAAAGTTTTTTTGTTGTTGTTTTGAGAGTATGAAATACAGTATGCAGCCGTAAGTGGGCTAGGGCAAGTCGTTCGTTGCGTATTAGTAAACGGTACGTTTACACGGATAAACAAAAAGGGGGGGGAGAAAATTGCGATAGGAAATTTAGAATACATAGACCAGCTAACCATATTCAGGAGTGAATGTGAAACGGACATGTATTACAAGAAATAATAATAAAAAACTTGAAATAAACTAGAATAGATAAATTATATTACAGTGAGAGAGACGCTGCACATTTCCAATTTAATTCATTATGTAACCGCGATTTCCCTGTTTGTGATAGACAAGGATTTATTGGTGTGGAAGTCAGGCGGTGAACTTGAGATGATAAAATGGTAGTAGAACACAACATCATTAATTTTCAGTCAGAGGTTACTTTTCGCTTTAAATTGGACTCCTCGTCCATAACCCCCTTTGTAAAATCGACCAAAGCTGTTCAATGGGATTCAGGTCTGGAAAACAAGGAGGCCAAACCATAAGGTATTAAGTGGGAACCTTTGCTGAATGGGTGGTGCATTGTAGCAAATGAAAATCATTTGATGGCGACGTGACCATAAAAGGTCACCAAGCCATGTTGACATAATGTTCATTTAGGAACGCAGACGCAGTGTAAGCTTGACTCGCAAGTTTGACACTCTGTGACAATCGAGTAGGTCCAATAAGCTCGCCCCTGTAATACCGACCCAAAACATAGCATCTCCACCTCCTTGTTGGCGTCGCAATCGATGAGGAATAGGGGATTCATCCAGGTCATCAAGGGTAGATCTAGCTTTATCATAAAGAGACCAATTTAGAAGTTTGTTTCCATGTGTTTTCGTACCCGAGTAATGCGATTTTCCTAGTGGGTTTTGTTCAACGGAGCCCTGATGAAAGGCTTCACGTTCCTCGCCAATTCATTACAGACATTTATTTGAACGGGATTGCCTGGACAAAAAGCGATGCTAACTTTGTCACATATGGCAGTACAGGTGCTGTTTCAATGATTGCTGACTTGTCTGCGTATTTTTCGACTATCACGCGGTGAAACTGCTCTTCTCTTGTTCTTATCATTCCTTGGTTTGGTGTTGCAGATTTCCACTCGTGAAGATAAAGTTCTGCTATCTCTTCCTAGCTTCTCGGTTAAATCTAGGAGAGATAAGCCTTGTGCAAGGCCTGTAATAAAACCGCTTCGCTTCGGTAGCCGTCAAGCGATCTTTCAGGGCATTTTCAGAGACCTGCAATAAAGTGACTTACAGATAAAATTGGTCACAGTACAGAAAAATTCATAACTTTTAGAATATTGGCTGAATTCAAGCGGACTTTGGCTACATAGTATACGTAGTTGAGGTTATTCAGAGCGTCACCTTTCACTTACGTGAGATTTATATTACTTCAGAAATTGACAAAAGCTTCCCTGCAATAAAGCGATTTAGGGTGTATATAATAAGCAGTTATCACAACGGGATGAAAATTTGGCCGTAAAACGCACTGCCGGGAGTATACGAAATATATAAAGATATATGCTGTCCGGCAATAAAAAATGAACTGTCGTTGACCTCAATTCTTTTCTGAATTCCAAACAATAAGGAAAAAAAGGGAAGTACTGAAATGGTGGAATTTAAGTTCAATTGCCTTCTAGCTACAAAAAGGCATATACGTCAACTCAAGCAAGACAGCAAAAACTTAGGATATTTTGAAATCTGAGGTCTAATCTGCGTGGGCAGCACCATCTCTAGTGAAGATATTTCAAGGCGAATGGATAAAAACAAAGCAAACAATACAGAGATAAAGAGACCCACTTGGTACTGGAAATATGAAAAAAAGTTCAGCTAATCTGCCGATGCACAACAGCATGTGCAGGATCGGAGCAAGGGATGGCTGACAGAAGAGAAGCTTTGCATCTCTTCAGTTCATGAGCGAGGCGTCAAGAAGTACCTAGCTGTAGTGCAGTCATATTCTTGGGATTTATTTACTATATTAGTTGAGGCTCAGACTCAGTCTCTTGGTATTCAGCAGATGATTTTTCTTTTATCTAGTCTTTCAGATCAGGACGGAGAGCCCAAGTAAGAAAGCAAGCAAAAAAAAAAAAAAAAAGCAAGCAAGTAAGCGACAAATAATCTGCTATTATTATCCTGGGATATTTATCAAATACATATTAGGTATATAAGCGTAGAACATGGTATTTATTATCGTATTGAGATAGCATTCTACTTTTCACATTGCGTCGCATCTAAGATTAAGTAGAAAAATCTTTACGGCTATTACAATTGTCTTCCACTGCTGCATATACTAGCCTCTTAACATAACGCTCATTTTCAAAATTTATCCCTGTAGACACCACACCATTCAACCTAATCAGTATATTATTATTTGTTTTCAACAAGTTCAACTCAAACGAACCAAATGTCAAAAATCAGGACTTACAAGATGGCGGCAAAAACAACTGCTTTAATAAGTTGGAGGTCCTCTCGGCGGCAAAGTGACTGCGTCTCTGCATCGCAAGTGGGAAGCCGGGGTTTGAGTCTCGGACGTTGGCAGCGCTGGTAATGGATTTACACTGAGTGGGGCACTCCGGCACTGAAAGGCTAAGAAGAGTACGGCGAGGGACTCCCAAACGCTCACCATTGACTGCTTCTCCTGCTTCACGCTACCAGACCTTCAAACTTGGACAATTCAGGCAAAAGAAAGTCTCGTTAAGTGTATCCACGGCATGCGAGATAACAAATGATCATTATCGTCCAGCATTGCCGGCCCGTGGCCTGATCTGCTCGTGCAGATAGGGGCTCCATATGCACGAGAGAGTCTGTTTTTTGCCTATTTGTTTTTATTCGCATAATATAACTCATCATAAGAGCTTCCCCTTTTGCTTGCGCCACAATAGAGAGGACCATCAGCAGCCAGTAACATCACAATAGCCAAAGCTCACACGCTCGACCATCACACCGGCAGCCAGCAACATCACCGTTACAACCGAAGGATGCTGCATCACACACAGGAAGCCATATGAGCATCAGAAAGCGGGGGCGGAGGTCCCAGTCGATGGACCGGTCAGCCTCGCCATGAGTAAGCTCATGACAGCCTCCACTTCACGACAGTCGTGACCATCGCCTCATAATTTCTACCCTCCGCAGATTGCTTATCTGGAGAAATTTGAAGCGTCGCACGACGCTTCCTCCTCTGCTTCATTCTGTCGTCAGTAGGATGGCCTGACAGGGCAGCATGAGCAGAGAGAGATGTCGGTTTGTAGGACAGGGGTACGTGGTGCGTGGGACAGAGGCAGTTCTACGTCATGTCGCGCATACACGATACTCGAGTATGCTCTACGTATTAGTTATTTGTCTCAGTTTTATTTCCCTAGATAACAATAAACAAAACGTGCCTATAGCAGTAACGTCTTACAGGCTTAAATTCAACGTTACTGCGCGAGTTGTACTTATTAGCCCTCCAGTTGGAGCATAGGGTACGGACGGTTGAAATTTGCTCGTTCATATTTTTGACTAAAAATACAAAAAAAGACAAAGTTTAACTTAACAATTCCCACAACTTTCACCGCTGAGTAGCCGCCTTACTCACGTAATATACTTAGGTGCATATTCTGCTACATATTGAACTATTTAGAGTATGCTTCTGCTTCGTAGGAAATGCACATCTACGATCAAGCCAGACACTGCAGTAACATTGGCGTCCATAGACAAAGTATGTAGTGACTAGGTGTTAAAAATATGCAGTAAACGACGCAGCCTCAAGTTGATAGGTTAATGTGTGATACACGTTTACGATTCAAGAGAGTTGCTGAAGTGTATGTTATGCCGCAATTAAAATGCACGACAGCTAAAAAAAATAAAATGAACTTCATACAATCACTTCCTTTCAGGCAAACCAGTGCAACTCAGTGTAGATCAAAATTATTGTTGTTTATCCCTTATGCAGAACGCTACAACAGCTGCACTAATATCTAGACTTGAGCGATTAACATTACAATTTATCAACTTACCACGTTCATTAAACTAAAAGAGTGATAAGCTGTGAACCAGCAAAATTTAGACGGTCGTACATACGAGTCTGTCGTAGGGTTAAACCGTTAAGCTGTTATTCACTGTATAGCTACATACCCTCCTGATGCCCCAGTATACTGTCTCAGCCGTGTGACTGTCGGGAACTCTAACGGAATGTTCCTCCAAGGTTTCATCTTAGTTTCATGATGTATGGAAATGCTTGCGAACTTTTATTCTAAATTTTACTGCCGTGCAACTTTGTCCACTTCGCAAACGTGATATCCTAACTGGAAAACCAGAGTCCCAACTTCTGTATGAAATTACTGGAAGTACAATTCCTTAGCACTTCTCGACATTGCTTACGACAGGTGGGATGCGGCATATTTTCAGCAAATTCCAAATTTCTCTTTGAGTTTCTTGCCAACAAAATTCTGTTGCGAATGGGCCTCTGCGTAAGTGAATTGCAAGTCCAATCCTTTGTGCTGTTCCATATCTTCTGCTCGCGCAAGATAAAGAAAATCTAAACTGGGCAGTGTCGCCGTGGATAATTTCTCCTACAGTTGGTTCAGTCTTACCTCGTCTTGCTGTCAGCTGCTGTTTTGTTCTGCTCAGAATTTGAGCTCAATAATTATGCAGTTTGAGCCAAAGTGCTGTGCAAACGAGAGCTTATGTGTGCTGACAAATATTTCACAACGCATTTATACAAAGACATATCTTGCAGTAAAAACTTATATAAATCGAGATATTAACTATTTGTCGGGGAATGCAGCATATCAGTTTTACTTAGCCAA
Organism: Parhyale hawaiensis; assembly: GCA_001587735.2. Lineage (NCBI taxonomy): Eukaryota > Metazoa > Arthropoda > Malacostraca > Amphipoda > Hyalidae > Parhyale > Parhyale hawaiensis. The sequence continues at coordinate 2,917,503 of LQNS02278157.1, forward strand.
TAGTTGCGGTGTGAAATTCCTTTTTCTTATTCGTTTAACTGACGTTGAATTTTTGACCTAAATACAGCGAGGAGACATGGGAAAGAAGACATCCTTTACGGCGTTATAATTGCTCAAGTGTATTTCTCACCCATGGGACAGCTATCACACCTCAGGCATTTTTTTGTTCATGTTTTTTTGGCAGCTGTGGTAATCCTCCCAACCTGCCCAGCCTGCCTCACCTTCCGTGGCTACACACCACGTCTATCACTTCTGTACACAGCTGAGAGCAGCAGCTAGCGCACAGGTGATACTTCCCTTCAGTGCGCGTCTGTATTGAACAGAGATGAAGTTCTTCCTGTACTGCTGAGATACGTCACACAGAAGGTGTTGTACATGAAGGGCTTAGAAAGCCTTCGATCTTTAAGTTAAAAAAAAAAAAAAGAGTTCGATAATTTAATGCTGGTTCACTTGACACAATAATTTCACAGTTCATTGAACGCACGCAGACAAATCCTGTCGCAGAGTTTCAAATTATTGAGTAACTTGCAGAGTTCAAATAATGAATTCTGTTATAAAATAAATATCTTTAATGAAAACAGATCGTAATAAATCTTATAAATCCACAAGTTCAAAAAACAATTAAAAATTTCCACATTTTGATCTAATCGCGAACGTCCCTGTCCCACCCAGGCCCAGCCACCGGACCACAAGGGCACCCCTCCGTAGCAATACCGCAGGAGAGAGAGCCCCGGCGGAGCGGCAGCACAGCCTCAGCACGACAGGGGCTAACACCTAGCAGATAATTATACCGCCTCGCCCTGTACGGGTCATATGAAACTAAAAGGCCCTGGAATTCCTAGACGACGGCCCTACACTTCCGAAAGGATGATTGTTCTTTATTGTTAGGTTTTGGAAGTGCGGGCGGCGCTTACAGTGCATATAACGGCAGTTGTGTGAGTCCATTGTACGGTATAACAGCCTTTGAAGCAACATTATGTTCCGATGGCAGTATTAATTAATTGTTGACTAGAGCGGGTGGGCGACGGCAGTTCGACCCAAGCGCAGTCACAACAGATTCGAACTGACTAAAGACAAGTCGGGCAAAAGAGGATATTATGGCAACGAGAATGATGGAAAGAATTAAAGTGCCGTCGATTGGCACGGTGAAACCCAGTAAAGCTAAGCCCAATACGCTTGACTTGCCTGGAACTTCAGCAAAACAGGCTACAGGTGTTAATCCCCGTTTAGCTAGAAAAGGATGGAAACTCCATAGTACGGAAGCAGGATCAAGTTTCTGGTAGTCTCAAAGATAAAGCATTCGGGGTTAACACCTAAAACTAATTTACTGGGGCGACACCAACACACCTGTTTAATGGCCCAGGTAATAATAATAATAATAAGCATTGAACTTCTTACCTACATGCAGTGCCCAACGTACTAGGGGGCAAAAGTATTCATTCTTTAAGTTAACGTAAGGACAAGATGGCACGACTGGCCACCAGTCAAACTATTGGTCTTAGCCTAACTTTACTTCTCTTTGCCAATCGATGATAGATGACATACAATATACTTTTACCGGACGAGAATAGAAGTGTTTATATGCGCCGTTATCGAATATATAAGGCACTGATATTGAAAAGTATGTCAAGCCGGGGCCACATATGCATTCGCAAGCTCAACTGGTTGCTAGGATATGCAGTTTGTGTGTCATTTAGATACAGTACATATTTAAATTCGGTAACATGAATGACGTCCGAGTCTCTCATCCTTGCATCAGGTTGTGTGTTTTAAAGGTTAGTGTAGCCCCGACATGACGTGTGAATGACGCTGAGCTTAACAGAGAACATTGCCACCCCTACATTATCTTTCCAAGGATACCTTAGAAATTCTATTTTTCTTCAGTCGAGGTTCAAGTGACGTAATGCACGCTACTAATCTTGTTCACAGATGATACTGCATTCCGTAACCAGCGGGAGGGCTAGTAGCGAGTTATCTCCACATTGTATGTAACTGACAACAACTGGTTTGTCTGACAATTGTAGCAAATGTGCGTCCAACAAGTTCTCGAAGTTCATAACTTCAGTACAGTAAGCCAGTCAGGTGAGATAAATGTTGCAGCAGAACTGTTCAATAGTTTATATCTTGAAAATGATTGTCGACGAAGCTCTGTATCTCATGTGTTCACGAGGTTGTATCTCTTTAGTCTCTAGACCAAAGGTCCAAACTAAGCTGCGGGAGGAATATACATCAACGCAAGTTTGTGTACGCATGACTAACAGATCAGTGGCGGTGATTTTGTGATACTTCCACGTCCATTACTTTACAAGTAATACGTACTCGCATGCTGACTTGAATATCCCAACTCAAGACTGTACTGCGCTATTGCTTTCGGCGAAAACTTTGTATGTACACTGCAGTGCGTTCTGCTTGCCGTGTCGTACATGGGGCATCTAACATGTTAATGCTTAGGTATACAGTACATTTACATTTAATTATCAGCGAAGTAGAGGACGATAACGAACATTAAGTTAGATCATTTGAGTGTTGCTAGTCAAAGACAGCAGTACGTTACAGAGCTTGCCACTGCGGGAGAGCAGCGGGTGTAAATAGCGTTCCATTTCTGTACGGTGCGTCATATACGAAACTCGAGAGCCTACATAGACGAACAGTAGCACGGTACGGAAAATGTGACTGGAGCACCATCAGCATTATTTTCAGAAACGCTATTTGGACGTCCGACGTCAATGTGGCTCACCCTAACTAGTTTAAACCAGCCTATTTTTAGATGCTATATATATCCTTCAGTTCAATTTGGGCAAGTTTAGATTGCGCTGACGTCGCGTATTTCTCCTACTGCGTGCACATTGCGTATATAAAGCAATAATTCAGTGACCGCTGCAACGCGGTGCCGCCAAAGTACCGCAGCCATCTATGCCACTCTCTGGGTGGAGTCCGCACCGTGCGTCTTTTTTGAAGTACTTCACGTGGGCGAGTTTTTGTAGCTGCTCTTAAGTGGACTGATTAAGTGGCCCACTCTGGACAGCTTTTCCCAGGAATACATCATACACGTACATCACAACTGACACCAGTGTGACGAGCTAACACAAGTTCTTACTCGACGAGACACTGGCGAACCACCGTTACTTTTCGATCACCCGAAATGAGGCCTCGTCTCTCGCTGCTGCTTTTGAGTTGTTCTCTGTTTGATATGGACCGATAGGCCTAGAGACCACCCACATTTCTTTTTCCCCAGCAATTAACAACAGTGCGGTCAAAACTTTTACGAGCTCCGTCAATCCTTCGCCTGATCAGTATAAGTTTATCCGACACTCTCCTCATTACAGCAAGAGGCGCGTCCCATAGACCCGCCCTGTCTCTTTGGCCGTCTGTCTACCTGCCAGTCGGTCGGCAGGGCAGCCGCGGGGTCTGCTGCCCCGCCGTCACAAATTGATGCCGCCAGTCACGGATCAGATGCAGTCTACAGCAAAGGACTGTCAGTCAGGGGAGCTTTTCCACAGTTTATTGAGGTGCTGCAACACGAGTGCTGAAAACACGCTCACTTCTTCTTTATGATTGCCACGTAACTTAGAAAGTATTTTATTGAAGTTTTGCCCGGCAGCCAATGCACATGTTTGCCGTTTTAAGTGAGCGGTCAAGTACAGAGTGTAGTCTACATTGAGACTGAGCATATCTTTGCATGCGCTAAGATACTACAGGTCCGCCGACCTCACTTACTACTACTGGTCAAACAGTTCTAGTACGCAGATTTCTCAAAGAAAAACAAGAGAAAACTCAATCACATTTTCGAAATGGCTATGCATACAGTTAATAATCAAACATTCAACATCACGCTTACTAATATTGACGATAACACCAAGAATGATACGCTTCATGTTCTGCTCAAACGTCATGACAAAACAAACAAACAAACAAAAACGATGCAGCAAGATGATATTTCCTGATGGAGCCAAAACACTAGCAGCCACTTAGCCAAATACCGAAGAATGGTAAGAACTCTCCATGCACCAGCATATCGACCGCGCCTACCATTGCTCACGTGTCGCTCAGTTTAACGATCCCCTGTATCGAAATGACTTGGGAATCTAATTAATGATGAGCTGCACCCACGGGTGGCAAATTGAGGAAAATCGATTCGACGGCAGGTAAGTTTTGGGTCTTTAGGTGGTGCGGAGCGAGTGCCGCCTTTTGTGTTTGTTCAACCAAGTGCTCTCTCAATACATGCGCGCCAGTGTTGGTCGGACGCCTGATCGAATTCCGCGAAATTGAACTCGTCAGCTACTTTGAAAGACAAAATGATTTTGAGTAACAAGTAATTTTGGCTCCTTGTAAGCAACATTCAATAGAGAGCAGCGACTAATATTGATAGATATTTTTTTTAAACACAGTTAGACACTAAATACAGATTTGTATATTACTGGAGGGCCAAGCGGTCAGCTATGACGGCAATAATTTTTTAAATTAATTTTTTTAATTTTCCTGCTTCCAGTATAGGTTTCGCTGTAAAATGGATCTCATACTTGCAGACGTCATCTTCCATTAAAGAAACGTAAGTTGTACAGCCATAAGTTTACGAGGGCAAAATATCCCCCTGCAAAAGTAAGGCGCGGATATCAGTTTGGAATTGTTCTAAAGTTTAGCAACACCAAGAAAATATACTGTAGCTTATGCCTTACAGCATCACAAACTATATGTATCAAAGATACGTACCGGATTTCATTGCCACGTTCAGAAAAAGAATCCTCTGATCAAATAGTGCCGGGCTACTTTTCAAGGCGAAGCAAGATTCAAAAAATGCAGCATTTCCACTTTTCAGCATATTTTCAGAAGCGATATTTGTATTCGTAATTCCAAGGGCTGAAATTTCATAGTATCTTAACTTGTTTTTCAGTAGATGAATTTGCTCCCATCTAAAGCTTCAACAGCATGACGGAGGGAAGGACCAACCAAAGAGCAAGCAAGCCAGTTCGGTGCAAGAAACCATGCTACAACTGTGTATTATTATATAGTGGATATACAGTCAACAAAGGCAGCGTGTGTACGAAAATTTATTGAGGAGACGCTCGAACTCTTCAACAAGAGACATCTTTTGCTTTTTCACGATATCATATATTGTACGTCGTAAGCCCGCATCCAGCAGAAACAAGGCAAAAAAAAAAAAATACACGAGCCTTAGCTGTTTGTCTACGCTGTCGACCTTATTTTTCGGTCCTTATTGTTACCTCCGCCAAGGAGGTTATGCTTTCGTCGTGTTTGTTTGTTTGTCTGTCTGTCTGTCACCAAGATAACTCAAAAAGTTATTAACCGATTTGGATGAAATTTACAGGGATTGTTAGGTATATTAGGAGGAACAGATGATTAACTTTCGGTGAAGATATGTATATCCGTTTGTTTGTTTGTTTGTTTGTCAGCGTTATTTTTCTCGATACCATAACTCAAAAAGTTATGGATGGATTTTGATGAAATTAACATGAGTTGTTAGGTATATAGCAAAGAGTAGATGACAAAATTTTGGTAATGGTCCGTTTGTTCGTTCGTTTGTCACTGTTTTTAATTTTATGCTTGTTAGCACAATAACCCAAAAAATAATGAATGGATCTTTATGAAATTTATAGGAGTTGTTAGTAATGGTAGAAGACATAAAACATTAATTTTTGTGCAGATCGGATGGTTCGTTTGAATGTTTGAGTCATATTTGTCATAACGTTTGTTAACAGTATATCTCAAAAAGTTATAAACGGATCTTCAAAAAAATTGAACAAGCTGTTATTAATATAAAAAGGCACAAATGATTAGATTTTGGAGTCTATGCAAAGAAAATTATGGTTTCAGAGCCAATTTGAATTTTTGCTACCGTTGGNCAGGTCCGCCGACCTCACTTACTACTACTGGTCAAACAGTTCTAGTACGCAGATTTCTCAAAGAAAAACAAGAGAAAACTCAATCACATTTTCGAAATGGCTATGCATACAGTTAATAATCAAACATTCAACATCACGCTTACTAACATTGACGATAACACCAAAAGTGACACGCTTCATGTTCTGCTCTAACGTCATCATGACAAAACAAAAAAAAAAAAAAAATATGCAGCAAGATGATATTTCCTGATGGAGCCAGATCACTAGCAGCCACTTAACCAAACACCGAAGAATGGTAAGAGGTCTCCACCAGCATATCGACCGCGCCTACCATTGCTCACGTGTCGTTCAGTTTAACGATCCCCTGTATCGAAATGACTTGGGAATCTAATTAATGATGAGCTGCACCCACGGGTGGCAAATTGAGGAAAATCGATTTCACGGCAGGTAAGTTTTGGGTCTTTAAGTGGTGCGGAGCGAGTGCCGCCTTTTGTGTTTGTTCAACCAAGCGCTCGCTCTCTCAATACAAGCGCGCCAGAGTTGATCGGACGCCTGATCGAATTCCGCGAAATTGAACTCGTCAGCTACTTTGAAAGACAAAATGATTTTGAGTAACAAGTAATTTTGGCTCCTTGTAAGCAACATTCAATAGAGAGCAGCGAATATTATCTATAAATATTTTTCTTAAACACAGTTTACGCCTTTACACCTTTATTTATTCTCAATTGCATCATATACAAAGGAAACTAAAAAAACGCACTAGCAATTGAGTTAGACAATAAATACAGACTTGTATATTACTGGAGGGCCAAGCAGTCAGTAATGACAGCAATAATTATTTAATTAAGTTTTTTATTTTTCCGGCTTCAGGTATAGGTTTCGCTGTAAAATGGATCTCATACTAGCAGACGTGATCTTTCAATAAAGAAACGCAAGTTGTACAGCCATAAGTTTGCGAGAACAAAATATCCCTCCTGCAAAGTTAGGCGCGGATATCAGTTCGGAATTGTTCTAAAGTTTAGCAACACCAAGAAAATATACTGTAGCTTATGCCTGACAGCATCACACACTATATGTATCAAAGATACGTACCGGATTTCAATGACACGCTCAGAAAAAGAATCCCCTTATCAAATAGTACCGGGCTACTTTTTAATGCGAAGCGAGATTCAGAAAATGCAGCATTTCCACTTTTCATCATATTTTCAGAAGCTATATTTGTCTCCGCAATTCCAGGGGCTGAAATTTCACAGTATCTTCACTTATTTTTCAGTATATGAATTTGCTCATATTTAAAGCTTTAAAAGCATGATGGAGGGAAGGACCAACCAAAGAGCAAGCAAGCCAGTTCGGTGCAAGAAACCATGCTACAACTGTGTATTATTATAGAGTGGATATACAGTCAACTAAGGCAGCGTACGTGTGTACGAAAATTTATTGACAAGACGCTCGAACTCTTCAACAAGAGACATCTTTTGCTTTTTCACAATATCATATATTGTACGTCGTAAGCCCGCATCCAGCAGAAATAAGGCAAAAAAAAAAAAAAATACCGGAGCCTTATAGCTGTCTGTTCTACGCTATCGACCATATTTTTCGGTCCTTATTGTTCGTTATGAAACACAATAGGCTGAAAGATTATTTTTAAAAAGTTTTTGTAAAAACGTTACTGGACAACATTTTTAACAAAAATCAGCTGAAGTTTCAAGTTTTAATTTAAATTATTCCTTTATGTTCTGTTATTACCTCAGCGAAGGAGGTTATATGACTTAGAGTCTTTTGGTGTATCTCTATGCCTCCAAAATAATTTAAATGTACATGGATGCATCTGCAAGACATTTACATGGACTGTTAGTTAAGTTAGGAGGAACTGTAGATTAACTTTGGGTAATGATCCGTTGAACCGTTTGTTTGTCTGCTTTTTTTTTTGAGCACATATACCGTGACTCAAAAAGTTACGAACGGATCTTCATGAAATGTGCAGGAACTGTTACGAAAAGTACGAAGAAGAATTTATTAAATTTTGGTAATCATCTACTGGTCCGTTAGACTGACTGTCTCCATGTTTGTTTTTGAGTTTGTTAGCAATATAATTCAGAAAGTTATGGACGGATCTTTATGAAATATACAGAAACTACTCGGAGTGTCAAGAAGAGCAGATCATTAAGTTTTGGGACGTTCAAGCAGATATCCCGGATACAGCACTAATATGAATTCTTCGATAGCCCTGTTTTGCTTAGCAGAATAATAATTCTGCTCTCTCGGCATGTTTCTCTAGTGCATGAAAGCAAATATTTAAAAACTGAACTTGCTTGTAACGCAATCAGTGATACATAGGTGAACTGTCTGACAACTCGAGCGCATACAACATTGAAAAACAATTTTAAACTTAAGTTTGCACCTAATGGTAGAGGGTATATACTGGGCTGTCCAGAAAGTTCGTGCCGATTATCAAAGGAAAGAAAAAGATAAATGAATATAAGCCGTTACATTTGTAATCAACCATATATGAACCATTTTGTTGCACAATGCGTCTACATCATTCCTTCGGCTTGAAGGTACCCTATTCCCAAAATTGCGGCAGTTTCATGGCAAAGAAATAGCCTGGGTATCTTTTCAAGTCATCCGAAAGAACAATATCTGGTGAATATGGAGGTTGGGGTAACACATCCCAGCCAAGCTGGAGCAATTTTCGTCTGTCTGGTTTCCAGAGACACGCGTGGTCTTACATCATCCCGATGGAAAACAACACCTTTCTTGTTGGCCAATTTTTAAAGTTGTTCTTGAATTGCTGCTTGTCATCAGTATTTCTCAGAATTAGTGGTCTGGTTACTTGGAAGAATCTCATAGTAGAGAATTTCCATCCAATCTCACCAGACACAAAGCAAAACCATTTTAGGGTGAAGACGCACTCTAATGGTGGCTTTATATATACAAGGGAGGATTACGTCACTTTCTCTGAACATTCCGGCAAATAATCTATTTCTCATCTCCAGCAATAATTTGCTTAAAAAAACGGGGATTTTTATTTCGTTTATAAAGCAAATCACAGATGGGAATGCGCTCCAAAATTTTTTTTTCACTCATGTCACGTGGCACCCAAACATCGGAGCGTTTTGCTAACCCAAGCCTAGCCAGGTGCTAATGAACGCCAGTTTGATAGGTTGAGGCTTTCTGCCAATTGTCGAATTGTGCAGTGTGGATTGTTCTCAACGAATTACTTAATGGTTTGGTCACCATCTGAAGAGGATGGTCTCTCTGATCGCTCTTTACCAATAAGGCTACAGTCTCCAGCTCGGAAGCTCACGAATCACTTGCGTACAGTTCTTCCGGATAAAGAACTGGGCATATTTCTTTGGTTGCTTGTCAGGCATTTTTTCTTTAATGGAAATAATGCGGAAAATGTTTTTATTGCCTTTCCTTTTCAAGGGCTACAGAATTAATACTGGTTATAAAGATTTCTGACCTTTTTCCTCGGAAAGATAGCTTAAAATGTGATCTAAACGGAGGTGTAGTCAAATCCACAAATGGTGAAAAGGACGGATGCCCGTGTATAAACGAACATTTTAGAATGAAATACACAAAAGCACGGAACTTGCAGCATCAACAGCTGCATGACTACATCCATTCGTTTCGAACATGTTTATTTACACTGAATAAAATAAAAAAGATGGTGTCCTTGACCATTATGCGATTTTTACATTGAATAAGTGTGCGCATAGCCACCTATTCCCTCATTTCTTGATAGCTATCAGTACTGGTGCCCACGTCGGAACATTGTATTAGCGAATATCGCCTAAACACAGTCCCAATGCTCAACACATTATCTTTATGGACCACAAAGACCATGAAATCGACCGACGCTGTATTTTTATCTCATATCTCGATCCTTCTGCAGATTTCACTTATTCGGGCAGCTAAATTTCTTACCTCTCTACATTTACTACTAACATAGTAGCATTTACTATCGTTCAAATGAATATCCTCATTACAGTATAGTGACACACACCTATGGTGTTACTAAACAGTTGTGTAATAGAAATTTCATTATTTTACTTCTTAGGAGCAGTCAAACTCCACCATGTACGACTGAATTTTCTCTCAGTGGCTTAGAAAATATTTACCTTCATTTCACACGCTGCCACGGAAGGCCCGTTCATGTAAAGGGGGACGCACGCCTTCGCCGAACGCCAAGTGTGAATTCAAGGAACCGAAATTCACACGCACACACTAATGCAACACATCATCCGACAATACAAACTCAGGAGTTTCTCGGTAGGGACACGCGAGAAGGGATGGGGCTGGTGCTGCTTGATGTATACAGAAAGAAACTTAGCAAATGGACGCAGAGGCTGTTGAATCAAACATAGCCAGCACCTCGGGACACCTGATATCGCCGCTCCACTAACGCAAATTAAAGGAACTGCTAGAAAAAGCCCAGCACATATGCAAGGCAAAGACAGGAGTTGTTAGTCCTGTGGTGCTAATGCACACAACCTAAGAGGCGTAAACCAACGTAGTGAGTTGCATGGCGTCGGCCGCACCATACCGAGCTCCAAACTCAAGGCTTTCCCGTGTGCGCAATATTTTGCTTGGGCAAACATTGGTGCAGTAAATGCAGTTTGGGAAACCCAATACTTGAGTCCATTTGACGAGCTTTACTCTGCATTCCGCAAACATTCCGACGCCGCTTTGACTTTACCTGGAAAGGGATAATTGCCAATGAGGGAAGACAACCTACATAGAGGTGGCATAGTTACGACAGGGAGTTTTTCTTCTGGAGAAAAAAAAGGCTAATGACCATTGAAGGAAAGCAGGAGATTTATTGGTATTAGTGCTGCTTTGCATCCACAACCGATCGAAATCAGAGTGTGTTCGATAGGACACCAGAATTAAGTCTTTTAGATTGACTTATCCGAAACATAGACAGAAGCTTTAGCTTTGTCATTTCGAATTGTGTGTAAGTGGTATATGAAACGCTATTAACTTGAGTCAGATAAAAACTTCATTTTACGGAGCGAATTTCAGCTTTTCGAAGTCTCAAGGATAACCAATCGAGGGTCAACGCATGAATCTCAATTCAGCGGGTGGAAGCCAGCGCACCTGCGTCAAATTTCGGATCAGTTAAGTCTCGATGGCTAAATTTTGAAGCCCAATAATACATGCTCTTCATTACCTTTTGCCTACTAATTTACAATGTGGATCGTCAAATTTCATACTTCAAATTTCAGGGTACTGCATCACAAAGGACTTGGCAGCTCTGAAGATAACATAGGACCTCAAGTTATCACAAGTCTTTTGATAAGCGACACATCGAAAACGATGCAAGCGCATGTGTTGGCAGCTTCGTCATATTTAATGGAAAAAAGGTATGCAGGAAGCAAAGGTTTGTGTAATAAGCTACAGAGGATAGTACACGAATCGCAGTTTCAAAGCCTTAAGATCCAGGAAGTCCTCCATACGAACTTTATTCTTTTGACGTATTTTTATTATATGGGTAGTAGCAATAATTTTGAACCCAATTCACAAACCTGCAAGGATAAGTAGGGCCTCTATCGAAGGCTACATGTAAGCTAACTCAAGCATGTATTAAAGTTGCGATGGAAATACAGAAGTTGCCATAAGTCACAAAGACAACAGCGTAGCAAGAGGTGCCCGACCATCACAGTCACTAGCTTCTACTGAGTCAGACGTGGATTTCATCGCTTAATTGAGGCGTGCACATCTATACTGAGCAGGGTAAACAGAGTTTGCCACACACTGCCCAAAGCTGCCGAAGTTAGTAACTTTTGTTGGGTTTGAGGCGAACAAAAGAAGCCTGGCAATTGCAGCGCTCAAGTGCACACAAATGAGAGGGGACAGTTCTCTGCAAACACGCCGACTTCCTCTGATTTTTTGTCTCGCTGCTCCAATGTTTGGGCGACGGCTTGAGGGGTTTGCTGGCGCGCGGCTGGTGGAGCCTGGCCCGGCGGGCTGTCGGACCAGTGGTGTCCGCGGCTACTGAACTTGTGCCGCGCACAAGACTTGATGGTTTCAATCTTGGAGGCACAAACACAAACATTTAGCTTTGTAGCGAACAAAATTTGTTCATTTTAGAAACGGATGTGCAACGTAATTTTAAGTCTGAGCGATAAATAGCTTGATACTTCTAGAGCGAGAGAAAAAATATGATTGCAGCATGAGAAGCACAATAACTCACTGTACCGTTTACATATATATTTCTTTATAAAACACAGAACTCGATAGTTTTTAGTTTGAGAGGCAGAAGATTAATACTCCAATTGTTCTGAAATAGTTATTGAACAAAGAGAAATTTCATTCGAAATTTAGCAATAGTCAATCAAAATGTTTGCTGTGAAAATCAAGAGGTTATATGGCACTGGTACTGTTGGTATGTTGAAGGCAGCTTATTCAATCAAAACAATATTAGGCAAATATATTAATTGCTTCTGTAACGTTTTTCAGACCACCCAGCTGGTGGTAGAATAAAAAACAGTTCAAACTGAGAAAGAGAAATATCTCGCATGAATGCTCAACAAAAATGTAGAAAGCTCGAATTGCTGAATAACGAATGCAATGCCGTGTTGCAAGCAGTGCAGAAACGGTCAGAAGCTTGACGTACTGGGGCGAGGTGCAGTAAAATAAGGTGCAGGTGAATTCGTGGTTGAAAGGCACACTGCATGTGGATTAACTTTGTCAAGAGCTTTATCAAGTTTAGCCTCTGAATAAGTGCCGACGGATACTTCGAATCAGTTCGTTTTCATGTTTTTCTCATCGAATCAGACCGTTATTTTGCTAGAATGTGAAAGACGCTTTGACACAACTAGGGAATATTTATCCTGGTAAAGTAAAGAAGTTGGCAATTTTACTTTGAGAGTGAAGAAAAAATTGAAAATTCAAGCTAGTAAGTAAGAGCTGTATAATTTTAAGAAAATATGGGAGAAAAACCTGCTACTTGTTTATTAGAACACAAGACTTGTTAATTGAAACCAGAGCGACAAAAAAAAATCTTTCGTATTTAACTTACAAAACTTCATAATTTTATGAGAAGAGATAAGATAAGAAGTTCTTTGTTCATCTCGGTAAACCACAACATTTTAAAACTTTTGTGTTGGAAACAGGCGACGCTTCATTTATCCCTGGAATAAAACTTAGCAGTTTTAGCCTGGACGATAGAAACTTACATATGTAAACAAGCAGTGCATGAGATCTCGGCTTAATTGTGGTGCGGGAAACGCTAAATTTTAAACCGATTGTGCTCTGGAGCTCAGATTGTGAGTGCTAGAGAAAGAATATTTCCCAGAGTGGATCATAAGGTTTGATAATTTAAATTTGAAAGAAGGAAAACATAGGTAAGATCTATTTCCATTGATTTATCAATAAATAGTCGGGGAAAAATTAAATATACCATAATTAGGGCGGTAGAGCATTACACGTTATAACTTTTGCCAGACAGGTAAAAATATATTTACCTAGGCATAACACACAACTTAATAACGAGCGCCTGGTAAGCAATAAACTTAAACTTCATTTCAGTGGAGCACCAACTTGAAAAGTTCAAAATGCTGAGCAAAAATCATAGTATAGTTTGATGTACGAGAACCTTAAGGGGATGTGAGATTTGGTAAATTCACTCTGGAACGAAAGTCTGATATTCACCGTGGTAGAGATCATTCCATTATTTTATCCTCTCAGAATGAATGATGAGCTGCTGGGAGCAGAAACTGAATACATATTTACGAGTACCTCAAAAAAACATGACATTTGAAAATATTTGTTTCAATGAACTATGAAATTGTTGCATTGGAGGAACAACAAGAAAAGCTAGTTTAAAAAAAATACTACTTAGTGGACTACAAGAAAGATTAGTTCTTTGATTAAAAGAAAGAGTTTAATTTTGATTTGAAAAAGCACACAACGGCATGGTATTTTTTAACTCATAATAAATATCTTATATACGATAGGTACAGGAACAATCTATTTCTATTATAAAATTTCTCAATGCTACATTGTATATGGCCTCTGTATAGTGCCGAGATAGCTAGGAGGTCCACAGAATCTGTTCTCCAAAATTCATGCTTCACAATTATATAGTCAAAATAACACGATTCCACAACGTAATATTTGCTTTTAATGTTCCCTAATGGGTATCGCAGTTGATTATATAAACAAAGGTTATATCTATGAGCGCTAAGCAATCAGAGTGGAGTGGGCGCTGCATCCATAAGGAAAAATACATGCTTTTTCTTTCTTGTCTATCTTTCATTTCAAGTACTGGACCTTATATATGCGCTCTCTGCCCAGCAGGCACAGCAGCAACCGCTAACACCTCCCCGCCTCGGCAGGCCTGATTGTAAAGTGTGACTTCAGAAGGGGCGATGGTAAGCATCACTGAAGCACAGAAAAACTTGACAATGGCTCTGTTAACACCACATAAAAGAGTTGAAGCGAAGCATTAAAAGCACCGTAACGCTCAACGATCGACGCACACCGCATAAACAGGCGCATTTATGCGGCTATTCATTGTGGTGGAGCCGGCGACGCCAGCATCAGATCTGCTCTCTCTTGATTGTACTAGAGGAATAGAAGTCCTTGGGTGCTCCGTGCTGGAGTCCAGACATGTCAAACTTTTAAATCTTGAGCCTAGAATTAATATTGTACACGTACCGTTATTTATCTTCTTTGCATGCAGCTTAATGATACTTCGATTTAATCAAGCGCACCGGTATTCTCTTTCAGGGTATGCTAGAGAAATAAATGCCTCCCTATAATATAAAAACATTGATGAAATGGTTTCAAACTGAGGAATGCTATCTAAAATAGGACGGAAATGTCATCAAAGTTTGATAAGGATGCTTACTCTCTCCCATTCCGTGCAATATCTCATTGACTGTAGCCATATGAAGTTGAATGCTGCTGCAGTAGGCCGGGTGTCATATTGACAATAAAGCAGTGATGTCCTTAGTTATGCTGAGGACATGGTGCTTGCCTCCCCCATCCTACCGGGCTCAAAACTTGCTCAATTTGCGAGAGCGAAGCGAATAAATTTTTTATTAAATATAATACAGTGAAAACACTATGCATGTGTCGTAGACCCAGGACAAGTAGCTTACCCGGTCATATACATTCTGTTCTCAATGGTGTAGAGATCACATATACTCTACAACCAGTTTCACTTACCGGGGTCATAAAATCAATGATTATTTATAGGCTCTTCGCTATAATCAGAATTAGAGAAAGAAACGCTAAAAAAGCTCCAATCCATTGGTAACATATTAATTAGGAATTCGGATATTGTTCTGAAAAGTCAAATGCCAGCTTTTCCGGACATATGGACATATTGCTACCACCCCCCCCCCCATGTTGTAACTCACTTTGGTGTAACTTTAAAGAGAAATTCATCGCGTGCCTGCTTGTTGCCTATAAGAAAATATTTCGCAGGTGAATGTGCCCAAGTGAACTAGTGTGAGTGTATTACAGCATTCACCCAAAAATACAATGATTGTCTCAAAGCTGCTAACTTGGATCGAAAAATTTTACAACTCAAAGTCATTCGCCACTGCCGGGCAACAAACGGTCTAACACACATTGACGATGCAGTGAATACTGTTGCCGGACGGAGGCCAAGCAATGGGCCGTAATGAGGTCAAAAATGTAGGACAAAAGTGAAACCTCTATTAAAATTGTTCATCAGTAACTTTGAGATAAGGTACATTTTTTTGTGTATCACGTAATATTTCACTGATTTTCATGTAATATTTCAATGAATACCTAATAAAAATTGTTATTATTCAATAACAGGGACTCACGTTCACTGAACTATGTTCGCTCTGTTCGAAACAGTTGTTCCACAGCGAGAACATTATTTCTGTATTTAGCAATGCTCAGTCTACTTAGCTGTTGTCTTCATGTCTACATTAACAGGTTAGAATTAGATTAGATAACTCCACGGTAGTACACCGACCAATATGTTCATTTGCATGCAGAGCGCAGCCGAGACTTGCGCTCCGGTTCTCTATGAGCTATAGCCATAATTGGTGCTCTTAATCAATGAAAACAAGTAAAAAAAAACTAAGAGTCGCTATTTTGATAAAATAATATTTACCTCTTCTTTTTTTCCAGATCACGTACTCCAAAAACTACGATGGCGAAAGAGAAAAAAAATGTGAAAATGGGAAAAACTATAAAAAGCACCAATTTATAAATAATGAACGTAAAGCCGCGTCGCAAACACTGCTGCACAGATGGTAGCTATATAGCGTTCTGGGGCGTGGCGCAGTATAACAAGCTGGACCTGATCTTGGCATGGAAAGGCACTCGAAGGGCTGATGTTGGTGAAGATGCACAAAATATAAAGCCCGACTTTACTCTCTTCATTGGTGCCGACGGATCTTTCGAGTCTGGTCTTTCTGACGTTTATTTAACCACTGCAAAAATTATTTCGGAATAATCTGAAATTCGTCGTGGCACAACTATTTCGGTATTATTTTCAGCGAAAATGAAGCTTTTACGAATACTATAGTGACACGTACACGTGCAGCCAATTTGCGCTTGTTGTGGACGAAGAAGAAAGGCACAGTGGGCGTATAACTCACTGCGAACATCATTGTTGATAAAAAATGAATGAGATGATACCAGACTAACCACAATAGGTTAATTGAAATTAATTTTTACAACGAACTGGTTCAAAGCATTAGTTATAATGAACAACATGTAGTAGCCTTTCCTAAACATATAACATTGCACATGTTTAGCTCTCACCAGCGTACTTAACTATGTATAACGAGTGCAATACTATATACTAAGAGCCGCCAACATACACTACTGATGCGTTTACATATTCAATGAACCCAACTAATATGCTCTTAAAAACCGTATACGTTCATTTAAATGAACAGCGATTTCCTTACACGGTGGGTTCAATCTTTTTGAATCAATATGACTTAAGAATTACGATCTACTGAATTTAAAAGGTTGTAGTGGTCATTATCTGGTAACGCAATTGTTTCTATACGGCTGGTGAGTAACATTAAAAATAAGTCAACACTAATTAGTGATAAGTTATATTAGTAGAAAACTTTAAAAACTTACTTTGTCATATGATTTCTATCGCCTGAGATTAATAGTAATTTTTCTGTATGGATGACCAACATTACAAGTAGCAGGTGTTAAACGTATATCACTTGCTTAGTTTTAAATTGATAGCCAACACAGCATAAAACACTCACTACGGGCAATGAAAAACAATATTCCGAATAAAAGCAAGGAACTAAGTTTGCATTTCCACCATTAATACTTTACGAAAATGGCATAACGTCGGTAATATGTTCGCGTTTTGACCATCTTAAATCAATACAGTAGCTTCTAAGCAGCAGTTGACGCTTATTATCAGCCGCGAGTGCAGCGAAGAGAGGTGATAAGGTTTTCATTGAACATTCAAGTATATTTGTATATATATATATATATATATATATATTTGCCTTTCCACCCAAAAAGCGGTAGAACGGGCTGGGCAATGTTCATAATTTTTCACAGGGAGTTCAGCGGGTTGATCTACCTAGATGTGACCAATGCCAAAAAAAAAAAAAACTAGAATTAACTGGCCATCAAAAATGACGGCGATGAATTTTGTTGTCTGTCCACCCAAAACAGTTTTTCGTAGGCTGTCAGGTGAGTTGACTGAGATGTGAAAATTGAAAATATATTGAGCTAGCTGGCCATAAAAAAAGACAGCTTTGAATTTTCTTTCCCCTTCCGTTGGTGATTGTCTTACACCAATAGGCATTCTAGTTATAATATTGAACCGCTAGCTCAACATTCGATAAGCTACAAGACCACCCTAGTTTGCCCTCCCCCCTCCCTCCCTCCCCCCCAAAAAAAACAAAAAACATAATAATAATAATAACTAGAGCACTCTCCGTGCGCTATACAACCACTGAGAAAGCCACTGTTAACGAGAAATTCAGTTAGGTTCTGAAGTCAGGAGTTCTTTTTATCATCACCTCATTTTGATAATCTGTGCCCCTGAGAGTAAAAACAGCTTCTGTGATTTTCTTGAAGGCCCATCCGTTACTTTTTGAGTTTTGTTCTTAATAGATATTTTGAGAACCATTAGCCAAACACGTAAACGGGCAAACCGATCGCCACCAAAACCTGGTCACCTGTGTCTTTTACCATTTCTAATAATTTCTGCATGGTGCATTGAAATCCGTTCATAACTTTTAAAGCTATTTTATCAAACAAGAAAAGGCAGACAAACAAAATGGTTGAACGGATCTTTACCAAAAGTTAATAATCTGTTCCTCCTAAGATGCCATGCAATCTCTGTATATTACGTAAAGATCCGTCCATATCTTTTTGAGTTATATTGCGGTCAGACGAACAAACAAGACACATAGACAAACTCAACAAAACTCCACCTCCTATAGTCAGAGGTAGTAAAACCGTAAAGACACACGTTGAAAGAGAAAATATACCAACACGGTCCCAGAAGCCACAGCTGAGCAGCACACTAGTCCTAGCACCAGCACTGTAATTTTGAAAATAAAACATGAACGAGATCCGATCTGCTTGATTGGCACAGAACATGTGAACTTTATAGGAGCTGTGTGCGTGTGTACCGCAACCAAATGTCAGGCGGTGAGGACAGCATGAGTTGGTCAGCAACAGGGAGAGGGAAAGGTCGGTCAGTATGCCGTCGCTGTAACGCGAGAACGTTACTGTATAGTTATCGTGTATGCAGATCGATATCGATATGTAGGCAGGAAACAAGTACAGTATCTGTAGTCATGGCACATCATATACATGAACATGAAAGATTATTTGCATGTGATCTTGGGAGTCTTAGAACAAAAGAGTTTGTTTGCTATGTATTGTAGGTACATTAGAACGTGTGCACGAGCGCATGAGGCATAAATAGTGTTAGAATCGCATACTTAAAGTTTGAATCTGTTATCGTTGTTTGCAGATTAGTTTGGGGGCCTTCGACAAAGGACCACTGCGGACAACAGGTACCATCCCCCCCCCCGGTCCTTCAGTCGTATCGCCACCGGGGAGCACTCGCCGGAACGCGAATTTTTTTCCTGAACCTTTCAGCAAGTACAGTCTCAAGGCAGCCAATGGCGTGGCAGGTCACAGGCCACAGTGGGAGGGGCGAAGGGTGATGCTCAGTGATGGTGTTGCACTC
>LQNS02278157.1:2938139-2960779 GCA_001587735.2 Parhyale hawaiensis
TGTGACCTGCATGTGCTATATACTATATACTATGTACAAGCATTTGCTGCTTTCTACAGTTTGCTCATTTCGCGAACCTTGCCCCCTTAACTGCAAATATTATCTGACCAACATTTTAATTAGTAGTTTTTTTGGTATTTTTTATTCTTTTAAAATGGCTGTTGTTGTTGTGGCAAGCAAAGACTTGCAGTATTAGCGTTCTTCTTAGTCGTAATCAAAACCAAAGTTGAGGCGCCATCGAAGGGCAGTGCAAAATGAAATTCAGCTAAATCCAATTGGCTTGACTTTTCTGGAACTTTTCAGATTAGGTGAATTGGCTTTGCTCCTAGATTGAGTTTTAGGAATTAACTCCGACTGCACTGCCCCCGTAACTTCCAAAAGATTCAACCCTGCTCCATAAAATGAAGCATTCAGCCATCTCAAGCGTAATCGGGTTACTGCTTGCATTTGCAGCGCGATCGAAAGTGGTGAAGTCAATGCCTGTCCTTTGGAATTCCAGACAAGTTACGCCTATTGGGGTTTAGCTAATCTTACCTCACACTCGCCGTGTTAATCGATGCTATGGCGCCTTTACTAGGGGAGGTCCAATTGGTGTATGCGATGGATTGCTAGGACGTTTGGCTGAAGCACTTCAACGCTTGGGAGATATTTTGTTCTAGACTTTCTGCGTTGCTCAACGAACTTTGTTCGTTTGTACGATACCGTATGGTGCAGTACCGGCCATAATATAGAGGCCTACTAGTTTTTGATCTTGCAGCTAACGCTTTATTTATTATACTTGTTTATCACACGATCAATGGAAATTTTTCACCTACGGACAATACCAGCAATTTTCGAAATTACTTGTTTTCTTGAAATTTGGCAATGCTGATCGGTCCTTTTCTGCAAGAGACAGAGTTTTTGCGTGTTGAAGTCGCCATATTGCCTGAAATTAGTTTCTATGATGTATGAATGCCGTCGTTAATTTCGAGATGCTCTATTGAGTGTTGTAAAATGAACTAAGCAAATGTTTAGCATCGTTCTTCAACTTTTGGCCAGATCTGAAGTTCTTCGTATCTTCTCATTTCAAGTTTTTTTTTTAAATTATATTGAAAATCTTGTAACTTTCTAATTAATTTATGCATTATGACCTAATGTTTATTTGATGAAAATTTCATTACGCTTCATGTATTACTTTCTAAGTTATAAACTGATATACGTCGGTGTTGTTTCCGTTCCTTATCTTATGGCCGTTGCTGTACATACATGGTACTTCTGCACAACGTCAAGCGAGCTACTTGGCAATCGTACTATATGTGTTGATAGTTATTTTCTGGCAATATGTCAATTTCTGCTATGCTCAATAACGCCCGTATTTATTTAAAGCTAACATAAGTTCTATAGCAGGTTTATCACACAGATCTAGTACCTACAAAGCTACATTTTCTCTGATGCAGAGTAATGTACACAATACTGATCATCACTGAAACCACGCGAGTACCAAGTGTTTGCTGTAATTTCCATCAATATACTACTACTGCTACTTAAGTGCACACTGTTTCAAATGGAATACGGGCCAAAACAGGCTGCACAAACTATCGATTGTTATCGACAAAATGTAATATTAAAAGTAAAATAAAAAAGCTATTATTGGATGCACGTCCAATCATTCTATGACAGTGTAACGTTTAGCAAAACGGTGAGAAGACACAGAAGTAAACAGAACCATTAGAGACATCTAACAAGACTAATATCAATACAGATGGAGAATTAAACTACGAGCAGGGTAAGCTATGCACGTAGTACAAATACACGTAATATTGAAGGTAAGACTTCCCAGTAAGCCAGTTACCTCAAGTTGGAATGGGTGTTAGCTGCTCTTACCTTACATATTTCTCATCATGTGCAGTTGTGCGCACCACACAACGAACTGCCTGCACCATAAGGTGCTGTAGGTGTTCTGCACATGAGCACCACATAAGGGAGAGCGCACGGGACCAGCACCGCCGGACACAATGTACAGGGAGAGCACCATGGAGCATTAAATTATACAGGATATAGCGAGGGCGATAACATAGAAAGAGCGACCTTAAGCAGCTCCAAGTGTCAATAAAATACTCTCTCTCAATGGACGATCTGTGGAAACTCCCAGGCGGCCGGACACTGTGGAGCAGTACCTCACTGGGAGTCGTAACTGTCATGCATGGGGGCTGTAATGCAGAGGGGGGGGGGGGCTGGTCACGGGTGTAGTGTGCGACACTGGTCAGTGTGTTGTGAAGTCGGCTTCACACTATTGTCTTTTGGCGCCGTCAAACATGCGTCCGATCGCTTTGCTCTGTGCAGCACTTTGAGGTCTCATTCTAAATTTCACGAGATATCCAATATTTCAATTGTCATGCTTGCTAAGACTCAGCTGAAACGACAGCTGATATTTAGCAAAACGTTTAGTCGACGTGCAATGATGCTACAAGAAATCAATAAAGCGTTCTAACACTTTGTACTACGTACGGACAGAAGACTGTAGTGTGTATCCGCCCTTAAACTCAGTGTGCACCAACATGCTTCCATCCCAGACCTACAGCGATATTATAAGATCATGAATATTTGGTAATTCAGCGATTCCCAGAAAACAATGAAACTTATAGCCCACAGTTGGGTCTGGTATGCTCCACGTGTGCCCGCAATTTTACTAAAGCACAGCGTTCGTGTCATCTGGAAAGTATCGCTCGCAGGTACAGAACAGCAGAATGTTTCTAGCCTGTTCTCAAACTAGACTGTTCTCAAAGTAGCCTGTTCTCAAACTAGTCTGTTCTCAAACTAGTCTGTTCTCAAACTAGAGTGTTCTCAAACACGCATTAAAAAATTATGGCAAGTTCTCCCGAGTAAGGGCAATGATTATTGACCTCTTGCATACCGTCCGCACCCAAGAGTTAGCTTTCATTCATTCAGAGGGTACAAGGCAATGCAGCAAGAACTGATTGTGTAATATATTCCGGTAGCGTGATGACTACAGGCGATAAAAATCAGTTCTGGCTAAGCAACACGCGTCGCTCATCACTAGGGAACAAGCGTGCAGTAACTAGGACAAGAGAAGATGGCGCGCAACATCCGCAGAGTGTTGCCACAGCACAAGTCATCGGCGCCATAGAAGTTAATGACAATTTACTGCCAGCAGCTGAGATGTTCCATGACGGCAGCAACATCGACGCGCCCTCTGGTGGTGCGACCGCGGCGCGAGGTTCGCTACTGCCGCTCACACGGTGACATTTGAGACACAAATGGTAATGGTGAATACATTCATGGCTGGGGCGAGGGTATGGTATTGGAGTAGCAGCCACCATCTATTGATAAAGACTCCTCCAATTGGTTCGCCAAAGTCGATCTGAACTAAACCTGCTTGTCTGAAATCTCAGGCAGATGCAGTGGCTTCGTCATGCGGAATCAAATATTAGAAGTTAACCTTGAATTAATTACCCACGAGACGGCTGGAAATCAAATCATGCTCAGTGCTTTGGAGTTTCCACAGGTCTCAAGCGTACTTGGGTTGCTTTTAACGCCTGCAATACGATTCAGAGTGGCAAAATCAGAGCTCCGGTGTGATTTTTCGGTTGAGTAAGGTTGCCTTGGATCTAGTTTGAGGAGCCACTCGAACGAGCTCATGATAAGCAGGGTATATCCTATACGTAGAGGAAGTGCCGTTTGTAAGTCTTACCTGGGCGTTGAAGGACGACAAGGAAATGGTTACATCGGTGCCGTAGATACGGTAGATTTCACTTACCTTTGCCAGCCCTTGCGGCCTATACACGGCGGGGAGCAAGAATAAAGCACAGAAAATGGAAGTCATCAAATTAAAGTCGGATACAACATAACACACGCTGAAAGAGATGTATTGTGTCTAGCAGCGCTAAGGGGGATATCTAGCGGACCCTAGCTGTACCTTTCAGAATACCTGTTGGCCTCACCATGTCAAGGGCTATCCTGAGTGTCTCTCCGCAGGGGACGTTGCCAACAGACAGAAATGCAGTCACAATAAGAAACAAACGGCGGCAAAAAAATAACCTGCTTGGCGGAGGGAATAATGTTGTTCCTACAAAGCTTAGTGTGAAATAGAGTGGTGAAATGATAACATGGAATAGCCAAGGATTACTCTAAATAAAGATAGCAGTTATTCGGAATAAATCACATGAATTTATGCTTATATCGCAGCAATGATAACAGGTGACCAAGCGAAGCTTAAGAAGAAAACGAACGATGATGAAACGCGTCATCGTGGACCAAGCAACTATCGAAACTAGCCTTATTGGTCACGGTATTATTTCTCTGTCTCCGCATTTTGTAACCCAAAGTAAGTACTTAAATAACTCTATACATGAACGACCAGCGGGCGCTGGTAGCGGCTGCTGCTGCAGATCAACAACTAGTGACGCCCTCGAGCACCGTTTGTTTCTCTCCCATGCATGCCTGGTGCTTTAGTTATTACTACCTCCGCCAAGGAGGTTACGTTTTGGTAAGGGTTTGCTTGTTATTCAGTCCGTTGGCAACGTAACTTAAAAACTTACGGACGGATCTTAATAAAATTAACAGGAACTGCTGGGAATATCATAAGGCTAAATGGTCAAATTTTGGTGATGATTCGTCAGTGTATAGTGTGTGTTAGTCTATCTACCACTTTGTCTTTTATTGTTGCGGTGCTTGGCGGGGTCTGAGCTCTTGGAATGCAGTTTCGGTTACTTCCTCAAATTCCATACGAAATAGTAACCCTGTTTGGCCGGTTCTAACTCTAGAATTGTTTATTTGAATAGAAATGCAATAAATGAGGTAACTTTATATCTGAGTGGTTGCCGATTGTGACATGACTTTAATGAGTGACGCGTGGCACTATTGTAGCAAAGGTAACCCTGGGGTTAATTGCAACACACCTCAGTCTACGTAGCATGTGTGACACTTACCGTATGCGGGGAAGCTGACGGCGGCGGCGAGGGTGGAGCAGTTCCAGCGCTGCGTCCTGAACTGGAACTGACATTCGTTAATGGCCTCCAGGGCGCCGAGTTTCACGGCTTCCATGAAGAAGGGATTTTCGCGGCAGAACTGCACTTGTTTGGGGACCAGGGTGCCCTTGAGGCCATTACAGATGCCGGTGTGGTGGGGCACAGAGGCAAGACTGGACATCTGCGACACAGCCCTGGGGGCAGAAACAAGGGCAATGGTTAGGATAATGACAGACAGCGCACGTGACTAGCTGTGTTACTTGTGATGACAGGGGGCACGACGCATGAAGGTGTAATGGTGTTGTAATGAGAGGCAGAGGTCTTGGTGCTTAGAGAATATGGCCTATGCGGCGTATTGTCATTGCGCCATGTCCCGAAGAGGTAATTGGCCAAATCTTCCCCGTGCTGCTGACACTTATCCTTTACTGGTTTCATTTTTGTCCCGTAGCAAAATACTTAATAATATCGTGCTGCTCATCATCATCATCAAAAGTGCAGTAATTAAGGAATGTGTAAAGACCGGAAGACACGGTAAAGTGACGCTCGCTGAGAACAATGACGAACGTGTAGAATCTCGGTTACATTTCTTAACGCTTCGACTTACTAATAAAAGATTTTATTAGGCTGTAGAGTTTCAAAATGATGGAGTTTTACATGGAAACATATTTTCTATAAAATTTTGAAGCACCTTTCACTTTAGAGAGCCAGTGCAAATTACATCTTTCAATTCTGAAATATTTATAAATTCTTGGATATAAAGAGAGGGCAGTTTGGCAGCTGCAACAAAACTATTTGTTTCGCAGAAAAGAATTCTAGGATTCTGTAAGAGTTGCCGCACTTGTGGTATTTGGGGCCTTAAATCCTCGCCTGGCAAAAAGACTGCGAGGCTGTAGTGCCCACGGTGAGAAGCTCTACTTGTGTGTCTGCACCCTACCCGAAATGTCTGTACGGGAGACTCAGTGCTACTCAGACTCTTGGCACTCTAGGTTGTGCTGTGCTGAGGGCTATGGATTTCTTCGAGAGCTGGCGCTCATTTTGTACTAGCTTGGCAAATATGCCATCCAGTACCGTTTCCTCTTCTTGTCCAGACATGGATTACTGCACTTCGTTCCAGCGGAGCCGACTCTTCAGGAACCCAATGGAAATTAAAGGCATTAACATATTGCATCCGTCAATATAAAGGACAGCGTTTTTAGGCATGAATCGTAAATCGATCAATCATCCGTACCCGCAATCCAAAGTAGTGAATCGAACCCTCAGGATTGAAGTCCCCAACAAGTTACGCTATTCGACTTAAATTAACTCGATAGAAGTAGGCTAACCAAATATTTCTTATGTCGCAAACGCCTCCAGTTTGTAGTATCTTAGTGAAAGTTAATATCCAACGTAAGACCAAGACGGTGCGTTTCATGAATACTATGCATCATTCATCACCTTTTGCCTCAGTTATAAGACTTTGTTCATGCACTAGTTTTTAAATTCTTCTTAATAAAGGCTGCCGAGTTGAGTCTTTCAGCCGCCAATGCGCTCTGACTGGCTAGCAAATAAATCCTTTGTACTTCAGAAAAAGAAAACTCTCTGCTTTATATAATCTTCAAATCGGGATTCACCGTTACTAGCGAAAGAGCTAAGTAACAAGCAGTGGAATCTCTTAAGAAGAATAGATGTTAGTTGTTTCTTCAGACAATAGCTCTAAAGAACTAGTTTTGCCCTCCTCCATCTCACTAATATTGTATGTATAAGAAATCATCCAAAAATCGGCGGAGATCACACCCTGAGCCTGACACATCAGATGCGCACCACAGACAACACTCGCTATTTTCTCACAAAATCACAGCTTTTGTACGCTTAAAAAATTCTCTAAGATGAGCGACATTTTCAATCACTCATCCGAGGCACGAGGAGAATTAATTTCTATAGCGTAGTAACTTTCCAGGAATTTCCAGCTGATCCCATCCTCTAATATTCCAAAGAAACACGTCAAGCTGGATTCTCTTGACTTTATTTGATATTCTTAAAAGGAGTTTTTACTGCGTTTAAATTTTATGGAACCACAAATCAAGCAGAGCAGGGGAGACTGGCGCTCTGGGAGTTTATTATGCACCAAAGTTACCCTTCATTAGCGGTCATAAATTCGTTATTTAGCATCACACGACGCTCAAAACATCGCCCACATCTGTGCAATTATTTACATTGGGATAATAAGCTCTGATCATCGGCGTATACAGCACAAGATTTTATTATAATAACAATGCAGGCCTGCCAAAGCACAAGCTATAGTTAATGACGCTAACAGACCCATGCTTTATAATATGAAGCCTATATATATTTTTATATATATATTTTTTGGTAGTTTTTGCCCAGACCTTGGACTCGACTCATGGTTTGGCTGGCGAGACACCTGTGCGATGCTCCTTGCTTGCACACCATGAAAATTCACCAGGCATCCTGACTATATAACTGATGTACATATTTTTTCAGCATGTTGACCGTTACTGCAGAGTGCACTGTAGCCTTGCAGTCAGAGAGCCCGCATGTGTTGTGAAAGTGAACTGCATAATGTAAAGAGCGTTGAAAAAGTTTGCTGAAAATGAAGTGCAAAATATAGTTATATGAGGAACGTTGATATGTGTGCAAAAGTGTTCTCAAAGTGAAGTAAATACGTAATATAGAAGAAGATGAAATGTGTTAAAAAATGTTTTGGAAGTGAAGTATATAATGTTAAGGACGTTAATAATGTGTTCAGAAAGTGAAGGACATAATACAATGAACTTTGAAAGGGACCTGTTTTCGTTGATGGAGCAGGACAGATCAGAAGCAGTCGCTGTATCTTTACCGAAAGGTTTGGATAACTAGGAGGATATAAGGAAAACAATCCCACAGAATAATGAAGCACATATTTATTGCTCCCTTATCTTTCCGTCCTGCAGTGAAGGATTAGATAGGAGAAAATTCATCTGCTGCAGTGTAAGCCCAGAGGCCCGTAGCCTTACCGCTTTTTTAATTCGAAGGACAGCAGACAACACAAAGCTAAGTACCTGTAGATGGTATCATAGATACTAGAGGGTACTTCCCACAGCGCAGTTTTTGCTGCGTTCATAAAGCGCAAATTGAGTAAATCAGAGAAGGAAATCGGAAAATGTTTCTGAGAACATAGCCAAGAAGAAGAGTACAGCAGCGAGGCTTTGTCGGAATAATTATATTCTACAGTTATATGAAGACGACACGAGTCACTAGCCTGTAATATATGTAATTCTTTTTGTTAATTCGTTCGCTCATTAAATAAGCTTCTAGTGTTGCATAGAAGACTAACAGCATCTTCATGCAATAGCATATTAATGATACGACCTCGGAAACAAGAGGAGTCGGTTTCAAGCTAATGTATGTATTAATGACTGAGGTTATCTGTGGCGTTGTCCGTCCGTCTGTTACGCCTGGAGATAAGCACTAAGTACGCGTCATTATTATTGCCTCACTGTCTGCACACCTC
The DNA here is from genome assembly GCA_001587735.2 of Parhyale hawaiensis. Taxonomy (NCBI): domain Eukaryota; kingdom Metazoa; phylum Arthropoda; class Malacostraca; order Amphipoda; family Hyalidae; genus Parhyale; species Parhyale hawaiensis. The sequence continues at coordinate 2,946,597 of LQNS02278157.1, forward strand.
GAGTTGAAAAAAGGTACAAATTGGGGTAATAAAAATGAATGGAGTTCGGTGCAGTTAAGCGGAGTTATATGGAGTTGAATGCATTTGCACAAGTCGAATGGGGAGATTATGGAGAGTTATAGAATTACGTGGGGTTGCATGAAGTTATAAGTACTGTATAGAGTTAAATGGACTTATATGAAATTATATGGAGTTTACATATAGTTGGAGTTTCTCTTAAGAAAAGTTATCGCATGAATGGACTTATTTGAAGTTATAAAGATTTTTCTGGAGTTATGAGATGGAAAGTTGAGGGAGTTATGGGTGTTTTTATTTATTTATTTTATTTGAAGTTCGATGAAATTAATTGGAGTTATATGGAAATGAAAGGAATTAAATTGAGCTGAATGGTAGTAAATAGAGTTAACAAAGATCTACTGAATACTGAAATTAATTAGAATTATACTGAAGTTGAAAAATTCAGTTAGAACTGACTGGGCTAAAATTCATATTAAAAATTGAGTTGAATGGATTTAAATTAAGCAAGATATAGACATGAATGACAGTGAAAAAAGTGGCATGCATTTGAATGAACTTAATTGGAGTTAAGTAATTTGAAAGGTCGATGATGAAGTTAAATTGAGATTTTTACGTTGGCACTGATACATACTGCATATAATACTTGTAAATAAATAACTTAAAATGTGCGGAATTAATGTAAGATTCTTTCGACTGACACACAGCTGCGTCTATAACAGCACAACTTAACGTCCGGGTGCTTTACGGGCTCTCACGGCATCAGAAGAATGTCGAATGAAATCAGCTGAATGACAGTATAGACGCCGGCACCGAACCTTCTGTAAGAACCGAAGAATCGATGGGGAGCAGCCTTGGCCCTTAGGCATGTACGTTCATTAGGATCCGAGATATGTCAGCATTTTCGGAATGAACTTGAAACATTTACAGTATACTCCTGCTAAATAGAATGACACCATCTTTTCATGCATTGATCTGTATTCGAGGCTTTCTTAAATAACACTTATTAATTTAATATCACATTAAGTCCTACATCACCTTCTACAGGATCTTTAGATTATACTGTCATGCATATCATTGTTTATAAAAGATAATGATTGTCTATAGAGTGCACACGAAACTGATAAGAGTTACCAACATCAACGCGACGTTCTATCCAAACTTCCCAGAATAATTAATTTGCACATTCTAATTAGTACTCTAAAGGCTAAGTAAGTGCATGTAGTTCGTCAAGTCTAAGTTGTACGACGTTCTAAGATGGCGCCTCTTGCATCCATCGTCGGTGCTTCAAGCGGCTTTGTGATACGAGATACGAGGTCACATTTAGCATTGGGTTTTTACTCGCATTTTCCCAATATCGTCTGATGCGTGACATGCAAAATTAACAATGGCGGATATCTGCATTAACTTTTGTTTTCATCCTCGAGGAACAAAGCGGCATCAACAAAGCTGCAAAAACTCATGAAATGCTTAACCAGCCGTTTGGGAAATGCGCTGTAGGCCACAGTCAGCCTAACAAATAGTTTAAACGCTTTAAAGATACTAAAACATCGGTTAACGTTCAGGATGGCCGCCAATATTCACGTGTCCTCCAAGTGTATTTACTGCCTCGTCAATGCATTATTCAACTCTGACGGATTGAAGCGATTCAAGGAGAAAGGGAGAAGGGAACGGACGGCTGATTACTTCTCCATAACTACACGAGGCCATGAGTTTCTGGAGTTCTTGGCGGTAAACAAACTGACAGATATATCCCTCATCTGCCCGACCTGGCGCCAAGCACGTAGCCTTTTATTTTGCCAAAAATGAAAATCAAATTAAGAGGCCGAAGATTTGATACAGTTCAGGAGATACAAGCTGAACTAAATGTAGTACTAAGCAGTATCACGAAATAGAAATGTCAATGAGCCTTCGAACGTGCATGGAAAAATCACTGGGAGAAGCGTATAGTCTCCCCAAAGGGCTACTTTGAAGGTGACGGTGGGGAACAGGATCCAAGAATGGTGTGGTATTATTTAGTAAAGTATTCCGGGAACTTTTAGGCAGTATCTCGTAAGTACCTACACCTATATTTGAATGGACAAGTTACATAATGCACGCGTATTGTTCCCCTGCATACGTATGAAGTGCAAGTCCAGGAAACGGAAATTAAGCGAATCTGCCACGGTGTGTTCATCACAAAGCTAACAAGATAAGCCGGTGTTCCTGCCCAGCCAGCAGTTCCGTGAACATCACCATTATTTTTAGCGCAATTTGTGCGATGCAATAAAATGCGAGACTCAACTCTGTGCAATTTGCGTGAAAAGAAGACGCAGACTTGGCTGGCTGCTGAGGCGGTGTGAGTCAAGTTGAAGCGGTGCTCATAAATGAACAGCGCAATGAATTCTAGAGAGGGTAGATTAGGGCCGGGTAGAGTACAGGGTATCTGGGAAGGGTATCCAAGATGGGGTAAAGTGCGGAGGAGATGGTAGGGCATCTAGGTAAGGTAAGGTATCCAGAGTTGGTTGTACGGTATCCCAAGTGTAGGGATATCTACAGGATAGGTTATCCAGGAAAAATGTATGCACTTCAGAGTACCCAACTTGTAATATGCATGAGCTTGTGCACACAAATATCTTAACACGGAGTTGGGCGATGACGTTACGACGCAGAAAATGCTGTGCATCACAGGCATTCAGCCGTCCCCTAACTAGGCAGTAATTATACCATTCTTACTCTCCATAGAGTTGGTAAGCGGCACTATAATGCCTGTACCCTGTGAGTTACTCAACTGGACGCACATCGGTAGAATTTTTGTGAAATTACTGCATATTTGCAGTCCATGGTAATCCTAATTCGGAGCTACACAAGTGCACTGTCTAATTATTTGCAAGGCAGTTTCAGTTCTGCCTCTACAAGGCGTCATCATTACAGAGAGATCGAGAAAACCAATTTACTGTAACAAACTTATCATAGTTTCGTCAGCAGCGTCACCAAGATCGCCATATTGCAGCTACTTTCAGTAGTTTATAAATTATTTATTAACCGAAGTGTAACGCGAAGTACCCATTCAACTCATTAACACATACTGAGACCCAATGGTTACATTAACGGGTCAAACCAAACAGCATCGACTCCAAAAACACCTGGCTAGCAGATTGATATTTGAGAGGAGAGGCACTGAGGCCCATCTGCTGGGATGGTAGTGACGGTGATACATTCAGGAGCCAAAAGCCAGCGCTGCCAGTCCGCTGGGCAGGTCCGAGAGGATGGGTCATTTGAAGGTGTCTTCGACTCGCTCACTGCCAATGAGATAATCCAATCCGATTAGCTTATTCGACAACTTCTTTGTTGCTTACAATTAATAACTTGGGGAAACTTTATTAAAACGGGGAATCGAGTACACAGAAAGGAAATTCCGGCTAAGTTAAAGATAATCAGGATACCCTATCTCGATGCATTTAGCCGAATCGAGCAAGCTTTGTGTCGTCTCGTGGTGCCGCAGACGTGGCTGCATTGGTCACGGTTGGTGCCATGACTCCCTGTCAGTCAGTCTAAGTGGGGCAGGTCTACAGAGGTCGTGACATCACCAGGCCAGGTCGGAAGGCACCTCCTGACATAACTTCTTCTCGACAACTGTACTTGGAGGAAAGATTAATTTTGACGTAATTTATGAGGTTGTCGTGACCAGGGCCTCTTCTACGCCTTGACATCCCATTCTAGTTTCTAAGCGAAAATAATCAACCCCTATTCTAGCCTACGTTCCTCCCCTAACCCATTCATGCCTTAGCCTAACGCACCGAACTATGAATGCCAAAAACCATCGTAAAAATCGTTGCTGTTGTCAGTGACGTCACACGACGACTTCACGCCTCGGCGGTGCAGGTGTACCACAAACCAGAGGCGGTGCAGGTGTACCACGAACCAGAGGCGGTGCAGGTGTACCATGAACCAGAGGCGGTGCAGGTGTACCACAAACCAGAGGCGGTGCAGGTGTACCACGAACCAGAGGCGGTGCAGGTGTACCACAAACCAGAAGCGGTGCAGGTGTACCACGAGCCAGAGACGGTGCAGGTGTACCACGAACCAGAGGCGGTGCAGGTGTACCACGAACCAGAGGCGGGCCCATCACATATGGCAGCGGTGGTCATGCGCTTAAGAGGAGCTGATAACACCCTCTTTAGCTCTCTATCTTGCAAGTAACCAAGTTGAGACACTTTAGTGGGAGTCGCCTGTGAACACGTAACGTTCGCGCGGCCCAACACCTGCCTCTCCGCAGGTGTATTAATTAAAAAGCAAACGAAAGAGCAGTCAAGACTCCTCGTGACTGATTGGAAGTGCATACTAGCCAAAGAGTTTCCCACACATTATGCATTACATACATGCCTATTTTGTGAACATGAATAATTTGCAGAATGCAGCGAATAAGCACACTATTACTTACTTTACAACCAGACTCTCTTAATTACCTACGCCAATGAGGTTATGTTCTAGTCGGCTTTGTCTGTCTGTGTGTTTGTCTGTCTGTCACCAAGATAACTCAAAGCGGTATGGACGGATTTTGATTTAATTTACAGGGATTGCTAGGTATGTTAGGAGGAACATATGATTAACTTTTGGTGAAGATCCGTCCATTCGTTTATTTGTCTGCCTCATTTTCTCAATGCCATAACTCAAAAAGTTGTAGACGGATTTTGAGTTGTTAGGTAAATTACGAAGAGTAAATGACCAAATTTCCGGAGTGATCTGTTCGTTCGTTAGTCACTGTTTCTAATTTTATGCTTTTAAGCACAATAATTCAAAAAATAATAATGGATTTTTATGAAATTTATAAGAGTTGTTAGTAATGTTACAAGACATACAAGATTAAATTTTGGTGCAGATCGGTTTGTATGTTTGACTCATGTTCGTCACAATGTTTGTCAGCAGCATAAATCAAAAAGTTATGCACGGAGCTTCACGAAAATTTCATAAACTGTTAATACCATCAAAGGGGACAAATGATTAGATTTTGAAGTTGATATAAAGAAAATCATGGTTTCAAAGCCAAATTGAGTTTTTGTTACCGTTACCTCGCTTGGAAGAGGTATGCGCTTTCAGAGTGCTCAAGTTTTTTCACTGTATCTTAGCTCGTGATTGAACATTTCTCAAACTGATCAGCAAACGAAGAGAGCCTTTTAGTTTTAATTCATCCTTCTATTCCCACTGTACATATTTGAGGGGGTTGCCGACAGTGCACTAGTGTTATTTCAACGAAACTTGGTGCTCAATGCAGACATCTACGGGTAAAGATGAGAGAGTTCAACAACTTCCGACTACCTTGCGTATCATTGGTTCAGTTCAGTCAAGCACGCGTTCTATCAGTAAATGTTCAAGCGCGTGTTTTGAGCACTTAAGAAGGTGTACTTTTTCAAGGTAGAAAATTGCTCTTCGGGCGATTCACTAAGGCTGTGGCGAATCCCAGTGCTATCGCGATTGCAGTTAGCAAGAGTAGTCGGCACGCTCCCTTCGTGGCTCGTCTAGTGTTACTTAGAGGAGGCCACTTCAATGGCCGCCCTCGGAGATAAGGGCAATGCACACGCGTAATATCAGCTGATAAACTAACTGCAATATGGAATTTTTGTCCGTACGCAAATAATAAAGTGCAGAATAGTCGTTCTCCAAGGACGGGGTTGTGAAATGAAGAGTAAAAAACTAACAATCATACCAGAATAAGTGAAATTGGGAAGGTTTAATACAGTCAACAAGTTGGGATCAATACAGTGACCAGAGAAATAATATCCTGAAAGGGTTGAGAACAACCTACACAGCAGTACCGGTACGTGTTTAGTAATTAAAGGTCAGCTGCTGCGTCAGTGTAAGATTAATAATAAAAGCGCTTACGCATAAACCGCTGGTACCACGTGTATCAGAGATAAAAAATTTCGGTTTTCACACAAAAATTATAGTAATCACTGCATAATCTCATGGAAGGTTCACACAATTGTCTTTTGACGCCGTCACAGCTCGGCAAGCGCCAGAAAGGCTCACGTTGCTTCATTGTGAGCAACAGAAGCACACACAGCTCTTGAAGTTTGAATTCACTTCAAATAGCGACGGATATTCAAAACTCCTCCAGTGACACATGCTGAAACCCTTGCAGCTGACATGACGGCTCAGAGTTGAACAAATGTCTCAGAAGGTTTGTCAAGACAGAGCAAACCCTTTGAACGGTTTGTCCTACGTACGGGCACAAAAGACTGTAGTGTGGATCTGGCTTTACCTTCGCTGCCGCCGTCCAGAGATTGCGCTATGTTATGTTCGGCTGCTTCTGTATAGACACCGCTATCCAAGTAGCACCTATGGTCATTAGAACCATAGCTGAACTACGTAATAGGTTAATTCACGCGCAGGTAGCGTGTTAAGCCCCGTCCACTCCTTCTCAGCTGTGACGTCAGGTGGAGCGTTGCATAGTAAAATTTGTGTAAATTAGTTCATGCCTGTTACTTGCTTTATAACTGCTCTGAGCGTGGTCATCCCTGATGAAAAAGAAGGGTAATCATTTCTGCACGATCACAGCTGTTCACTGTTCAATGCAAAAATCCGTTTGCTAGAAATAAGGCAATAATATGTCAAACAAATAGGTTGAAAGATGAAGAAACCAATTACAACTACATAGCTACGGCTTCCTAAGCATTGATGTGGCTTATTTCGTAATCATCACATCATCATTTTGCATACTAGTTCACTCCGCCGTTAAAAAATACCGCGGAAGAACGTATCTTACAGCTTCAGATTTCCGTCGTTCAAAGGCGGTCTTTCAAGTCATTAAACAGTATCCCCTTCGACATATCATTTTCTTTCAAGTTTTTCCAGAGAAACGTAATTTTGGGACCAACTTTGCTAGACAAGCGTGAGCAGCCTAAGAAGAAAGAATTTATTTCCAAATTTCATAGCTTCTTTAAGAGAAATTTGTGTTGTCTGTTAATAGTTGGGAAAATTTGAAAGGAAAACTGAATTACTCATAATTACTACGAAGTAGTTTATCATTTTGCTTGGGAAAAAATGTTTGGAGTACAGTAGATGTTACCGATGGCAACGAAAACTGAGTATACTCTTTTGCTGCCAAAATCCACTTTCTTTGCTACTCCGGATCTTCAGGACAAAGAAGAAGCTTGAAAAAGTTCTTTTTTCCTTATTCAGAGCAGCCAAACATCAAGCACCAGCCCATATTGCGGAAATAACGGTATTAATGACTTAGGAATACTATTGATACTTGCACAACACCGGCGTTCTTCACTCCACCTGACGTCATACGAGGAGATGCGCAGAACCGTCTCAAAATGGTCAAGCGATGACTTAACCTGTTACGTTATGCAACCATAATTAGAACAGTTAACGAATCCACGCAGGCTCGAGCTGTTAGCCGCTGCGACAACCATGTACTATACCTCCAGTGTCTGTTATTCTTCTTGTGCCCATGCGCGTTGACCCAGAGTGTGCGAGCATCTCAGTCCATGCGTTGCGCACTCTCTCAACATACTGCATGTCCCTCACTTTTTCTCTCTGGATCGTCAGTTGCCACGTTTAAGGAGGCATAAGTAACTCGCTCATTAAAGTCCAGCAGTCAGTTTTGTATTGTGAATTTAATAAATGAGGCGCATATGGCGCAGTGGCGTTACGAGCGAAGGGGGTTGGAAGGAGAGGAGGCGCGTTTACATAGCTTATTAATACTTCAGTCCAATAATAGTCTGCTTTACGCTATATCTCTCTCTCTGCATTTTCGGGAAGACTTCCCTTTTCCTAATATTTTTCCGAGGAAATTCTCTTGATAATTGAAGATTATAGCATAATGGTAATAGTAGTGAGAGAGGCCGGAGCCTGGGCCTTGACTTCTCTCCAGGAGTGGGCCTGTTGATCTGTCTATTGTTAACTATGTAAGCTAATCTAACCTAACCTTCATAAACCAAGCAGAAGGTTCGGCATCATCAGGTTTTCACGTTATTGGTATAAATTAGGAACGGAAGAACTGCTCACAGAACTTCTAGTTTCACCGGACATTTAGCTTGGAGTCCACTGCAGTAATAACTAGAGAAGCACACTGAAAGCGCATACCTCCGCCAAGCAACGTTATGTTAGAAAAAAACCTTAAAATTTGTCCAGAATTCAGGATTCTTTTTATCATCACCAAAATTTGGTCATTTGTGCCTCTTAATATTCTTAATAGTTCCTGTAAATTTTATCAGATCATCCATAACTTATTGAGTTATGTTCTGACCAACAGGACAAACACAAACAGCTAGACAAACATGCAAACGAGCAAATAGATCATTGCGAAAATTTGGCTATTCCTACCTTTTAATATTCCTACCATAGTTCTTGCAAATTCCATGAAGATCCGTTTTCAAGTTTTTGAATTTTGATGTCACTGACACACAAGAAAACAAACAGAGAGCCACAAACAAACAGAAGAACAGATCGTCGCAAAATGTTGGTCATTTGCTCATCGTATCGTCCCAAACATTTCCTGCAAATTTCAAGAAGATCCTTCCATAAAGTATTAAGTTATGTATGTTGTCATGAAAAAAAGCATTAGTAACACTCTGCAAATTCTATGACGGTCCGTTCATAATTTTTTGAGTTATCTTTGTGATAGACAAAGCGACTTTCTGCGGCGGAGGTAATAATCACAGTAACCTCCTTCATATTCAGTACCTACATGACGAGAGTCAACGTGTTTTTCCGATAATATTAAACCCGCTTAATACGACACGAATATGAAGCAAATTTACGGCAGTATGCGCAGTAACCCTTTGCTTAATACGTACGATAAATTACTGCCGACAAAATGCCTTTCATTTATCATCCAGCGATTACTTTGTAGCAGGAAGCTGACAACCCACATATGACGGCAGGGCTAGCAACAAAGAACATTCCCAGAAAAAACATACAACAGAGGCAGGACGTAACAACGCGATCCTGATTTTCCAAATAGAACACAGCAGCTAGAACTGGGGCAATTTGCTCGACATCACCGCAGTAGCAGCATCAATCTTGTGTGGTAAAGCATCAAAACCAGCGCCAGGGACACTTTATTGACAGTAGCAGCCTGTGATTGGACACACCGAGTGGCATGTCGAGGAAGAACAAAAGCATGTCAGAGGAGTGCCCAGGTGCAGTGACGTGTCACGAGCATACGGAGTGACACGATAGAAGTGACGTGAGTTAGAGACCCGTGTCACGCAATACATGCAATATACGCAGGGCTGCGTGCTGTCGCCCACTGCACTCACGTGAGCCCATTCACCCCGGACGCTGAGCATGCCTGTAACGTTAGTGACGTTAATACAGGTCGTAAATGTCAAATACTAGGTAGTTAATGATTTTAAGGTAACGTAATCTCCGCCAACGAACGAGGTATAGCAGGGTAGAAGGGAACGGAAAACGATCGCAAGACTCACATTGGAGTGCAGGCAGTCGCAGGCAGTCACATTTGCATACACTGTCGCGCGCTCATTACCAACGGGCAGTTGGCAGCTGAGCACAGAGTGAATAGTGATAGAATAAAAGTTGTGCCCAGTTAAACATGCAGTTGAGAGCGACCAAAATATCATATACGAGGGTTGTCTAACTTCCACAACATCGTGGGCCACTGCTGTACTAAGCGCTAACATGGACGCAGTCGATGTACAAACATAGCTATAGATCGGAGGAAAATGATAACATGCATAGAATATTGTTCACTTAAGGATTAAAGCCGGGTTCACACTAAGTTTTTAGTTTAGTTGCTCCCAGTACGTAATACGAAGGGTCCGAACGTTTGGCTGCTTCCTGCTAAACAGCAGCCAAGTGCACTGGACTATGAGTTCCATTCCATCTCAAACTCGAAGCACTGTCAAAAACTTCCCTGGCCACCCGAGCTAAACCATCTTATGTGGCGGCGAAAATTCTAGCAATCTGTTAGCAGGCACACAGCGGTGTTAGTGAGCACGCAACAAGACGTTCGAAAACTTTACACTGTGCGCAGGAACGAAACAGTGTGGTGTGAACCCGCGTTTAGATTTATACAAGACAAAACACAAGAAACATGATATGAGTTTAAGGAACTACACACGCCCAATGCAGGGCTTTCAACTACCGTACACAGGCAATCAACCAGCCGACCTCTGCTGGCCCACGGGTCTTTCGTTAGGCAGTCCTGACGTACATCAACAGCGACGCATTGATGACTATCAACATTCGAAGACAGAGTACAAGGCACGGAAGTCGAAAAGTCTGGTTAATTTGGTTTGAGTATGTAACTGTAACTTCCTAATGAGTAACGGGTAAGATAAAAATTGAATAAACATACATCGGATAGGTAAATCGTGTTTGCTAGAGAGAAATCAGAGGAGCAGAGTGGCAGCTATATTCACTGTTATAAACATAGTATGAAAGCCAACTCTGGTAAAAATTTAACCTGATTCTCGCGATAATATTGGAGTCTCTCAGTTATTTATCTTCTGAATCAAAAAGATATTGGCACAAATATAATACCTTCTCAATGTCCCCTAAATTGGGGCGCGTGGACCTGATCGCTTTAATCAACAGGATCCAAACAGGACCTAGCGCCCACAAGCCGCACTTTCCCCCCACAGTGCGGCGGTTGCTCCCCAAGCATACAATCTTTGCAAGAGCATCTGACGTAATTGTGAGGAATGAGTGTCATTTGCTGGAGGTTATGACACTTCATTGCTGCTAACTGCAAGGCTGCAGCGCCGAGTATCACCTCTACAAAGTGTATTTACAGGACATTGCGACCCATCTTCTGGCTCCTAAAGACTCCTCAACTCCCAATGTTGTCCATCATTGTGACCATCAATTGTCTTCAACATCGTCGCCATCACCGTCATGCCTCACTGCATGGACTGGAAATCATTATTAGACTTCAGCAGCAATCCAATCACAGTCAAGAGGATGAGTTTCCACAAGTTATCTAGGTTCTAATGCCACTCTCTCATCATTAGACAGCACAAAGAGCTACGGCCTCCATATGAAGCACAACTAGAGCGCTGTTTTTATCGGCGAGACCGCAAGACATGGAATTACCNCAAGAGGATGAGTTTCCACAAGTTATCTAGGTTCTAATGCCACTCTCTCATCATTAGACAGCACAAAGAGCTACGGCCTCCATATGAAGCACAACTAGAGCGCTGTTTTTATCGGCGAGACCGCAAGACATGGAATTACCTACGAGCCATAGCTGGCAAAGAAAAATTATTCTGGATAGCATCTGTATTTTGATATTCCTGTTACCTCAAGACAACGAAGAGCACAGGAAGCGTAAGAGATGAAGAGCCGAGAAGAGTTCGTTCCCGTTGTCAAGATTTTCCTATCACACCAAATTCAAGTTGTAGCGACGAGTTCCATTAAAATGAATTACAGTAATTACTGTAAAGAGTATTGCTCTATAGCAGTACATTGTTACTTGCAAGTACATACCGTTAAAATTAGTAGGAGAATCGCGTGATGTACTGTAGTTGCCTGGCTAGCTTCAGTGCGGCAGGTTAAGCTGAGCGAACTCACACGACAGTCAAATGAAAGCCTTCTCTTAACTCAGGGTTTGAATGCGTTGCTGTGTGTTGCCGATGCATAGTATCGGTATCGGCATCTCAAGAAAAATGAGTATCGGCATCAGCCACATTTCCTTTATCGGTAAATCTTTAGTTGTGTGCTCGTAAGCACAACTGTGTACCTACTAAGAAATTCACTAAAGGCCACTTAGTGTCACTAGTAAACAGACAAATATCTCTCTCCAAATTTGAAGTGAATTAGAGTTCCAAGAGCTGTCTATTTATCTGTTGTTTAAATGTACACAGCAACGCATTTGCCCGTGAAAGCCGAGTTCACACGTCATTCATATCAACGTGTTCGATCAGGTGAACGAACGCGATCTGTGCGTAAAGTTTTTTTGCCGCCGTCTACACGTCACGTCACTCTAGAAGCATCGAATGAAAATATATGACATGGTAAATGTGGGATGTGGTAAACGGGTTAGCGGTTTTGTAACCTCTGCATGTTTCGACATGGACGAAACTCCCATCGGGTATTATCCGGATTAAATGCGGCACCAATAAAAGCGTAACACGTTTCATTTTATTAGGAATATCACTGCTGAAGCAATGTTCCAATTGCTTCTGGCATCATCCCAATACTTGACTGTTGATAGTACAGCCACTTGTAGAGCACTCTGAAAGCGCATACCTTCGCCAAGCAGGGCAACGTTAGCTAACAAAAAATTCAACTTGGTCCTGAAGTTGTACGATTTCCTTTTTATCATCACCAAAATTTGGTCATTTGTAGCTCTTGACAGTTTTAACAGCTTCTGTAGTTTTCTTGAAGATCCGTGCGTGACTTTCTGAGCCATGTTTTGACTCTCTTGACAAACATTAGTCAAGCAGATGGACTAATCGTTACCCAAATTTGATCATTTGTTCTGTTAGCATTGCGAACTATTTCTGCAAATTCTACAAAGATCCGCTCATAACTATTCGAGTTCTGCTGCTGAGAAAAAAAAAAAATCAGATACAGAGACAAGCAAACAAGCAAATCAAGGGACAAACAGATCTTCACAAAAATTTAGTCATTTACTTTTCGTAGTACACCTAACATGCAAATTTCATAAACATCCGTCCATAAATTTTTTGATTTATGATACCAGCAATAAAAAAGGCAAACAACAAACAAACAAACAAACAGTTGAACAGATTTTCACTAGAAGTTAATCCATCATCTATTCTTCCTAAAATGCCTAATAATCTCTGTAAATATCATAAAGCTTCGTCCACAACTTCTAGAGTTATCTTGGTGACAGACAGACAAACAAAGAAACTCAACAAAAACATAACGTCCTTGGCGGAGGTAAGACGGATAGCAGTATGCATATAATATACGTGTGTTTTCATTCCGAGATGAAAGCGTTCTGTCACTGCCATTAGACGGCACACAATCGACATAACACACCTGCACAGATATAGTACGATACCGATTTCAAGTCGTATTAACATCTGTAAAGAAACATTTTGACATAGTCTTAACACAAGGAATACGCACATAACATAATACACAGTTAACATAAAACTCGGCTGATTCATCAAGATTGCGAAGACAGCCGTGATATCGTCTACGGAACATGACAGAGACGTACAATGACATGTCTGGGTGTTATTCTTCGAACAGAACAAATTTCACAATCACTTGAGGTAAACGTGGACACCGCATATGGTCCATACTCCGTATAGGGGAATTACCCAATTGCCGAACTAACTCTATTTCCGAACAAACAGTTATTATTCGATGGGATTATTACTTTCACCTATCAAATAATGATGTTTGTTCGGAAATAGAGTTAGTTCGGCAATTGGTTAATTCCCACATAGAGGACATTATTGAATACAGGTTTGTTCCCTTACCTCTTGGTGTGCTTCTTTTTTTCTAAAAGTAGGTGAGTATGTCTGTTGAATTATAAGAAGCTTTAGCAGCATTTGACATAAGTAATTATATGACCTTAGCATAGCTGCGACACCGTCGTTGTGCTTTTTGTATCACATTTGGATCTCGCTCTTTCTTCCGGACTAGCGCAGACCGTCAAAACTTTGTAACGTACCAACCCAGCAATTTTGAAGAGACACCATATCGCAGTCAGCAACGGCGTTCAACATGGATCAGAAAGGAGGGAGACGACTAACGTGATAAATTGGAACGTAACTTAATCATAATCCTATCAAAAAACAGAAAACACTTCGCATCTTTCGGTTGCACAAGGATATACGCAAAAATGATGCGTATCCCTCGGCACTGTACAGCTCAACTGTGAGTGTCCTCTTTCGGGTGTCCACGCTTCTCCACTTCAGCAAAGCTCTGCACCAACCTCCGCCATGTGCTCAAATAAGCTGAGCTGCTTATACCAACATCTCCATGACGCTTCCCCCCGTGCTGCCTAAGCCACGGATTTCTTTCTCAATGCAAGAGCGTCCCAGCCTCCGACTGATGTGCAACTCAATCGGAGTATCATGCAATAGCCAATGCACAGATGCGAGAGAACATACTTTATAAAATAGAAAAAGTCGACACGAACTAATAATTAAAACTTGACGTTTCGGGATACTTCTCCCATTTTCAAAAGCCTAATAAAATCTTTAATGGATACCTAACAAATTTTTTATTTATTT
>LQNS02278157.1:2963415-3017778 GCA_001587735.2 Parhyale hawaiensis
GAATGCAGCGGGCAGCACAAGTACCTCGTGTGCTTGCGTTGCTTTTAGCTGCTGTGGCTTACTGGTAGAGAACCGGCGTGGTAATCTCAAGGTCCCCAGATCGAGTCCTGGCTCGATGCTTTGTATTTCTATATATATATATATACATTTGTATGTTTCGTGTCCCCCTTTTAAACAAACAGATAAGCGAAAAATAGGCCAGGTTGCAGATTTTGTAATTAGGTTGCGTTTTCATGGAAATCGATGACCAGAGTGGGGAACATGACGAAAGTGGGATCCTTATTCTTTTATTTGAATGTACTTCTTGCTGGAAACAGTTCTTGGTATCGAAATAATGATGCTGTTTGGCGCTTCTCTTAGTGTGGTTATTAAATCTGATTTTCATCCTTTTTCCATACATCGAAACATACATTTTTTCGCGTCATTGAAAACTGATAGGTAGAAAATAGGCCAGGTTGCAGATGATGATGGCAAACGTATATCTCAAAGCAGTTCTTTCTTTTCCAACGTTGAAGTTCACTCAATGCAGATACATACAGCTCCTCTAAGCAGTCTGTTGCATCGTGCTTCGTACTCTCTTCTGAGGTTTCCTGCATCCAAACTTCGGCTGCCCTGAGTTTACGCTGATGCTCTTGTTGGCTACATAATCAACGAAGCAGGTGACAAGATATTCTCTAGCGGTCAGAAGGCGAGAATTGACCATAAGGATATCGTAGCACCAAATATTTTTCTCCAATTTGTGTTCTTCTATCAACAAAACAACAATTTACTAGGGACAAAACTTCCGAGCTATGTATATGGCAGCGTCAGTATCTTGGATACAGAGCTCAGTATTTATTAGGAGACAATATCGACTGTGGACCAAAAAACATTGTTTTTCACAATGGCCGTTCGTGAATTAGGGCCAATATGAAGCCAGTCCCACCTGGATTTGGAAGAATGGAAGAATGCCCATAAAAAAATAGATCCCAATAACAATCGTCTCATGTTCAAGACTTTAATTCAACATAGAAAATTGCTTTTTCACCAAATGGATTGCAGCACTTGGCGACGGGCCCCACCTAACACGGGACACGAGTCGCCACTGGCTCTTCCGCACATCACTTGAAGGAAAGCTCGGCGCTGCCCAGCCCTAGCATTAGTAGGAAAATTATGATCAGTGAAGACGGACCATCACAAATTCTACGCTGTCATTTTTGACAGCACGCGCACTCTAGTACATATATAA
This sequence comes from Parhyale hawaiensis, assembly GCA_001587735.2. Taxonomy (NCBI): domain Eukaryota; kingdom Metazoa; phylum Arthropoda; class Malacostraca; order Amphipoda; family Hyalidae; genus Parhyale; species Parhyale hawaiensis. The sequence goes on from LQNS02278157.1 coordinate 2,964,644, forward strand.
ATATACAAATATCTGAAATAGTGCAGAATGAAGATATGACGTGTGAAAATTATACAATCTCGGGCCGTATCATGTATACACTTGTACGTCGCACGAGCGACGCATTAGCGAAATTATTCGATCCACTGGACTTGTTTAACAGAATTTCCAGCAGCGCGAAAAAAAGAGGCGATGTTTTGCCGAAGTGAAATTTCCAGCGCTTATCATCCCTTGCAGTGCAGTTTGAATGCGAACTGCAAGCAAGCAGGAGCACCGTATCGTCCATTATAGTAGAGTTAGGACAACGTGTAGCAAATTCTTTATTTCATTTTTACTGCGGGCTGCAGTAGTTACTGCACAGAGGTTTGTCGTACAAGATTCAAGCGAATTCCAGGTCCTGCAAAGCAAGAACTACTTTGCACGATTCATCGTTCTCTTTTTCTGCAGCAAAAAAAAAAAATCACATTGAAAGTCAGAGACACATATTCGCATTATTTGTACATGATGTATGACCGGATCAGGACTCGCCAATTACGAGCAATAACATCAATACTCTCACTACGGAACTACTTTGAAAATAGTCGGCTACTTAACATGAGTATTTTTTACGCTTTTCGAGTTCTGGTTAGTGGAACTCATCCAAAAGACGACAACACGACAGCCTTTCACACATAAAAATTCACGGATGTCGGGAATCTCTCCACTAGGCAGCCTCTTTTCAATACCAGTATGGGACAAAGATGTCGGGAATCTCTTCACTCTGCAGCCTCTTTTCAATACCAGTATGGGACAAAGATGTCGGGAATCTCTCCACTAGGCAGCCTCTTTTCAATACCAGTATGGGACAAAAGAATTCGATGCAAGATTCCCAACTGAAGGTTGCAATTGGAAGGCATCGATTTCACGTCAGCTGTGGAGGTGTCGGAGGACATCCCGTGGAGTTTGCAGGCAGCGGAGGGGATGTCAATCATGCTCAAGTTAGGCGGTGGAGAGCCATTAGCTGAAGACAGAAGCGCCCGTGTAATTCAAATGAGGAGAAAACCCAGCATGAGATTAGCCAAGTCTGGTAGGAAATCCTTGCGGTTACGCGCGCTATACGCCACTCTCGTGCCAGGGAGTGAAGGCAAATCTGCGAATTTATATGGGAGCGAAAATCAGAGCATTTTTGACATGATATGCAGAAGGCAAAAGAGACGCAAAGGCAACCGAGTTGAAAGATAGTGTAACGATGCAATATTAAGAGCAACGATTCAATGTATACTCTGGGATGCAGACAACGACACATGATCTGGGGCGCACGTATCAAGGTTGGTCAAATTTCCTTCCGCACTGCCTGCCTTTAATCAGTACCTATGTAACTTCTGAACAAAATGGAGGAAAGCATCCCCACCGTAAACTTGTTTATAATCTTTTCCAGTACGATTAATTGACGGAAATATAAATTACTGTACGACAAATTAAGATCAAGGCGTATTTGAAACCCGGTACCCGATCCTTAAAATACTGTAGGGATATAGCTTTGTATCTAAACAGTAGAACATGTTGAAAATCATTGGAATCTCTGCAAAGCTTCCTGCTTGTAATACATATTTTTCTTTTTTAATATTGAACGTATCACCGTGCTCTTTTCTTTTAACAGCATTTCTGAACGACCTGAGCGTATCAATTGCAAGTGAGAAACTGTCTTCACTCGTTGTTCCTTCTTCACAGTCTCTACACGCATTTTCTCAATAATATTCAAATTCTGCACTGTTGGTTGCGTATAAAAAAGAAACCTTGTGTATCAATGGGCTACAATGTTTTATCCATGTTTGCCTCGGCGACAGCTGTTACTCGTGTTACGGATGGAGCTTACCTATCAGGCACTTGACGAAGAACTATCAACGAGAATGTTTGTGCACGGTTCGATCTATCTCTAACTGGAAGAAGTGCATCACTGATCACCTGAGGATGCACCAGCTTGTTTCCGACACTCAGTAGGGCTTCCGCGATAGAAGAAGCCACTTAACAAACTTACTGGACTTCTTTTACGGAAATTACAGACGAAGAAAAAGGTGTGAACCTCATTTATCTAGACTTCTAGAGGGCTTTTAACAAAGTCCCCCATCAACAGTTAACGAAAAAATTACATGCCTATGCCAACCTGGGAGGCTATTCACGCTGGATCCGGGCATGGCTCACTGGTCGGCAGCAGCGAGTGAAACTACAAGGAGAGACAAGCGATGGGCGCCGGTCTCAGCGGGGATTACACAAAGTAGGGTGCTTTGGCTACTTCTGTTCATAATTTACATCAATGATCTCGATATTAATATCCGTAGTAAAATCAGTAAACTTGCGGATGCTACTAAACTATGTCCTCCTGCCAGGAAAAGAACTGAGTTCTAACAAGACCTTGATCACTTCATGGAATGCAGCACAAAGAAGCCGATGAGGTTAAATGTCTACAAATATTCCGTAATGTACGTAGGGCCCGAGAACCCCTCAACCCGAATGAAAATGAACAGGCCAGAATTGGCAGCTCTAACTCGGGAATAACTCTCACAAACAAACTAAAACACAGTCATTGAGCTGACAAGCGTATGTAAATGACAAGCAGAGTACTGGGATTCATTACAAGGAATTTCGAGTAGAAATTGAAGGACACAATCCTTCCCTTACGCAATGCACTGCCTACGTATAGAATTTGCTGTTCAATTCTGGTGGCTACATCAGTGTAAAATGACAAGCAGAGTACTGGGATTCATTACCAGGAATTTCGAGCACAAATCCAAAGACACAATCATCATTCTCTTGTGCAAAGCAATAATGCGCCTACGTTTGGAATTTGCCGTTCAATTTTGGTGGCCACATCAGTGTAAAGATATCGATAACACGGAAAGAATCTAACGCAAAGCACAAAATTGATACCTCAGCATGTAAAACCAGCCGTAGGAGTATCGCCATCAGAAAGTGGACCTGATTTCTCTCGAGCAAAGATGACTCAGGGGCAACTAATAGAATCATTCAAGTATTTCAATGGCTTCAACGACGTCCCTACAACGGGACTTTTTGTGGGAGACGTTAATGATCGCCTGCGATACAACGATCAAAAACTCAAACATAAAGCTCGAAGAACTATGTACCTTAAGCCAGTAGTTCTTCCCGTGTTTCATGGTGAACACCTGGAATAGACTCCTCTCCGAAGTTGTCAATGCGGAGACAGTCAACGCGTTTAAAAATCGCCATGACAAACATTGGGAGAGACACCCTTCACAGCTTAACAGCCAAAGCTCCGAAGGCCACCTTAATCTATAATCTTTTTCTTCCGCCAAAAATAACATAACGTCTACAAGCTCCGCAGACTTGAAGCTATTAATCGTGCTGGTAAGATCGTATTTTTGGCTGAATTTTTCTTGTCTTCTTCTCTCCTCAGACACTTAACTGGTACTAACATAATGACAATAACGCATATAGAGGTGGGGCGTACGACTCGGCGTCTCTCTGGGACTGGGCCTGATGGTCCTTCTTTTACCGGCTATCTAATCTAATACCATTCATAAAATTGCTATATATATTAATTAAATTTATATATAAAGGATAGGCCCCTGAGAAAGACTTAATTTAAAATAAAATTTGCAATTTATCAAACCGACACGTCATCTTTAATAAAAAACGTAGTTTATACCAGAGAATGTAAGTATAAATGTGTTTTGAACCCACAAGCATTACAGTCCATGAGTCTATGGCTTAACTTATTCTTAACTAACCTAAAAAGAGCTGACACCAACTGCTATCACAAACTCTGAGGTGGGCCACATCACCATACCTGAACCGATGCGAATGTTCGTCCCTGTCCCCGCAGAAGAGCCATTTGGCAGGAGAGAGAGAGAGCGCGAACACCGCAAACAGACATCGTGGCTTACGCAGAAGTTATCAGATAATGTCAGGAGAATAATTCAAATCAAGAGTTTTGCCCGTTACTGCGACTGGATGAGAAGGCCCTGCTGAGAGCGAGCAGCGATGGTTTGGCAGATAGCGGAGCTTTGCACTGCGATGTCTCCTCTGCACGCAGGTGCGCTACACGCACTCATGCTTGTTTTGCTTTGTGGCGTGTGCACATGGCAGTCAGATGTACGTAAGTATTCTTACAACATAATCCCCGTATGTGCGGCAGTGTTTGTTTAAGCAGGAAAAAGTGTAAGGCCTTCAGCGTTTTGGTTGACTCCCCGTTTAAAGAGATGTTCGAAATGTTACGAGTGACACTTCTTAAGCTGGCACCTGACGTCATGGCTGACAAAGGGCATGTTCCATTGGGCGCAAAACTGAAGCCTTCTAGGCTTGACTTGTTCGAAACTGCAGACCGGTGTGCTGGCTTCGATAGGATAAACTGAGCTTCAAGCATGAATTAATTAACTTTTAATCGATTATCCTTGAGACTTACAAAAATTTAATCTCGCTTTGTAAAATGTAGTTTTCAGCCGGTTGTTTCTAACACTTGCAACACAATTCACAGTGGCAAAGCCAAAAGCTGCTAACTGGAGTTTCGGACAAGCTAAGGCTCGTAGGCTATTTTCGGCACTCAATCGAACCTGCCCTTACATAATTTTCTATAATTTTTTGCTAATCTTTTTAGCAGCCAGATATTTGTGCTCTCCAAGGCACAACTAAGTTATTAGACGCTGTAACAGACTGTAGTGCAATTGCACCTGTGGAGGGGGGGGGAGGGAGGTCGTTCACCACTCAGACAAATAAATATATGTCGATGATGACGGCACTATTCCATAGCAAGAATTACCTGATCTTTAGTTTCTATTGCTGTCGGTATTGCTCCGGTTAGGATCTTGTGCTGATGGTGTAATGAGTGTACTGTAAGCTGTGTACGTTTCTACATCAACTAGAGACATGATTTGATAGATGATTAGTAAAGAAATATATTTTACTATCTTCCCTTGAGTATAACATTCGCATGACCTGTCGCACTTTGACGACAAGTACTGATTTTCAGACATATTAGCTTGGCACTCTGTACAGGTTTCTATGCGTATCCTGGCACCAAAGTGACGTAGTTCATCCTTAATCTGCAGTGCATTCTTCAGAAAAGTCTACTAAGACGAAATCCTCGATAAATCTAACGAATGATTAAAGTAACACACCCGAAGTTGAGCTCATCCAATGAAGCCTGCCAGATATGCTGCCTTTAATTTGATAGGCCAACTTACTGCTCACTGTTTCAGCATCATTTTCTTTGTCACGTTTTACGTAACACGTTGTGCTTTCATGCGAACGTAGTAGATTCCAAATAATATTCTAAGTTCACTTTCAGGCAATTTGCTTAGTAGAAATGCATTAAATAAATGCTGCGCATAATGAAGACGAAATAGGCGAGTGCTGAAGCCTTGAATCTTCTATCTGACTAATAATTTTAATGCTAAACTAGAACCGACGTGAACACCTGGGGACCTCCTAGTCACCAAGTCCGGACTGGGAGCGAAGTTCGATGTAACACGTGAGCTACAACACTGGATGGACAAGCACACATACAGACACGCTGAAAACTATGCAATATACATCCTCGCAGTAACTCCGCGGGAATATTACGGCAATTTCAACACTTAAGCGCGAGAGGTTAAGCAGGCACTACATGTAGTCCTCACCGTAAGTACATTCTTCAGTACCGAGTGCCAAGTGCGCTGACATTTCAAACAATGATATTCTCGCGAGAAGTCGAATTCTCACGCCGCGTTTCAGGACTACTTGTGACTGCACTCGAGTCTTGTCGTTGACGTTGTAGTTCTCCGCTCGTCCTTTGCATGCAGGCAAGTTCACACGCTAGTATTTTGCTCGACGTTCACATTTCACAGCGTTCAACTGCGTTGCTATGTCTATTTAAACAATAGTGAAGTGCGCAGTTTCCAGATTTCTATAGTTCGCTAAAAACTTGAAGAACTATTTGTAATTTCCCTAGCGACACTTACTAAGCAAAATAACTTAACGGCTAACACTTTAGCATATTTGTTAATGTACACACAGCTGTAAAATAACTTAACGGCTAACACTTTAGCATATTTGTTAATGTCTACACAGCTGTGTTTGTAACGACACGGCAAAACATTGGGATGTTCTGCAGTACAGGAACGTAGAGCAAAGGACTACCAATCGTATGAACCGACCTTTAGAGTCACAAGCTGCACTTGGCGTACGCGGTCTGCCCCAGAATTGGCACGTCGCTTGAACTGGCCAACAATACGAACTAAAAGCTTCGGATCACGGACGATCGACAGGCCATTACTGTAATATGCAGAGGAGGTCACGGTGAGGCACAATGGGTCGCCGGCACTTATGGTAGCTGTCACTCACACGCCCGGGCCAGCGACACTCAAATATACGCGCCGCTAGTCGGTCGGTATAGCGCCGATAAGCGCCCATGCGCTGAGCTTTGGGCCGGCGCGTATATACGCTGTGGAATGATGGAATTTATGAGAAAGTAGCTGGACACAGCAGATACAATGTATATTGCCCGCTTGGAGATATAAACGCTGTGGAATGATGGAATTTATGAGAAAGTAGCCGGACACAGCAGATACAATGTATATTGCCCGCTTGGATATATAAACGCTGTGGAATGATGGAATATATGAGAAAGTAGCTGAACCCAGCAGATACAATGCATATTGCCCGCTTGGAGATATAAACGCTGTGGAATGATGAAATTTATGAGAAAGTAGCTGGACACAGCAGATACAATGTATATTGCCCGCTTGGAGATATAAACGCTGTGGAATGATGGAATATATGAGAAAGTAGCTGGACTCAGCAGATACAATGTATATTGCCCGCTTGGTGATATAAACGCTGTGGAATGATGGAATTTATGAGAAAGTAGCTGGACACAGCAGNATAGAGGGCTGTCCCATAAAGAGGTAGGAAGGAGGGCGGTAGGGTGGGCGGGACACTCAAACAGGTGGTTTACGGTATGGGGGGCGCGGTGGCACTCGGGGCAGGAGTCGGAATCCGCCAGCTGATACCTCAGCTGTAAAACCAGCCGTAGGAGTGTCGCCAACAGAAAGTGGACCTGATTTTTCTCGAGCAAAGATGACTCAGGGCAACTAATATAATCATTCAAGTATTTCAATGGCTTCAACGACGTCCCTACAACGGGACTTTATGTGAGAAACGTCAAGAATCGCCTGCCAAACAACGATCAAAAACTCAAACATAAAGCTCGAAGAACTATGTACCCTAAGCCAGTAGTTCTTCCCGTATTTCATAGTGAACACCTGGAATAGACTCCTCTCCGAAGTTGTCGGTGCGGAGACAGTCAACGCGTTTAAAAATCGCCATGACAAACATTAGGAGAGACACCCTTCACAACTAAAGACCCCCTTCTCTAGGAGTCGCAAACTCTTAACAGCCAAAGCTCCGAAGGCCACCTTAATCTATAATCTTTTTCTACCGCCGTAAATAATTTAACGTCTACAAGCTCCGCATATTTGAAGCTCTAAATCGTGCTGGTAAGAACTTATTTTTGGCTGAATTTTTCTTGTCTTCTTCTCTCCTCAGACATCTAACATGATACTAGCATAATGGCAATAACGCATATAGAAGTGGGGTGTAGATCTCGGCGTCTCTCTGGGACTGGGCCTGATGGTCCTTTTTTTACCGCCTATCTAATCTAATATCATTCACAAAATGGCTATATATATTAATTTAATTTATATATAATGGATAGGCCCATGAGAAAAGCTTCATTTAAAATAATATTTGCTATTTATCAATCCGACAAGTCATCTTTAATAGAAAAAGCGTAGTTTAGACTAGAGAATGTGAGTATAAATGTATTTTGAACCCACAAGCATTACAGTCAGCCTTTCATGAGTCTAGCCTAACTTATTCTTAACTAACCTAAAAAGAGCTGACACCAACTGTTAACACAAACTCTGAGGTGGGCCACATCACCATACCTGAACCGATGCGAATGTTCGTACCTGTCCCCGCAAAAGAGCCATTTGGCAGGAGAGAGAGCGGGCGAACACCGCAAACAGACATCGTGGCTTACGCAGAAGTTATCAGATAATGTCAGGAGAATAATTCAAATCAAGAGTTTTGCCCGTTACTGCGACTGGATGAGAAGGCCCTGCTGAGAGTGAGCAGCGATGGTTCGGCAGATAGCGGAGCTTTGCACTGCGATGTCTCCTCTGCACGCAGGTGCACTACACGCACACATGCTTGTTTTGCTTTGTGGCGTGTGCACATGGCAGTCAGATGTACGTAAGTATTCTTACAACATAATCCCCGTATGTGCGGCAGTGTTTGCTTAACCAGGAAAAAGTGTTAGGCCTTCAGCCTTTTGGTTCACTCCATGCACACAGAAAAATGGTTGTTTGCCATTAAGCAAAATTAGTTAACGGTAAACTACCTTGTCGTTTGAATTTGCGTCAATGCACATTGTCGTTTGTGATGAACAACAGATGAACAAGAGCGTTGTGATGAACAACAGTCTCTTTTACGGTTAATTACTACTGCTTTGTAGCTAAAATATTACGTCGCTAGTGATAAGAAACCAGGTTTTTTTTTTTTTATCGTAAAGAACGTACTCTTCTGTGTGCACATTAAAAGAGATGTTCGAAATTTTACGAGTGACACTTCTTAAGCTGGCACCTGACGTCATGACTGACAAAGGGCATGTTCGATTGGGCGCCAAAATGAAGCTTTCGAGCCTCTACTTTTTCGAAACTGCAGACCGGTGTGCTGGCTTCGACAGGATAAACTGAGCTTCAAGCATGGAATAACTTTTAATCGATTACCCCTGAGACTTACAAACATTCAATCTCGCTCAGTAAAATGGAGTTTTCAGCCGGTTTAACGTTATCTCGTCGCGCCTAATACTTGCAACAGGATTCAAAGTGGCAACGCCAAAAGCTGCTGACTGGAGTTTCGGACAAGTAAGGCTCGGAGGCTAAATTTCGGCACCCAATCGAACCTGCCCTAACATTATTTTCTATAATTTTTTGCCAATTTTTTTTAGCAGCCAGACATTTGAGCTCTTCAAGACACAACTAAACTATTAGACGCTGCAAAAGACTGTAGTGCAAGTGCACCTGTGGGGGGGGGGGTCGCTCGCCACTCAGGCAAATAAATATACGTCGATGATGATGGCACTATTCCATAGCAAGAATTACCTGATTTTTAGTTTCTATTGTTGTCGGTATTGCTCCGATAAGGATGTCGCGCTGATGGTGTAATGAGTGTACTGTAAGCTGTGTACGTTTCTGCATCAACTAGAGTCATGATTTTATAGATGATTAGTAAAGAAATATATTTCACTATCTTTCCTTGAGTATAACATTCGCATAACCTGCCGAACTTTGACGAAAAGTACTGATTTTCAGACAAAATAGCTTGGCACTCTGTACAGGTTTCTGTGCGCATCCTGGCACCAAAGTGATGCAGTTCATCCTTAATCTGCAGTGCATTCTTAAGAAAATGTCTACTAAGACGAAATCCTCGATAAATCTAACGAATGATTAAAGTAACACACCCGAAGTTGAGAGCTCATCCAATGAAGCCTGGCATATATGCTGCCTTTAGTTTGAAATACCCACTACTGCTCACTGTTTCAGCATCATTTTCTTTGTCACGTTTTACATAACACGTTGTGCTTTCATGCGGACGTAGTAGATTCCAAATAATTTTCTAAGTTCACTTCAGACAATTTGCTAAGTACAAATGCATTAGATAAATGCTGCGCATAATGAAGACGAATAGGCGGGTGCTGAAGCCTTGAATCTTCTATCCGACTAATAATTTTAATGCTAAACTAAAACCAACATAAACACGTGGGGACTTCCTAGTCACCAAGTCCGGACTGGGAACGAAGTTCGATGTAACACGTGACCTACAACGTCTGGATGGACAAGCACACATACAGACACGCTGAAAACTATGCAATATACATCCTCGCAGTAACTCCGCGGGAATATTACGGCGATTTCAACACTTAAGCGTGAGAGGTTAATCAGGTACTACATGTAGTCCTCACTGTCAGTAAATTATTCAGTACCGAGTGCCAAGTGTGCTGACATTTCAAACAATGATATTCTCGCGAGAAGTCGAATTCTCACGCCGCGTTTCAGGATTACTTGTGACTGCACTCGAGGCTTGTCGTTGACGTTTTATATATATATAGTTCTCCGCTCGTCTTTTAATTGCATGATGTTGTGCAAAGTTTTACACGTTCTACTGAAGGCTGGTTCACACGTTAGTATTTTGCTCGACGTTCACATTTCACAGCGTTCAAATGCGTTGTTTTGTCTATTGAGTAAAGTGCGCAGTTTTCAGATTTCTATAGTTCGCTAAAAACTTGAAGAACTGTTTGCAATTTCCCTAGCGACACTTACTGAGCAAAATAACTTAACGGCTAACACTTTAGCATATTTGTTAATGTACACACAGCAGTGAAATAACTTAACGGCTAACACTTTAGCATATTTGTTAATGTACACACAGCAGTGAAATAACTTAACGGCTAACACTTTAGCATATTTGTTAATGTACACACAGCTGTGCCTGTAACGACACGGCAAGACATTCGGATGTTCTGCAGTACAGGTACGTAGAGCAAAGGACTACCAATCGTATGAACCGACCTTTAGAGTCACAAGCTGCAGTTGGCGTACGCGGTCTGCCCCAGAATTGGCACGTCGCTTGAACTGGCCAACAATACGAACTAAAAGCTTGGGATCACGGACGATCGACAGGCCATTACTGTAATATGCAGAGGAGGTCACGGTGAGGCACAATGGGTCGCCGGCACTTATGGTAGCTGTCACTCACACGCTCGGGCCAGCGACACTCAAATATACGCGCCGCTGGTCGGTCGGTGTAGCGCCGATAACCGCCCATGCGCTGAGCTTTGGGCCGGCGCGTATACGCTGTGGAATGATGGAATTTATGAGAAAGTAGCTGGACACAGCAGATACAATGTATATTGCCCGCTTGGACATATAAACGCTGTGGAATGATGGAATTTATGAGAAAGTAGCTGGACACAGCAGATACAATGTATATTGCCCGCTTGGAGATATAAACGCTGTGGAAGGATGGAATTTATGAGAAGTAGCTGGACACAGCAGATACAATGTATATTGCCCGCTTGGAGATATAAACGCTGTGGAATGATGGAATTTACGGGAAAATAGCTAGATGCAACAGACACGAGGTATATTACCTACTTGAAAAATGCCGTTGTGTATCGTTGGAACAGTGGAATGGTTGAATTTATGACAAAATGGAAAGACACATGAGATGGATTGTACTCTTGCTGCTTGGGCGCACATGAGGCTGATCCACTGAACTGCTGGAGTTTATAGGAATGTAGGTGGACCCAGTGAAGGGAATATGCTCTTGCCTGCTTGGGCACACATACCGCTGACAAAGTGGCATGAGGGAAAAATACGAGATATATGTTTAGCTAAACGTGTAAGCGGACGGAACGAACGGTTGTATCGAGTTGACGATAGGATACTGTGGAGTTATAGAAAGTAGCTCAGCACAGTTGATGGTACGCGTTGTTGCAAAGCGCTGGTACCGCGGGCTGTGGAATGATAGTGCTCTTATCAGCACTGAACGAGAGCTACTGCCAGCGGCTTCAATTGTGAATGCCTAAGACAAATAAAATGAAGTAGGCAATGCTTACTTTTTATTTGCGTTTCTGATACGAAGACGTCCGGCAACGAAATTTCGACGTGATACAAGAGACGTAGCGTTGCATGCTGACTCGTGGGGGTCAAAACGCTGACATGTCAACGACCCCCAAAATAATTCATTAAACCAAGAAACTTGTAAAGTCCCTCGCTAAATTTTAGCATTTTGATGATGGAAAATTATCTGACGGAATGATGACATTTACATGTATATAAGTCACGTAAAAGGTATTTTCTTGTCGAAATTGTAGCTGAGACGGCGAGGGTTTTTTTTTATAACAAAGTATGCATTACTGCATGATGGGGACTACGGCTTAGATCTGAGGCGTGTTGTGATCACAAACGAGTTAGGCTACCACAAGATCAAAATGGTTATCGTAACGCGATATGCGGTTATCAGAGAGCCATCGGTCGACGAGCGGTATAAGCTTAATGGTACAAAAATTTAATTCTGCATTAAATACCCTCGCCAAGAACGTTATGTGTCCATCGTGTTTGTCTGTCACCAAGATACCTCAAAAAGTAAGAAACGGATCTTTACGAAATTTGCAGGGATTGTCATGCATGTTAGGAATAGCAGATAGTAACTTTCGGTGAAAATATGCTCAACCGTTTGTTTGTCTGTCTTTTTTTTTTTTTTTGTTAGCGCCATAACTCAAAAAGTCATGAACGAATCTTTATGAAATTTACAAAAATTGTTAGAAATCCAAGAAGATATAAATGATCAAATTTTGATGACGGTCGGTTGGTCCGCTTGTGTGTGTGTGGCTAATGTTTTTAGTAACATAATTTTGAAATTTACGAACGGATCTTCAAGAAAATTACAGAAGCTGTTATTACTGTCAGAAGCCATAAATGACTAGATTTTGGTGCTGATGAAAGGAAATCATAGTTCCATAGTGTCCGCTCTGTTTGGCGGAGGTAGCGCTCTCAGAGTGCTCTAGTTGTAACTGTGTTACGACGGAAGTTCGAAATAAACTTATTCACTTGCTCTGGACTACGCAGGTTACGCACTATCAATTGTATGATTCTTCGCGCCCCAATTTTGAAACAAATGTTTCTGAGCGGTCACTGAATTGTTTCACAGCAACCAGTGTCGTGATTGCGACACAAGTTTTGACTGTCAGGGTCACCGGTGTAGCACCGGTAACCCAGAAATTACGATTACAACAAGCCTCTGGATTATATTCGTCCTGTAGTTGGTGCCGACATGAACATCTGCGACGACTGTGGATAGAATGTCAAAAAATTAATGGTCGCCTGTATTATTATTTTTTATTAATTTTTTTCAAATCGACACTGGTTTTGTAGACACATCAAAAAACTTTTTAGTATGTGCCAATTATTTTTCCACATGCTTTACTAACTATTTTGTTAGACATAGAAACAACTTTAAATACGAATGACCACTTATAGGCAGCAATATTAAATACGAAAGCACATAAAACGCCGCTCACTTAGCACATGCCGATGTAAACTTTGTTCTTAATATAAACCAAATCTTTAATACATATCGTAATCATCGCTCGGTCTCTACTGATGCAATTTTCTACAATTCTCCAAATCACGACCAAAGCTAGAAGACAAGATCAGCACCATTTTTAAAGTCTCTCTGCAGAACTAAAACCCATATTGTGATCGCAGAAGAGAACAGGTCAGGCCTCCACTGCAGTCTCTTTCTGAAGAATTAAAGCGCAAACAATCGGCATCTCATCGGCACTCAATTGATTTACCTGCCGTGGGGTCGACGGGCGCCCGACGCTGCCTGCGCTCACACTCAAATTAATGCCAAAATGAGCCTACGAAAGATGAAATATCGCGAGCAGGACTGGCTCTGATATCGTACACGGCAATAAAAAATTAGAAACAAATCGTGCAGCTGCTCATGCATAGACTATCGCCGCCTCTACCCGATCCGTAGAATATGCAACTACTCAGGTAGAGTCAAGAGATGTGAAGTGTGATGCGCGTGATCTATGGACTCAAAATAGTAGGTTCGGAGTGCGGTCTGCCAGTAAAACCGTGTGGTTTTCGGTGAAATGTGCCAATAATCAAAGCTGATAGAGTGCTAGCTGCTGAGATGGGCAGTTAACGAGCTCGCATAGGGCAGCTCCAATGCACAGCAGCGTACGTGCTAACATTAAATGGGCTAACCTTAAATGCGCTCAGCTGACCTCACTGAAGGCTTTTGAGTTTCTGCAGCAGTGGATATGTAGCCTGGGAAACATATTATATTGCATGATAAATCAAAATATTTCCTGCGCTGCAATTTTGTGTGGTCCCGACGCAAGTATTTCTATGTTAATGTTCATACAATACAACGTATAAAATGAACTTACTTACCAAAGACATTAGCCTGTTTATGGCTAATTACGTTTATATAGTTAGGTACAGAGATATTTGATACAATTTCGACTGTTTAGTTATAATTTTATTATACATACAGTACGTTACCTTTGATTATGCAAATGCAATTTTTTTACTTATTTTTCAAGATAAGTGTCAAATATTTAAAATGTTATTAGTAAGTTAGTGCACAGGTATGTTGTAACTATATAAACAATTAGAGAAAAATGAAACGGAACACTTTCCCACGTTTTCGCAACATTTGCTTATAGCACGGGGTTCTGCAACATCACTCTCTAGTCAACATGGGCAAGGAAAGCGGTCTAAAAAGTGAAGAAAAGATCAAAGTAACCTCTTTATTGGCTTCTGGTAAGACAACACTCGAAGTTTCCAAGGAATTACAGCGTGATCACCGAACAATGAAGGCTTATATAATTGAAGGTAAAGTGAACCGGAGAACTCCGGATAGAGCCTACGAGGAAATTGACTGCTCGGGATATGCGACATTTGAAGGTTTCTATGGCTAGAAAACAATTTTCTACAAGTAAGGCGATATTTGAAGACGGTGGAGCCCCAATACTGAGCAGAAAGACGAGATGTGAGGTTCTGCAGAAGCTAGGGAAAGTGAAAAAGGCAATGAAACGACCCCTTCTAACAAAAACTCATAAACAAAATAGGGTCAAATGGGCTGAAGAGAACATGAAAACTGATTTCTCCAATGCCATATTTACTGACGAATGCAGAGCCACTCTTGATGGTCCAGATGGATGGGCGTCTGGATGGGTCCTCCAAAACCGACCTCAACAGACACGGTTTAAGCGTCAACAAGGTGGTGGAGGTATAATGTTTTGGGCCGGTATAGTAGGTGACAACCTTATTGGTCCATTTGAAGTGGCAGAAGGAGTTAAACTGGATGCAGAACGGTATTGCCAGTTTCTTGAAACCAACTTGATTCCATGGCTTGATGAGCAGACTATCGCACGCAGATCCAAATTGGTATTTCAGCACGATAACGCTCCCTCACACCGAGCACGGTACACAGCTAACTGGCTTGCGGACGGAGGATTTAAATCAAAAAGGATTATGACCTGGCCAGCGAATAGCCCCGAGTTAAATCCCATTGAGAAATTCTGGGCAATGATCAAAAGGAGAGTCTATGAAGGTGGTTGGTAGTTTTCGAGTAAAGTAAGCCTGTGGAATGCAGTAAAAACAGCTGCAGATTCTATTCTACCATCTGAAATATCAAACCTGACAGAGTCTGTTGATATTCGCCTTATAAAAATCATGAAAAAGGAGGTTGTCATGTTCAAAATTAACTTGTTATGTTTACCACTACTGAACACTTATTTCAGTGGTTATTGAATTGTTTTGGTTTTAATTTCTTGGTTTTGGACGTTTAATAAAAATATTTCTGTTCACTTGTATTTATTTCCTCTTTATGACGTTTTAATTAACTTGTTGTATAATCTGAAGTAACGATAAAAAACTCCTAAATAAGCAAATTGTATGATAAACTTAGCAAATGGCTAAATATTTATTTTACAAGTGCTGTTTACGTTTGCAACATAGCCATACATTTAGTTCATATTGATATTTCAAAGTTAAACACTTATCTTGAAAAACAAAGTAAAAAATTGTATTCGCATAATCAAAGGTAACGTACTGTAGTAGGTTCAGAAATTTTCAATACACGTTTTCTACATCTACATTCTGATTGGAAAGAAACCGTGAAGATTTCCTATAGTTGTGTGCTGGGAACTCTTCATTCACGTCCCAAAGAAAAAGTTACAATGCATCCTTCGCGGTATATAGGGATAGGACAGACACAATCAATACTATTACTATTCTAGGATTCACCCAATCTTACACGATCGAGGTAAAAGTTGTGCGTTTCAGTTGCTGCAGTTCCACACACATTTCCCTGTTGCTCGAGTGAAAATCATAATTGCTTTATTCAAATGACTTCTGTTGCAGAGTTCATTAGTACGATCGAGGCATACAAATGATAAGTTATGTAGATGCATGCAGCTCGAGGAGAAATTGGTTCATTGCTTTGACAGGTAATAAATGGATAAACTTTATGTAGACACTAGAGGTTTATTTCTAAACCGATTGCTGCAATTAAATGTACATTGTTTTTCAATGCCAAATAATTTCCGAAGAGTATCAGACCTGAATTGAAGCCACAATTGAGTTAGAGTTTGGAACTCTTTCGATTTTGAAACTTTTACGTTACTTTTTATATAAAATAACATTTCATAGCAGTGACTGCAAGGTTGTCTTAGTTTGGCCCTCTTCCGTCGAAATAATCCCAGCGGTTGCCATTAACTTGCCGAAAATTCAGTTTTGAGCGCTGGTTTCGCAGACTTGGATCCTTTATAAGGCCGAACCTCGCAGCATATGCGCATCTCGCTGTTCTTGGCCAAGCAACGCCTGAAATTCGACCCAAACTGGCAAGTAAACTCACATGACTCAATTTTTGGACAAGTTAGAAGTAGGGGAATATTTTTCAGCAGAGATCGAAGAATCAATCGAATATACACCATTATCTCTATTGCACTAGTGCTATTGACCGCATAGTGGGAAATTATTCAAATTCAGAATAGTTCAGAAGAGCTTCACTGCATCGGGTTGCCCAGTGTATTGAGCATCTGGGGCTGATAGCGACTCTAAGTTCAGAGTATGAAACGGGCTTACTGTGATTATGATGTGCTGTATGGTAGTTCCATATGCACTGCACTTTGTATTTCTTACTTTGATTCGCTCCTGGGCGAGCTCATTTTTTATGAAAAAGACCGCAAGAGACTGAAGAAACAACAAAAACTTTTAGTCAACGGAGCTACATATGATACACATCTATCTATATCTGTCGATATTACAGCCGTTTTTATTTAAATTTTCATTCCTCAGGGCGAATTACCGTAGCTGCTCGCCTAGCACATTTTATATGGCTCCATGATTATTATATTCTCAATGTGTGCACCAGTAACCGTAACAGTCCCAGCAACTGAATTTACGCAACGATATTTCTTAGACTATCGAATTACGTTAACAACTGAAATGTGTTTCAGATGGAGTTTTTCCGAAAGTGTTAAAGCTAGCAAGAATTCTTCCATTGCACAAATGTGGTGATCCCGATATAGCTTCCCGTTTTAGACCTATCTCTACATTATCAACCTTTGACAAAATTTTTGAAAAGCTAATACATTCTCGTTTAACGCAATACTTTGAATTTAACAATTTGCTCAACGACGCTCAACATGGTTTTAGAATGGGAAGAAATACGACCCATGCCGTTTTTAATCTTGTCAGTGACGTCTTATCCGCTTTTGATCGTAAAACCTACACGGTTTGCTTATTTTTAGATTTGACAAAAGCTTTTGATACTGTAGACATTAAAGTTTTACTGACCAAGTTAGACAACTATAGAATTAGGGGGACTATAAAAGATCTTGTAGCTAGCTACTTATCAAACCGTAGACAGTTTGTTACTCTAGGAGATGTGCAATCTTATTCAAAGATTTTAAACATAGGCGTGCCACAAGGGTTTGTTCTTGGGCCACTTCTTTTTAATGCTTACATTAATGACATGAAATTTTATGGAGTAGATAGTCAACTCTATGCCGATGATGCGTTTTTTTATGTGAACGACTGTTCGTTCCAAGGAGTAATTGAAAAGTTAAATAGTTTTATCACGATATTACTCAAGTGGCTGAATTCAAATAGGCTTACTCCAAATGGTGTCAAAACCAAACTGATGTTTTTTTAGTTCACTTAGAAATGACCATTTACCTGATATATATCTCAACGGAGTTAGAATAGAATGGGTAACGTCCTTTAAGTACCTGGGAGTTGTCTTAGATCAGCATTTAAACTTCAACTCTCACATCTCTTTACTGTGTAATAAAATCAGCAAAGCTGGAGGTGATATTTACACAGTTTGTAGATATTTATCTAGAGATGCGCTGGTATCACTATATTATCTTTTATTATACTCGCAGCTTACCTATGCAATTGTTATGTGGGGAGGGGCCGCTAAGAGTGTCGTGAAGCGAATCAAAAAAATTATGAACGAGACCTTGAGAACTATACTAAAAGTAAAAAGAGACGTAAACAATGTCCCTACGGTATCGACCAATATTATGTATTTTAGATTAAAACTTCTTCAATTCGAGGATGTACATCGTTATTTTATTTTGAAGTTCTTTAGAAAGGCCATCGTTGGTAAAACTCCATATTTTGCGACTCACTTTAGCCCACTCGTACCTATTCAGCACTATAGCACAAGGAGCCGTAGGTTCAACTTGCCGGGTATCCGTCTGGAAATTGACGGGCGCTGCACTACATTCCAGTGCGTGCAAGCCTACAATCAGCTCCCCGAAGAACTTGCTCAACCAATGTCGCACGATACATTCAAAGGCATTTTAAAGACTATTGTATAAGCCAGTATAATCCATTTTAGATTTAGCATACGTTGGATGACAATATTTTTAATGTCTGATGTACTTATGTTCGTGTATAACGTTGTATGTCAGTTTCTTAGTTAGATCTTGCTACTGATGTTGGCTGTTAATTCGCAGTAGATTTAGAAATAGCCATGAATAATGTATTATTCTTAGAGAAATGCGTTAACGATTTTATTTCATTACAATGTATTCCATAATTGACTACACTTGTAGCTGGATGCATTCTCGATTTTAATGTGTCTTTTGGTAATATGTATATTTCTGTCTATGAATTCAGTTGTAATCAGAGAACATTAAATGCGTCTAAGTGTGCCTAAAAAAAGCTAAGGCCGGCCACACCAGTTTAGTGCCAAGAGCAACAGGTTTTACTACACATTTGGCTTCACACAACTAACTTGCGTCAAATTCCGCTAAGACCGTCAAAGTTCACTCATAAATACAGATGATCAGAGAGCTTGACTGACATCTGCTGACCGCGCATTGCACGCATTCGGTCAGGCAATTTTGACTGACAGCCTTAGATAGTCGCTGACAGAGAACGGATCCTTAAACGGCCCTAGTTTTGCTTCCAATAACAAAAGGTGGCAGTGGGGCCATTTCCTTCTCGCCAGGTTCTCCTTCATCAGAAAATCTAAAATAAGCGAGACGCGTAGCTACAACAAACGTGGCTCTGCTCTATACGTGTAGCCGGGGCTGTGTGGTGTGTAGCCGGGGCTGTGTGGTGCGTAGCCGGGGCTGTGTGGTGTGTAGCAGGGGCTGTGTGGTGTGTAGCCGGGGCTGTGTGGAGTGTCCTAAGCTGGGATTAGCTTAGGAATCTTTCGTAGGAATTTACAATAAAGGAAGATAAGACGTTGTGACTCATTATGCCTATCTAAGCATGATAATGTAATCGAATGTCATATTACAAATTGGTAGCGTGCGCAACGCCACCTGGATCTCGTGCAAAGAACGTCACAGATATCGCAGGTATTATGTCGAACTCTGTCTGTACCTACAATAAGTGCAAGTCAAGGTGGTATAGTGCAAGCATGCGAACTGGCAATCATAAGAGTTAAATTACAAATATGTGGTAGCCAGTCAGTATATATTTCACTACCGCAGACTTTGGCGAATTGATTACAGGTAGCATGCATGCAATAGTGAATAGTCACAATTTAAAATTACGTATATTATCACTAACGCTGTACGTTTGACTTATTGCCGACGCCACAATTAATTTCACAAGATATTTTATTTTATGTTCGGATCAGGTTCGCCGTAAAAAAATTTATTTGATTTAAAGAGCAATTGAAAAATATTATCTTTCTTAACCGAGCATAAGGCCCATATTTACGCAGACACACACAAAAAGAGAGGGGGGCAGATATCCCACAAATTCCGTCCCTGCTACTACCAGATATTTTCTCACAGATTAACCCTGCACCGGCTGCTATTAGCTAGAGAGACAAGGTAGAACAACAGCACTCCGCCCCACAGAAGGTGCCGGTCTTGCCGCTATATAACACCGGCAGCGTGCAGTCAACTATATACGCCCTCTCGCTGCAGCTAGCTGACTCGATGGTGTCATGAAAACCTTCTAATTTTCGAGATGTCGCTAAAGATATTCAAGTGCAACTTTTGTGACTCTTTTATGTAATAGAAAGAATTTTGTACACAATGTAAAGGAAGTCTTTCAGCTCCAAACTGAGTCAGTTGCTAAAGCTGGACCACGCAAATCTTTATAGTCAACACGCACGCGACCGTATTGTCAACATATTGCCTTTGTTTACAATAATGTATGCGATACATTATTGGTCCTACACTTCCCTAACCCACCCAATGCAAGCCTCGGTCTATGTATACAGTATGTTTAGTTATCACAGTACCTACCTACAAGTGAAAATCATGAAGGAGGCCGCGAACAATAACACCTATCATAAGGGAAGGCCATGAGTTATGAGCACTGCACCAGCAATCATGATAGTTAGCATATTGCAAGGCTGCTGATGGGAGGATTAGAAAGGAGTGTAGCACCAGTCACTACCTATCCATTATGCAGCAACTAACTGGGTCTAAACTGTCATTAGGCAGCAAAGTATATCTGTGCGTGTTGGCGCAGTGTCAGACAAGACCAAGGTGGCAGGTGGTGCTCGTCATTAATAAATAAAGCGAGAACATCAAAGGGAACAAATTGATCACTCAATAAATCTCGACTGGCGTTATTAAGAAACTGGCCCGTAAGGCGTAATGGAAGATCAGCGGGAAATTACAAGAATACGCCGTATCATTGGTAATGGCGGGCTGTGCGGCACAGGGGCTTAATTGGCGCTCCTGCTCTCCACGACAGGGTAACCTTATTGCTGAAGTGCGAGACAAAGACGCCGGCGAAACTCTTGAGTGACCGAGTCAAGAGAAAATTAGTAACATGGCTTTCGTACGAAACAAAAGATGAAAATTATATTGTCAGCACTCACATTGGACTCAGTAGGAAGTCAACGACGTACATTCCATAAAGGCATTTCCAATGCCAACGCACAATCTAAAAAACTGATAACATATAGAACGACAGAGTCCAAAATGAGTTTCTCAACAGGCGCTCTAGAATAGAAAAATGTAGAGTGATAGAGGTTCTGAAGGAAGGGCAACACGTGAGGTGCATGCTAAAAAAACGTGAAAAAAATCCAAACAAAAGCACATAGTTACGGAAGTAGAAAAATTCAGTGTAAAGTTCGTGAAAATATCAGGAAACGTGAACAACAACTATAGGGGAGACTAGCGATAAAATAATTCAACAAAAAATAAAAAAAAAACGGAACAACATTCCTGAAAAAGAAAATTAAGGAGACACAGAATAGGAAGCACCCACTAATGACTTATAAGTTCAATAAATATCAGTGCTTAACTAGACCCAGTATGAATAAATTAGTGTCTTTAGGATATGCTCAGCCCGCAGCAGGCACAACAGTATGAACGCCACAGAGCCCACCGAACAGATATTGCAGGCGTGGAGCTGACTGGAGGGGACATACAAATAAACTATAAATGCATATTTTTTCAACTTGTAGCTACCAGATGTAGCTGTGAGTGCATGAAGTCCACGGGAGTATTCAGTTTATGTTTCATCTGAAGCACCACTGAACAGTAGCGAAAGAGATAGAAATAGAGTGTTAATTTAGATTTCAATAAATATTAACAATAGATTCCATAAAAAAAAACACCTTGAGTTGTTGTGTGAGCAGTCTTTCCTAACAACTACATGAAGTCTGTCCTTGCCAAAATAAGTGTCATGTATATATATATGCATATTAGGTTAAGTTGGGTACACTGTAAAGCACAGTAAATTTAAGAGAAATAACTCCATAGTTTTTATAGAAGAGTTCCATATTTTTATTTTACGGGAGAAGTTCCGTACATTCTCGTAGACCACCCACTATGGTAAATGCCCAAAACTTCGCGTGGCACCCGATGGTAAAACCGAATAAACTGACAATTTTTGTGTTCTGCAAAAAGGGATTTCGTCCCCAAATTTCTATAGTTTATATTGAAAATCGTTATGATATTTTTTTATCTTAAGATTCAAGTGGTACATCACTGAACAAAGTAGTACTCGTAATCATTGCTAAACTTCGTAGATTAGGTGAAAATTGACAAGCACAGTAATGAGAGCAAGTAAAACCCATTCATATTATGCTATATATTGCAGGTGAACATGTCACATTTAGCCTCAGAACACAAATTAACGTAAAAGGGCCTGAGCAGGCAGGTTTCATATTTTGACACAGAAGCATCCACTAAGGTAAAGAGAAAATGAAAAAACCTTTCTTATGATACAGTATACCGAGACCCAGCCCTTTGTCTCTCACAGATTTCCGCTAAGTACGTCCTGTTTGGGGTTTGCTTGCAAAGCTAAAAAACGTACATAAAAGCATACAAATATGACATCACAATGCATAAACAATCAAATTATTTGAATCGCAGCTCCATCGGCTTAGCAACAAGGTGAAACAGAGATGATTGAAATGCTTTTTACTTGAATTAAATATTATCACAAAATAAAAACATTTACTTGTGATGTAAGTGCCGGTTTCATCATTGAAGAGAGCCTAAGGCTCCAGCACATCGGCGCACAATGTCTCAGATACATTTCGAGCCTCACTTAGCGTTTTTCAGACCAGTACCGTCCAATGAATAAATTATTCTGGCAAGCCCAATGACACGCTGCAGTTCATGTGATTCAAAGTACCTCGGGACATTCTAAAGCTTGCAGCCCAAAGTCTGCACTGATTTGCATGCTGGATTATATACTCCGGTTCTATAGATCATGCTGTGCGGTCGCAGTAAACTGGTAATGAAGACTGACTACATGATGGTGAGATAGAAGCTGCTGACAGGATCCACCATCATTTATACTTTTGGAGCACTGATACTCTACACCAGCTATATCATTTCTTAGTACTGCTAGCGGAACTTTGTAATTTCAGTGATTTATGCCGCTGGATGCCGTACACAGCAATTGCAACAAACAAATATATGCGCCCAAGCATCACTGAAATAATCTTGCAATGACGGTTAACTGGCGAGGAACAAGTGTCAGAAAAATGCATCTGATTTCTACTATCTAGTTGAGAGAAAGTAACACAAGGCCCAAACTCCATATTAAAAGCTAAAACTTCACAAAATGATTTGTGCTTGCACGAAAGCTAACAAATAATACCCACATTTAGCTATACCTGCGTGCATGGAGGAATTAATGACTACTGACCCCTCAGTTCCTCACAAGATTTGGATGTAACCGTGTTCCACGCATCCACGTCCAAGACATACTTTCGGATTGATTCACTAGTTCAAATATCAAAGAATCACAAAAACTGGATCACTCATTACCGGTTGTATTTGTATTAGAGACGTTTTAGTGGCTCCATTTACCATGCAGTCACTGTATCATGTCGACAAGACTCTCACTGTGGTGGCTCCTGTAAAATGAAGCAACTGAAATACTTCTTGTCTGCCACATTCCAATTAGGAGCTGGGCTGCACTAATTGCTTCCTTCCATTTTATGGAAAATCACAAAAATACTCCTACTAACTTTACACACGTTGCAGAATCATCCAATAGATCATGTTTGAACAAACTGATCGTTTGCGCCAGAAAAACTGTGACCAATGGCGCACTCAGAATGAGTTTTTTCTTCATCCCCGCCTCTGCCACTCACCAGCTGTCTTTAAAGATATATTTAAGTTTGAAAGATGGTAGTTATATAATATCTGATAATAGTAGCACAGTTCGGGGAAGCGCTGGTTGATTTTATCACATGATTTTAACATAGTGGCTTTCATCCTCACAAGACAATGCTTTCCACTCACGGGATGACACCCAGAGTATGAGAACTGTAACGGTTGAACCGTTTGCAAAACTGGTGGAGAGAGGGGTGGGAGTGGACTGTGACGTCATCGGAACAAAGCGGACCAGGGATTAATAATATTTTATTATTATAACAATATTATTATTACTCCCTGGAGCCAACCTACACTAACAGAAACATTATGTACAAGCAGCAAATGTCTCATTTAAGTGAGACGACTTGGAATTTGGTATAATTTTCCCAACTGACTATAATGTACCTTACCGGTAATAATTTAGCTTCAAAGCTGAACATTAGATGAAGCTCTAAGTGATGCGATTCAAAGTTGACTACTACACCACCTGGAGTCTGTCTAATTATTCATAAAACTAATTGAGTAGTAGGTGGTCTAGTAAAGACTGGCATTTCCTGCTTCTATTTCGGGTTCTAGAACACGTTTACCACCACCAAAAGGCACAAAACAAGCCTCAAACATGGCAAACTTGCTGGCACCGCCGGGTGTGGGAATATCGATTGTCACCACAGCCTTACTACCTGTTGAGAAAGCGGCAAACATTTTCTGTTCATCTGTCGGTAACACCAAGTTGATGTTTTATCTGGCGCACTGTGTTTATTTAATTGTTGCAACTACTTGAAAATGATAGTAAACGTGTGGTTAAGTTACTGTACCTACACCCTGGACGGCTCCGACCAGAGCATTAGTACAAATAAAAAAGGCCTTGGTCTTATACCCTGGCTTCAGTTAAAGTCTACGTCAGAGCATGATGCCGGATGCTTTTTTTCAAAAAAAACATGCAATTATAGCCTGTCTGGCTTGCTCCTTAACGTTCTCACACGCTCGTGGTACCAACGCAAAAAAAAAAGATATGCATATGATAACAAACTGACATCCGGCACTTTAATAACAATTGCTGCAGTAGGGGGGGGGGGNGGGGGGGGGGGGGGAGGCAGTGACCAGCCGATGGTACAAATCTGCTACCTCGCTGAGCCGCCAGCGCTGCCTGCGGTGCGGCAGGAAGACCGAAGGACTCGAACATTTCTGCCACGGGTACATAACATGAGTTTCCTTGCTACAGTCGGTATAGGGTGTAACTTCAGCTGTTGACAGCCAGCCTAGCTCTACTGTACACTAAGTAAGTTTTACCTATAGATGCATCGAAAGGAATGCTACGTTAGAAAAAGTACAAACAGTAGTTACAAAAGAAAACTTTGGAATTTGAGAGCTAATTGCGGTAAGTCTTGAATGGGCTCCGCATTGCATAGTTTCCTATCAGCGTCGCGGGCAGAATTACGTTATCCTTCAATTTCACGTTCTTTTGATAAGGCGGGTTTTCATGAAAGTTTTTTCGTCCTCACATGCACTACATGTTTCGTTCTACCCTTGTTAACACTACTGCATTGCTACCCATGCAATGCATGAACTGATATTTTGGCCGTTGTGGCAGTTGGCTTAGAAGTGCCACTCGTCCAGTTTGGGATGTACTTGAACTGCAGAGTGAACTCGACCACAGAGAGCACTGCCGTAGTTTGCTGTTTAGACGGATACAACAAACGCATTCTGGTGCTGGGTGTTACACATGGGAGCCAATAAACTCGTTTGAACTCGTCCCTGCTTCACCCTGTGCCCTGGCCTGTAAAGCTGATATAATTACCCCCGCCAAAGATGTTATGTTTTCGTCGTGTTTGTCTCGCTGTCTGTTTGTTTGTCTGTCTGTCACCAAGATAACTCAAAAAGTTCTAAACCGATTTGAACGAAATTTACAGGGATTGTTAGGTTTGTTAGGAGGAACAGATGATTAACTTTTGGTGAAGATATGTCTATTCGTTTGTTTGTTTGTCTGCCTGATTTTTCTCAATACCATAACTGAAAAAGTTATGGACGGATTTTTATGAAATTAACATGCGTTGTTAAGTATATAACAAAGAGTAAATGACCAAATATTGGTAATGATTCATTTGTTCGTTCGTATGTCACTGTTTTTAATTTTATGCTTGTTAGCACAATAACTAAAAAAATGATTAATGGATCTTAATGAAATTTATAGGGGTTGATAGTAATCTTAAAAGACATATATGATTAAATTTTGGTGCAGATCGATTTGTTCGTTTGCATGTTTGACTCATGTTTGTCATAATGTTTGTTAGCAGTATAACTAAAAAAGTTACGAAAGGATCTTCAAGAAAATTGCACAAGCTATTATTACTTTCAAAAGGTACAAATGATTACATTTTGGAGTTTATACCAAGAAATTATAGTTTCAGAGCCAATTTGAATTTTTGCGCTTGACGGAGGTATGCGCTCTCAGAGTGCTCTAGTGTATAATGTATATATAAGGACTCATACTAACAATATGAGTTCATTCTGAAGTAATAGGCTTCTTTCTGTTTCTTTTTTTTACATAGAATGTGTGGATCTCATGAAAAGTTTTATTACCTCCGCCAAGAAGGTTATGTTTTCGTCGGGTTTGTCTGTCTGTCTGGTTGTCTATTTGTCTGACTGTCTGTCACCAAGATAACTCAAAAAGTTATGGACAGATTTTAACGAAATTTACAGGGATTGTTATGTATGTTAGGAGAAACAGATAATTAACTTTTGGTGAAGATTCGTCCATCCGTTTGTTTGTGTGTTTGTCTGCCTCATTTTTCTCAATGCCATGAATCAAAAAGCTATGGATTGATTTTTGTGAAGTTAACATGAGTTGTTAGGTATATAACGAAGAGTAAATGATCAAATTTTTGGTAATGATCCGTTTGTTCGTTCGTTCGTCTATCACTGTTTTTAATTTTATACGTGTTAGCACAATAACTCAAAAAATAATTAATGAATCTTCATGAAATGCATAGGGGTTGTTAATAATGTTGAAAGACATAAATGATTAAATTTTGGTGCAGATCGGTTCTTTCGTTTGTATGTTTGACTCATGTTTGTTATAACGTTTGTTAGCAGTATAACTCAAAAAGTTATGCACGGATCTTCAAGGAAATTGCACAAGCTGTTATTACTATCAATAGGAACAAATGATCAGATTTTGGAGTTGATACAAAGAAAATCATTCTACCAGAGCCAATTTAAGGTTTTTGCTAACGTTGCCTCGCTTGGCGGAGGTATGCGCTCTCAGAGTGCTCTAATTTATTTTGTGATTGCTTCACTCCGTTTACACTTTCGTTTGTAAGTTTGAAACACGTTCGTCAGCTACAAAAGGACAGTCGATTTGTTGGGTGTTTGCCGACTTTTTGAGGAAAAGTTGATTTTGGGAGGGACTCTGAGTTGAGATCAAATAATAATAATAATAGTATCATTAATTACTAGCAACCTCCACTCACTGGATAAATCAACGTCACTTAGTTGGTCTGGCTTTCTTTCTTTCAACACACATAAACACACAATGCGAGGCTAAGGCCCGGACTGAAATATGATGTGCCCGATTCTCGACCTGCAATAAAAATACACCAATTAGCCCGATTGCCTCCAATCCATTCGTGCTTCAATAAATTAGCTCTCATAGGACTAGCGCTGTTTGCAACGCCCTTAAATGGCTGCATTAAGCACGAATGGATTAGCTTGTCCGGATTTTTAGTTCTTCGGAGTGTTTGCAACTTTGAAGCAATTTTCACTGGAAATTCACAATCCGATTACGCTTTAGCCAAACTCAATCGTACTCGCAGGAATTGAATCATTGGCCGTTTGAAGCGTCATTGACTTGCAGTTATACGATTGAAAATTGATCCAATTGACGTTGCAGACATATTAAAGCGGAGCAAATTCGATTATCTCTATCTCACTGAGCGCATTCTAAACGCCTTTATAGCCTCGAATTAGAATCTGGACAGAATTTGTAGCCGAAGCAGGAGCTAAAATCATAAAATGGCTTCCGGCTAAAACCTATTAGAAAACAACTGCCAGAATGTGCCGTATCGAACTGCCTGCAGCAGCTGCAGAGCTGGCGGATGCTGCAGAGCTGAACTACCACGCGGCAGAATATCTTTGGATCGTTATGCATGCATCATGCGACAATTTCACAATAGAAATCTCAAGTAAGAACACTATGCTAATTCAGAGTGAAACAACAATATAAAGCGCCCATAGATTGGTGTCAGGCATGCAGGGGTGAAAAGCCCCAGACACAGAAGAAAAAGTTCCTCTATCTACTAACCGCTCTCTGCCTAACAGACACTTTCCTACAGTATATTCCTCAAGGCACACTCGATCCCACATACACTCCTTTTCATATGCCGCCCTCTTTCACAAGCAACATGCCTCAGAATCTTTAGTCACAGCGATTTTTTTCACCTGTATCGTAACAAGTGCCAAGTTTTTTACTCAAAATTTGAACACATCTTGCCTACTGCATCACAATATTAGCATATATATATATATAATGTTTATGTTGTGTTGATTAGCTTCCTGGAGTTCATCACTGTATTTCCGCAGAATGTCTAGGTACTGAGACCATTTATTGATTTCTCATGCAGTGCTTTCCTTAAATCTACGTGCCCTTAATGAAAAGTGTTCAAAGAATTGAAAGTGGTAACCAAGTTTTGGTTGAGGATGAGATACCAGCATCTCACGTGTTTATATTACAAGTGCACGTGTGTCTAGGACAAGTTCTATTTTAGCGCCTATAGTGAATAGTTTGTAACAAAGTTTAAAAGAACTATAGTGCACATGCGTGTTGCCTGCAGCTCAGATGATGTGCAGTTGGAATTACTGAGATGCATGAAGCATATGAACTCCCATCACCTCTGCCAGCCTGCTCCACAAGTTACTATAATAAACTTTGCAGACTTAGGGCAAACAATTGCAGCGGAACATCCATCATGGAAATCGTTCATCTTGATTCATGAAAAATTTAAATTATTACTCATTTATGTTCCTTCGACCGATAAGTCGACGGCTTATTTCTCTATTAGCAGCTTCAAGTGTACCTACTGGGCGAGTTCTGGATATCATTCCAGACTGATTGTCTACTGATATCAAGTTCTCAGAATACGCATGTACCGCCACCGCCCCAGTGGCAAAATAAACACAATTCTTCGTAAGTTACGAGGTCGTCAATCATTTAGTAATGTACCTTCTGCACTGTATGGGTATCAAGAACTGATTATTTATTGATCATATGCAGGTTTATAGCTCACTCTGGCTTGATCTGCATGGCATTCGGGAAGAGTAGCAGTAAAATTGAGGGCCAATTTGAGCAGTTGTATTAAAAAAAAGAAATTCGGGAGTAGTTAGAGAAAATAAGAAGTCCCTTGGGAGCAGTTCTGGAAAAATAGTAGATATTTAGGAGCAGTTGTACTGTAAAAAGAAGATAATCGGGAGCAGTTGCCGTAAAAAGAGAAGATATTCCAGAGTAGTTAGCTACAAAAAATTAAGAGTCAGAGGGCATTTCAATATGATGGAAACTGATACCTGTATTATACGGGTAGTATCCTAATAATTCCAATTGAAAGAGTCTAGATCAGGTATAAGAAGTAACTTCCAAGAGGAAAATTAGTAGTCAAATCAAATATCAACGTAATGAGGAATTACCACTGAATTTTTTACACGCACAAGTATTTCGCGCAAAATTTTGTAACAACTTGCAGCTCAGAGGCGCAGACTATGCAGTGCAGAATGACTAAGACCTGCAGGTTGGCTGTTCCCCGGAATGGGGCGCGTATCACTACAACATGCGACAACTGTGTTGCATCTGTATGTTTAAATAAAATGCACAACACAGAAAGACATTGGTCGCATTCCTCTGTCCCTCCTCTCAAGGTCTGTGGGAAGAACACACGTGCTATCACGGAGTAAAAATAACGGGAGGACCAGATATCAGCTGATCGAAAAATCGTGACGTCACACCCCGAGCAGTGCTCCAGCCTGTGACGTGAGAGCGGACCATCCTCGCTTTAAGCTAGAAGGAAAAGTAGCCATTTTCAGCCAAAAACATTGATTTGCAACCATATATTACCGATAAAAATGAAACTTAGGTGATATTTTATTGATATACATCAATAATTGCGATTATCTAGACGTGTCTGTAGGTATTTTACTGAAACAACATATTATATAGTATACTCAAGAACAAGCTACAAAAAAGAAATAATCAACAAAACGATGGATTTCAGAAGTCCTATTACTGATAAAAGTGACAATATAAGTTTATCAGTGTCGTATAGCACGAGAAACGTCGTAAGCAACTCTGGGCGCGGCCTTATTTGTCACTCCAAGTGACCCATCTGCGAAGACTTGACTGACTGTGGCTGTGGCGCAGTTATGGCTAGCGCTGTTTCAGTTATTGCAAAATATATTTGTGCAGCCTTTTTCTGCGATTTATGACGTGTTACGTACTTCAAGGACAGATTTGCCACTAGCTGTAAGCCATTCAACCACCTTCCGTAGAACTGTAGTAAACCATGACCAATATTTTTATCCAAGATATCCTGCGATTACATAAAAAAAAACTTTAATTAGAGCTTTTGTCGCTGGGATAAAATTATACTTGCAATAACTGAAACAGCACTGGCCATAACTGCGCCACAGCCACAGTCAGTCAAGTCTTCGCAGATATGGGTCACTTGGAGTGACAAATAAGGCTGCGCCCAGATCGAGTTGCTTACGACGTTTCTCGTGCTATACGACACTGATAAACTTATATTGTCACTTCTATCAGTAATATCACTTCTGAAATCGATCGTTTTATTGATTATTTCTTCTTTGTAGCTTGTTCTTAAGGATACTGTATTATACGTTATTTCAGTAAAATACCCAGAAACACGTTTAGTTAATCGCAATTATTGATTTATATCAGCAAAATGTCACCTAAGTTTAATTTTTATCGGTAATATATAGCTACAAATCACTGTTAGTGGCTAAAAAATGGCTACTTCTCTTTCTAGCTTGAAGCGAGAGTGGTCCGCTCTGACGTCACCGGCTGGAGCGCCGCTTCGATCAGCTGATCTCTGGTCCTCCGTTATTTTTACTTCCTGCGTGCTACGGCTTTCAGCCTACCCCCTGCGTTGGAGACTTTTGGGTGCCGAACTCGTCAGCTCGATCGGTGTTTTCTGCCCAGGCCCGTTTTGGACTGGAATTTTTAGCTAGAATTGACGTTCAGCCGTGTGAATCTGCGGCATGTCAGTAAGCTGTATACGACTTTCTGAAGAACCTGTCTTAGCAGTGTATGAAGTAGAATGATTCATTTGGGTGTCATTACCTGACCGTGGAGGGCTAAGCGAGTAGTTCTAATGATAATATAACAATAATGATAATAATACTAATAGTAATCATAGAAAACCGTTACAATATCTACTGAAGCTCGTCGACCGGGGCTGGTTGTAGTCCGCTTTGATGCATATTCCCTTTATATTGCTGCCTATGAGGCGTGACGTCATCAAGTAGACATTCATTCACTGCATGTTAAGAAGTACTGAAGTGTCTTGCTTGTAAGACATGCTATATATGCATAGGATATACTCGTGCTCTGAAGTGCTTAGTTACGTGTCTAAACATTAAAAAAAAAATAGCTAAGGAACATAGATACAGCTCCTTTCTGAGTCATCCAATTTATACTAGTATGTACATATAAGCTGGAAGTACAACATGGCATATGTATATGACTGGCGCTGAATGGCTGAACATCTCGGCTTACAATGGACTTTGCGTTCGCATCGTGACTCTTTACTAGCCGTCCTTAGTATGCGACCTGAAACCTTTGCAAGAAACATACCAATTGACAACACAATTTCTTCCTTTACATCTAATCATGATACATTTCGTCAACTACAACTTGAGCAGACATGCTGGCCCGGCCCATCTATTCGTCTCCTGTAAGAGGTAACAATCCACTGCGCGCTCACCACAGCCAGGAGGAGGCCCACGGTTAGCAAGTAAGATGGATCAGGTTACTAAAGACCAGAGCCAGATCCCGTTACGAGAGGCGCAAGATGCCCTCTGAGACGATAGACGCGTAACGTGAAACACCTCGCAAATTTTCCTGATGGACGAGGAAGAAAGCCAGGGCTCGTCGATCAATGGTCCTACATTGATCTGAGCTATTTATTGACAGGAAGTGACACACATGAGGCTGCGACAGCAATGGACATTCTCGTGCAGAAATCCTGCGACATAAAACTGCAAATGTAGTAAGTTGGTGAAAAGACTAAGCTTCAGAACATGAGATAGTCGAAATGTTCAAATGTTGGAACGTTGCAGCTGCAGTCGAACACTTGGTAGTAGTTCGTTGACTTGGGTGTATCCCAGTAGGAAGGAAATTTTAAGGTATTAATTCGATAGCATCTGATGCCGCTCCTTATACACTCGTAGATAGCGGGGAAATGTTTATGCTCTTCCGACAGGGATCTTCTGCTACACTTTTCGGTAACTTAATACATGCTCGGTGTCATGAATACAGTAAAGATAATACGGTCATATAATAGACGCGGCAGCTATTAGAAGCAGAAAATGCACGACCTGCAAAAAACAACTTGCAAGTCCACCACCTCACCAGCCCCATTTTATATCCAAAGGTCACTCTCCAATAGTAAATGTTTCAGTCACAATGATGCGGTCGGTAGATGGCCGAAAGCATGCGCAAAATCTACGCAAAGTTGACGAAGTATTTCAGAGCTCAAACAAGTGAATAATCTAGATTCTAGAACATTGGTTCACGATGTGAAAGAGGGAAGCAGTGAGGCGAATGAAGTCAGTATACAAAGGGATGACATGAGAAGTAGGGCTAGTTGCTGAAACAAGAATAGTGCATAAACAAGCTTGCAGTTCACATGCGTACCCAAGAAGGTAGCGGGCGCTGTGATCCCGCCTGGAAGCCCAGGAGCCCCGGCCTGCAGAATTAAGTTCGGGACGCACTGCTCCAACGATACCAAACACTGACGCTCAATTCGACCTGGACGAGTTTCTTTCTTGCTGTTTAAGATATCAACACCATAGCTACAGCCATTGAAGTTATCCGGAACAAAAACATTAAAAAAAAAATAAAGTAACCTTTAACCAGCACATTACCCGATAATTAACAATTATTCGAGTTAGGTTTCAAACCAATGCGCTACTAACTAATATTACTAGAATTTGGCACAGTTGCGCATACTGGTTACAGCTTGAGCTGTCGAGACGACACATGTTTTTTAAGCGTCTTTATAAGACTTATAACAACATGGTGCAAAGTAACCGAGAAAAGTAACGCGTGTGCTAGCAGGAGGCAAGGAAAACTGAAGAATAAATTATGATAAAGAAAAAGTTAGTAGGACAAAATATAGGGCAGATAAACGTACGAAGAGCCAGGCCACATTTTAATCATATTATCAAGAATGTTTAATGCAACGTGGTCAAAATAAAAAGTTTTTCAACATTTTAGTTTATCAGCCGCATCGATTTTACCGAAACTTATGTTAAGCATAGCTTCATATATGCACTTGTTATGTGCAGATAAATTTTCAAGTATATTAAGAGTTCCCTCAAACAAGGTATATATTTAGAATATTTTAACATTTCACAGTGGATCAAGTTTATAGCCAATCCTCGAAAAATGCGATTAGCGAAGGTCAAAAGCAATGGCATTGCTAACACCTGCTGGGTATCTCGATTATCACCTGTTCCAGTACTGCACAGCTTGATACCACGGCTAAACGTTCAGTTGTTAATGAAAAACTCAGAAAGTTGTGGAAGCGAAAGCAGAAGGATTGTCGATTTAAATAAAGCGTCTTTATAAGACTTATAACAACATGGTGCAAAGTAACCGAGAAAAGTAACGCGCTGAAATACAAAAGCGTATAACTTCGAGAATTTACAGTTTTATCTACAAGGATTCATCATCGTTTGTATCTGCTGTTACACGGTAAGGTAATGACCTCGTAAAACCAGTACAGCCGATGATCGACTGACGAACAAAATTATCTCCAAGGAATCGTTTCGAAAGAGCCTCGAAATTTCACTTTATTTATGATTCGGTGCGTTTCTAAGAAACAGTTGGCCGGCGTTTGCAGGCTATGTCGGAGTTTGTGCAAGATGCTCGGCGGTTACACCTCTGACCACTAAAAAAGCAAAGCTGCTACTAGGCAGGATAATTATTTGTCAAGTCCCCTGTTCACGAATGGGAGCAAGTTTAATTTTATCAATTCACACGGTAAGCAATGTGTTAGAATTTTCGAGTAGAAGAAATTGAATGCTAAATGTGTTAAATATTCATTACAGTTTGGAGAAGGTTCTTTTTGGTGTGGGGAACTTTTTCAGCATCTATAGTTAGATTTCTGGTAGAACTTAAGGGAAAGTAATTGTAGATGTTTACAAAGACATTGTGATACTGTGTCATAAGAGAATCGTTGGTACCTAAACCTATATTTATGCACTACAGCGCACCATACCACACGGCTAAGTCGCTACTCGACGATGAAAGTGTGGTTGTGATGAAATGCCCACCACAATGGCCTCACATTAACCCGAGAGAGAACGTGTGGAAGATCCTTGGAGTCAATGTACGTTTCGACACACTTGATACAATAGTTAACATGAAAAAAATTGTTCTAAAATTTTACCCACGGTTGTATATTTTTGCAGTTTACACAACATGAATAGGAGTATTTCATAATAAATATATTCCCTCACCCGCGCGCCTGATTTTCTGTCCTCCCGCCCATCCATAACCGAGTCCATCCACAGCCAGCCGGTCAAACGAATCAAAACTTGTGCAGCCGTTGAGCAGAAACAATTGGCTCCTACGAAACTCATTAAAAGCAGAATTTCTGGCTGGCATTTAAGCCTCGCGATCACTGGAGTTAACTCGAAGACACAGAAGAAAAGAGCAGCGCTATTATGGGCTAACTTGAGTGCTCCTGATGAGGAAGTTTACGACTTCATAATTACCGTAAACTTGGCATAAGCTCGGATCTGGCGCTCTCACCACGCTGGGAAACATTGACCTCTCACGAGGTGCAACATTGCTCGCATTTTTGAGCTAAATCAGCTCCGCTGAGACGCTTATGGTAGAAAACAAGAGAGGCTGTAGTTAGAAAATTATAAGAAAGTGCGAGTATGCAGAGCGCTTTTTCCAAGCATGATCGAGGTTTTATGAACTAAGGAAAAATTATGAATGACGCAATATTCGTGGAGAGGAAAATTTGTGTATCAGACATATTATAATTGATATCTAATAATTTCTGAGAAAAAATCCTAATATTTATTATGTTGGCCGATCATAGTGCAAACACTACATCACTCAGTGAATGTAAAATATTCTGCAAACACGGAATACAAGCCTGAGACACGTTGCACGTCAGAATTAAGTACCTTACATACAGAAAAAGGGGACTTCAGAACCTTCCCCATCGCTTTTCTTACTCCAAAATTATGATAGCAGCTAATCTCGAACTTGCGTTATATAAATTTTAGTGCTTCTAATTGTTAAACCGAAAACAATTTGCAGAAGAACGATCCTAAAGAGCTCGTCACTCATGCCATCTTTTGTAGCCCCGCAAGTACTGAGGAGGAGGTCCCGGGGGCAGCGGAGATATGCATACAAACAGATGATGCCGGAGGCACCGTTTTACGACACTCTCCTCTAAGCTTTTACGAAGGACAATGGTGGTTTTAGAGAATTTACGAGTGTCGCAAGGTGCTCATTTAACAACACTGACCGGCTATTTGAAACATGTCTGTTGGAAACAAATCGGGCTTTTGAGCAGCTCTTCATGGGTGTTCCTCGGGTCTGCGACGATGATGGCAGGATAGCTGCCGAAACCTGGGGAGTTGTGCGCGCCTCTGTGAAAAGGTAGAAAAATCTAAAACGTTGTTCGAACACTCCAGATGGGTCGTAGAAAAAGTCCAACCGCCGGAAGCCATATCTCTACCATGTGAATTTGTGCGAGAATTACGTAGTTAAACCTCCCTCAAATTTTAACAAAGTTTATTCAAAAGGAACGTCTTTCAATGTACATTTCGAAAGTTGAAAGGGAAATAATTTCCAATCTACATTTCTATTTAAATGGGTTGCGATCAGCTACGTCTTTCATATTGTACACATGTCTACAAATGCTCAATTAATTTACCTCATAGAAAAAGCATAATTCAGGCCAGAGATGCTTCCATTACATGAACATATCTTTCTTCATTTACGCAGTTCGCTACTCCGTTGGTATAAGATATAGTGCTGCAGTAGAAGAGTTATTTTTTGTAAGAATCTTGAATTACTTGTCAAATTTCTTGGGTTACTGAGTCAGACAAAAATACATGTATAATAAATATTAATAAAATGCTATGTTCTCAACTGATCGGCAAATGCTGTGGTAATGTACATTTAACTACTTCATTTCTGGAGGATTCCATCTATTAATACTCTGCGAGAGCACACAAGTTGCTGGCAGTGCAACACCTTCCAAAAGTACTCCAACTAATTTGGAGTCGCGCTGCACCCGCTACTGCTGTACAGTGAGGACCATTGCAGGTAGCTTCAGCAATCCCCCAAACTACCTCAAAATACCCATGAGGTAGCCATGCTTTCCTGATGATCAAGTTACTGTGCTCAGTGTCTACAGCGGGGCTGCATATTAGTTGTGGCAAGAGGAAAATGTGGTTTGTTAAAGCGGCGAATGCATCGTGCACACTCCCGAGCAACATTGGAGATGGGATCACGTTGGGCCCAGGTGGGAAGAACATCGGGGCCCTATGTAGGAAGCCCATATGGATCCCAGCTCCGTTTTTAAAAACCGTTTTTGAATGGATCCCATGTGGGAAACCCAACATTTGCCCTTGCATATCCCAGCTGGGCCCCATGTAGTGCAACCCACATGGGCATGAGGAGGGATGTTATCAACGGGGCCCATGTGGGAAGCCTATATGGGTCCCAGCTGGGATGCGGTAGGGCAAGTGTTGCGTTTCCAACATGGGATCCATTCAAAAACAGTTCTTAAAAATTGAGCTGGGATCCATATGAGCTTCCCAGATGGGCCCCAGTTACTTTTTTCAAAAAGTTTTTGGATGGGTCTCTCGTGGGAGACCCAGACTTTGCCAATGCATATCCCAGAAGTTTCCCCATGAATTACCCACTAAATCCTATACCTAGCCTGGGATCGAACCTACAACCTACAGATACCACTTACCTTACACTGACGCCTTAGCCAACGGAGCCACGGAGACCTATTTACACGACACGTCAGATTACTGCTAAAGCTAAAGCTCCGTAAATATTTCTACGGTATATGTTATAAACTACATTGTAACTTGAAGACAACGTATATTTTCATATTTTGATGACAAATTGTATCTTAATACACGATCCAAAAAAACACTAGTCAATGTAGGATATAGCTGGGCAGCCCATCCGTTACCCACATGGGAAGCACCATATGTTACCCATATTGGGAAATCCCTTATGAATGTGATGTGGGAAGACACATTAAATTGCTAATGTGGGATACAGCTGGAAAGACCATTCGCTACTTATGTGGGAGTTACCATATGCCACCCATAATGGGAAAACCCACTGTGAAACGCATAATCCTCAGGTGGGAATACCCACTACATTGTAAGTGTAGGATTTAGCTGGGAAGCCCATCCGTTACCCATGTGGGAAACACCATATGTTGCCCATATTGGGAAATTCCATATGGGTGTGATGGGGGATGACCGACTAAATTACTAATATGGGATATCGCAGGAAAGCCCATTTGGTACTCATGTGGGTACCTCGTGTCCACGTGAGTCCAATGTGGAAAGGCCCATGATATTATTCATATGGGGTAGCGTTGGGATGCCCATGTGCTACCCATTAGGGAAACACCATGCATACGATGCCCATATGGAAAGCCACACTGGTGCCCACCTGGGTATAAGGTATGTTTACCCATCAACGCTCGTGTGAGGGATACAGCTGGGAAGCCCACTCTGCACCCATGAGGAAAACACCACTCACTTTCCACGATGGGAAAGACAGCATGGGCCCCAGATTATGCCCATTTGTGCCCAGCAGTTGCCCATTTCCCACCTGGTGCCCATGTGAGGCCCACGAGCCATTGTTGCTCGGGCTGGCGGTCCCATTTACCCTCAGAGGGAGGGTTCTCTTCAAATATTGGCCAATTTCTCGTTTCTGTTCTTCACTGCATGCTATTTGCTATGTAAATATACGGGGTAAAACAATTGCTCAAGTAAGGTTACATAAAATTACGGCGCTGATAACATGGTTGCGTTCCGGAAGTAAAAAGCTTGAATAACGAGTAATGATAGCAGTCTGTAAACAGGGGTCGATCAAATGACTGACGATAAAATAACAACGCGACTGAGAAATTTCTTAAGCAATGTAGCGAAAAAAGTGATCAAGAAACAAAAGTTTGCCTATCTAAACAAAAACATAATATTACTGGGGAATAAGGAAATGATGCGTTTACTTTCTCGCCAGTAACAGTTTTAGCTAATTATGAAGCTTTTTTTAGCGAAAAAAGATACGGCTTGACGGCTGGAATTTTTGGCCTGTGGCTACGCATATCTTAAAAAAAGGCTTAAAGTCCCGGGATCGTAAAAATTGGCGGCGGAAGAGACGCGCCCAGCTCTGATTAAGATAGAGTATCAGCAAGTGATTGCAATCAATCCAACAGTTGCTTCAGAAACTAACCAGATTAGTAATTTGCAACAATATATTAAATTATAACTAGAAAAAAAACTGAAATCGACAACAAATTTGAAGACTTCGGTGGCAACTAAGCTAAATCTACACAATTCAATAATACACATCGTACGTATGTTATAAAAATATTCGGTGTCATTAACAACTGTTTTTTGTATCATTCACTCTTACTTCGATACTGGACTGCAACTAGCGGTAGGAACAGATATACTTTCACGGTTTCTCCCATGAAATTTAGTATCTCCAACAATGTGCATATGTAGAGTAGATACAGCAAATTTGGTTTAAATCCAGCTCACGAAAATCTGTTGTAAACTAGCTCTTTCAATGTAGAGACAGGCGTTCTTTTGAAGTAAATTCATGCATTGCCTTAACTTCCATAGTACTGCGAATGGTTTTAGTCTTCAGTGTATTTGTTGCAGTTCAGTAGTGGATTGAGCTACCATTCCTATTACTTGTATTTCTTCTTTCGCTGAATTTTTGAATTTCTTTCCTCACTGCTGAAAGTGCACACTGACTATAGAGATAATAAGAGAATATAGCAATTCTTCGTAGCAGGAAATTGAATTGGTTACATTTCATTATTATTCCTTTTGACTGTAAGATTAAGACTGGCGAGACTGTTCCCAGGACCGCAATCCTGCTGACCAGAGCGTTCATTGCCAACGGTCAAAACTTTTGCTTGTGTATTTAATAGAACATCGAGCCTGTAGATACTATGCATCGTTTTCTTTTTGTAACAACATCAATATGTACCACAGTCATTTCACAGTCCTTTTCGACAGCACGGGAACATTTTAGTGGCAACTAAGGCGCAAAACATTACGTTTTGTATCAAGCATCGGTAGACCATGTCAAAAAAAAAGTGAATTTTCACTTTGAAAACAAGTGAAATTGTCACAATAAAATTACAACAAATCTTAAACTACGCGAGTAGAAAATATCCCTATGAATACCTTTCGCTACAAAAATAGGGAATAAGATGAGCTATGACATGAGAAACTCTAAAATTTATGTTCAGCATGCACCTTTTCAGCCTAATTTTTCAGGAAAACTTGTTTTCTGGCTCATTTCTGGTCCATGACAAAAATTTCAAATCATTAACAAGTGTAAGGACGAGTAAATAATACTTAGTTACTATAATAGTTATTACTGGAGCTTTCAGGAAAGAAGCGACCAGACAGAGCATAGTTATTTCAATGATTAGATGGTCTAACGTCTACACTGTACAGTACAAGAGTTTTAGTTTGGAATTTAATAATTCCAAGAATTTCGCTTAGGCTGAAGTTGCATGTTAGATTCGTAAGACGCAGTCAAAAGGCGGGGACAGGTAGGTGCTGAGGAAGGTCATGTTATTAGGTGCTACTCAAACACTTAAGCGTCTGCACGTAATGAAGGCGCAATGGCCTGCTAATTGCATTCTCCGACTGATGCCACAACTCGCGTCTGCATGACGCGGCTCTTCTGCGGGTGAGTCTGCTAATGGAGAGACCACGCTACACAGTCGTACGCTCAACTGTTGAGCGGGCGTTCAACTCTCCCGACGTCCCGACACACAGTAAAAGTCGGTGGCACAGATGCGGCAGCGTGACCGATGTATGAACTGATCGTGGGCTCATAAGTTGAGCTTACAATTGTGCACTGTGACTACGGCAAAACACTCAACATCTCCCAGCTGAGGCAAAACTATCGTCTCTGCCGGAGAAAATCAAGCAGCGCGTCAGATAAAATCAAGCGGCCGTAATGCGTTTTGGAGGCTCTGAGGTTACCTTGTACTCTAATTTTATCGAAATCGTAACACCGGCCTGCAGTGGCGGACAGGCTGCTTGTGTTAAGGCCTGTCTACACGTTAGTCTTTACAACGTGTTCATTCAGCCAACCGTTTGAATGTTTTGCAGCGTCGTTGTAAACATAACTGTCTGTACGCCTTAGAAAGTTAATAATATAACCTTGCAATCAGTTTCCTCGACATGTGTCGTTAGAGAAGTGATTCCTCTTCAAATCTGGAGTGAAATAAAATTTTGAAAACAATGCACTTTCCTGCTGTTCCTACGGTACAGCAACACTCTCGCACGATTGGATGAATGAATAGGACATAATACTACCGAGTAGAGCGGCCCAACTTGCGTCAGTTGCATGAGTTTCATGAGTTTGCAGCCAGTAATGCAACAATAGTTTAAATACAATGATGATGAAAAATATATACATTCACCAAAGTAACTTATATCACCATATGTTCATATAGACAGCTTACCATATGTAGCACAACGTGTACACCAGCAATATCTTGTAACGACTCTTGAAGGTTGTACGTACATTAAAAATTTTTCACGAACTGATCAGTAGATTTTTAATGAAACAAAGACAAGGTTGCTGAAAATCAACTCAAGTCGAACAAAGCGAAATGCTGTGGTTCACTGCAAGGACCTTCAATAGAGGAGGACGGAGCCCTGCGGCCCATTTGCCAGTGAGTCAACCAGATCTCTTATGGCTGAGAGACGTTCAGTGGTGGAAGTGACGGGGGAGCTGTTAGTTTCACAGGGGAGCAGCAGAAAAACCGAGTTACTGATATGCGATTGGTGCATACGGGACTGGCTGCAGCCATAAGCGACTCTTAAGTGATATGCGATTGGTGGATCGGGCGACTGGCTGACAGCCATAAGAGACTCTTGAGCTTCACGGGGGATGTTCCTGGCTCCCTCCTCTCTATAGAGGCTACGTGGTTCATTGGGTAGCACACATAAAGTTTAAAGTATATAAAGTATATATTCCTGGATATCAAAGGTAGGTCACCTTCTTGCTTAGATCTACATCAAGCAGGTTAAAGCTTGTAGGCTAAGCGCAGCGTTAGAGAACGCAACGAGGCATAAATTATGGTCGAATATCACAGACAAAATTATTTTGGTGTCATGGTTACATTCGTAGAAACCGTTTCATTCCGGCATGATATTTCAACCAAATTAACCCTGAAACTTAAGTTAATACGAACCCAGCTAATTATTGAACATAGCCTCGCAGAACCCGATTCACAACCAACTGACCCTGGAATTTCAACAACATGGCAGCATCCCAATCGGGCCTGCCAAAGAGCTGCGGGCCAAAGGATGACGCGGGAACAAATCCCGTCCGGCAATTACACGGCAGCGCCTGTCCTGCGGGACGTGTTGCGGAGCCGCAACTACAGAAAACAAAAGTTGATCCGTCGTTTGTCGTCAGCGTCGTGATGCAGTTGATGGGCCATATAATCAGCAGCTGATAATGTTACGGCCTACAGCATGTTACGTGACGTCACGGGCATTCTCTTGCTTTTTGTTTAACAGGTGCGTGCTGCACTCAGATGATCGCGTTCGGGTGCGTGAATACTGAAAGAAACTTGAAAGAGAACGTGATTCAAAAAATTATGAAAGTAAGATGAAAAAATAATACTAATTTTCGTTCAAAAAGAACGGACTCGAACAAGATGCGCCTCACTAACACAATGTTGCCACTGGTACGTAACTGTACCACTGAGATCATCAACGGACAATAATTAAGGAATAATAATTCCATAGGTATTGAAACGGCTATACATACCTACGTACCTACGGTGTGTGTCACGTTTTACACGCGTTAAGGCAAGTTACGTACAGTACAATGTTACGGGGCTAATAATAGTGTACAACAAGGGGTGATCGCTTCACTATTAAAACCTGAGCTCCTCCGCATGCATCTGTATTTATAGAATGTATTTAGAAATGCGTTTATTACCCTGGAATTCCTACGCGTCCCGCTAGACGTGAGTTCGGAATTACTAGTAGGAAGGCGGTCTTAAAATATCTCTTATCGAGTCCTAGTCATGTACTGTACGTACGATGCAGTAAGTGCCGGGTTGCCCTGTCGAAGCGTGCAAGTTTCACGGGCCCAGCTATAGTTAATATAATGAGGTACAAGTGCGAAAAAAGAAGAGCTCATTTTCGACTTTGTTTAGCAGCTAGGTAAGACATGAATTACGAATATGACGTCACAAAATCTCTGTAGAAGCATGGCTTAAAATATCAACTCAATTGTTTGAGGGCGTAAAGAAAAAAGTAGCTTATGTGATATTAATATTCATTCCGTTGAATGTATTGTTTCTTAGATACGACAATAAACTTAGCCCTGTTACCAACCTTTTAACAATGAATTCCAGATACTGACCGGGCAGAGTATTGTAGTCCACTCAGTCCAAGTTCATTTAGTATCATTGCAGTATTGAGTATTTAAATATTTATTTTGCGGTATTGCAGATGCAGGCCACATTCTCGCTA
The DNA here is from genome assembly GCA_001587735.2 of Parhyale hawaiensis. Taxonomy (NCBI): domain Eukaryota; kingdom Metazoa; phylum Arthropoda; class Malacostraca; order Amphipoda; family Hyalidae; genus Parhyale; species Parhyale hawaiensis. The sequence goes on from LQNS02278157.1 coordinate 3,007,353, forward strand.
AAAGAGCCAAACTGCCTCCCGAATTAGACTTTAGTTCGAGTCATATCTTGTTTAAGAACAAGATGAGACAGAAAACGTTATAAGGACTACAGGAGGCGATATAAGTGTACTTAGAAACTGATGTAGGCATGATGTTTTGAAGGGCCTGTTTGTATCTATTGTAAGCTGTCCATAATTTCATATCAACAATTTTCGTCGAGTTTGTTTGTTTTTCAGTCTGTATGCTTGTCTGAGCGTCACCAAAATAACTCAAGAAGTTATGGACGGATCTTTATACGAAATTTACATGGACTATTAGGTATGTTAGAGGGAACAGATGATAAACTTTTGGTGAAGATCTGTTAATCCGTTTATTTGTCTGTCTGCCTCCTTTTCTTAATGCTATATCTCAAAAATTTATGGGCGGACTTTTATGAACTTTCCATGAGTTGTTAAGAATATGATAAAGCATGAATGGCCACAGTTTTGAGACGATCTGTCAATTCGTTTGTTTGTCTCTGCGTTTCATTTTATGCTTGCTAGTAAGGAACTCAAAACGTTCTGAATGGATTTGTATGAAATTTACAGGAATCTTTAATAATATTTAAAGGCACAAATGATTAAATTTGGGTTATGATCGGTGGGTCTGTTTGCGTGTTTGACTAATGTTTGTCAGAATATTTGTTAGCAGCATAACTCGAAAAGCTACGAACGGATCTTCAACAGAATTACAGAAGCGGTTATTGCTGTCAAATGGTACAAATGATTAGCTTATGGTGTCGATACAAAAAAAAATCATAGATTCAGAATCAATTTGAATTTTTCATTGCCGTTGCCTCGCTTGGCGGAGGTATGCGCTCTGAGAGTACTCTATTTATATTATGTGTGGACAATGATGGTTGAATATATATGTAGTACTATAACAGAACTTATCTTTACTTCAGACGTTCCATTTTCGCTGCTTTGGGAAGACTTCGTTTGCCCACAGCACAACCTTTCTGAATGCAAGGAGGCTTAGAGCAAGTCCATTTCCAGCGAGGAGATGTGGACTAATACCGTCAAGAACGTCCGAAGTTCTGCCTAAAGCTCATGAGTTCATGGCCAATGATCTCCGCACCGTCTCTGCCCCGACTCTAGAGCTGAAAACAAGCTGACTGGAGCTTACCAGAGACAATGGCATCCATAGTATGAGGCCGAGGGAAGTTTAGAGCCACCGATTTATTTACCTGAAGTTGTGTAGTAACTACACCTACATATATACAGTGGAAGAAATAAGTGTGTGTAACGTTTTGGAAAATGAGTATTGAGCAAACGTGTATGGCATATCGACATGTTAGAAGGTAACAGAACGTTGAAGGAAAATGCAACTGCGTTACTGTTGTTCAGGAAGCAAAGCGCGTAACGGGAGGACTCACGATAATCTAGCATCCAAAAGTGACGTCATCAGCTGTGCAGCTTGTGAGTATTTAAATTAATTTCGCCAGAAAAATTATCATCAACTGCAAATTCGTCACTCAAGTCATAAATAAATGAAGAGAGCATGTACTAATTGAACGATAAACAAATATCAATAGAAAACTGCAGTGGAGGCTGGTGGAAACTTACACAGCACTAAAGGCAAGATCTGCGCCGGTATAGCGCCCTGATTTAACTCTTTCATTGAAGTGAAGCCTTATTTACACTCATATTCAGCTCACAGTGCTCTTCACAAAAAATATTTAAACATATCACCGTGTTTTTTGGACTTAATTCATTCAATCTCCCGCTCCTGACTGGCCAGCTACTTGAGCTGCACGCATACCCGGAATACAGTAAAACTGTTGTTGTCCTATGATTTCTCTCGCGTCAGGAATACACTGTAAAAAATCCATAAATTCTACGGAATTTTCTTGGCATTATTGCTGCCAGTGATTTTTCCGTCAAATTTACGGAATTCCGTAATTTTTCCGTAATTTTGCCAGTAGTCTAGGAAGAAAGCAGGCACCAAGCCTGCTTTATTCCCACCTTTTGGGTAAATTACGGAATGCCGTAAAATTCAGGGATTTTTTTTTTACAGTGTATATGACACTGCTTATATTTTTAGTTAGGATTAAAAGCCCAACCTACGAAAGCCTCAGGTAAGACCCTCAAATACTTCGACTCAGCGGTGTGACGTCATTCACCGACATGCGGTCACGGCTAAGTTTTAAGTTGATCCCATTGAGTTCTCCCGTTCCACTCTTTGCTTCCTGCTGTCGCTAAAGAGCCTCACCCTCTACAGAGCTAATGTTGAGCGAAAAGTACCGGACAACATTAGAAAATACGTACAACGTTATATCAGTAATGTTGAAACGAAAAATGGCACAGAGACTCTGTGAAATAACTTAATTTGGTGCACAACTTTATTTGCCAAACAACAGACTGGAAGACATTGCATAAATATCAAGTTATGGAATACCTGCATCAATGTATCAATTATCACGGTCGCATGAGCTGCCTGGAAGACGCAAAACAATAACAGTGTGGTGGCGTTGGATCTTTATAGATCATAAAAAAAAACAGTCGAATAACCAAAGGATTTAGAGAATCGAAACTTTCGTACATACACATACTATTTTTATTTTAAGAAGTATTTATAGTGTTGTGATACGTGTGACATGCAGCAATGCATTGAATTTTTGTGTTCTCAGAAGCTGTTAGAGAATGAAAATAATATATTTACTTGAAGGCCCTCAACTCAACTTAGTATTCGGAAATAGCTACAATATTCACCTCGTTTTCGTCTGAAGCTTTCCAAAATACCATCCAGCTTCTATAGCAAACTCTTGGCAGGTGCCTTTTACGATGCGCTGGAAAATAATCATACGTTGTCGAAAGTAAAAGTGCCAACCCTTGAATCTCGGAACACACACTTACTTCGACAGAGACAGAAAATGTGGCAACAAATCTAGCGAAAGGTTAAACCCCAAAATCTCAAGAATAGCATATTTAGAGGAACTCTTTGCAGTCCCAGAAACTGTATTATGAAAAACAACTGGGGCAGCCAATAATTCTGTTAGGGCAGCAGCTCAAACCAAAAGGGCAGAAGAAGTACGCAATCACTGATGGGCAACCAGAGGGCGACGACCAGAGCCGTCTCTCGCCAGATGACTAAAATGTCTCGTCGATTCGTCATCTTGAATCGTCATCTCAATTCATATTATCCCTGAATGCATACAAGTTGCCAGATCACGGCAGGATTGAGAAAGGGTATCTCAATCCATTTTTGCGTTGAGAAAGTTTCGATTTGTCAAAGGTAGAGTAAAGTCAACTTCACCTCATCCCCAACTGGGAATACAAAACGCACTGGTTCGTGCTGCAGATATCTACTTCAATAGGCCCGGGGGAGTATGCAGCTGCAGTCGATAACTGACCGTCTAGAGTCTAGACCTATGTATATGGCGAAATTGTTGGAAAGCCCTATGCGACAAATCTGTGCCTCCGAAACTCCCTATTGATGGCAAAGGTCAGTACCTTCACAGCAGCACTCAGACTGGATGCTGACTGATCATTTGAAGTGTTGAAAAGACTTTGCCTGCTGGGCAGGAAGGCTTGAATTCACAACCTCGAGCGTCAGTATCAGAACCGTTAGCCAGCTGCTACTGCTCAGAGTAATTACGATCGTAATCCCGCTTTGGATTTCTGAAATGCATTTTTGCTTTACTAACACCCACGCTAGATCTAGAACCGAACAGTGACTAAATATGACGTTCAGACAAATGCAACTGACTCGGAGATAATATAATTTATAGTACTGGAAGACAAATGGAGACGTAAGTGCAACTTGTATTTTTCACACCATGGTGAATAAAAAGTACTGACGTTCTGGATATTTCCGTTCATGTTGCCGGAGGTCACTTAGGTACGGAAGGCAGCATAGATACGGTAGCATGAGCGACGTACGAGCTGCAGACCTCACACCAAGTAGTGCGTGCGAATGCACAGTGTGGCACTGGCAACAGCAACCTTAACAGAAGCCAGAAGGAGAATAAAATCACAACTTCGACAGCTTTTTCAAAAGCAGGACTAGCCAGAACCGAAGTACGTCTAGACCGCACAGCCCACGACCCACCTTAGTGGACTCGCCGCCACAGAAAATATGCTAAACCTTTTGCGTGCCCTCAAGGTGCTTTTCCAGGGTAACTGCAGCAGCGACACACCACCACCTCTTTATTTGTCGGCGGCCGCCTCGCTACTGAGCCGCTTCCAAGGCCACTGCCAGAGCTGCAAACAAAATTAAAAAAAAAACATGATTTACTTTTGAAAACCTATGCTTTGGCAGCCGTGGATGTGGAAGGACAGATACACAGCCACACTGAAAGCTCTACATACCAGCGAAACTACGCGAACTGTAACAGGTGCACTCTGTGGATGGACATTTCTAGCAAAAAATTTTATTTGGGTTTCCTGGACAGCGCTAAATAATATCCCTGCCCATGGCACTTATATTTGCTAAACATACTAAGACGATGACGTAAGTAGACAGGCCTTAAATTTCTGCAGTTAGGGACGTGTGCCGTGTCTATAATCGGAAAACAGCACAAAGACGTCTGTAAATCTTTTTCTCTCTCGTATTAACTACAAGGTAATAACCACTGGTTCTAGGTTTATTACAAAACCGACAAGTGATTCCATTCACATGTTAAAACTCGGAGTAACAAAATTAAGACTGAGCAGTGAAGACGCCAGACCTCAAGTCCGCAATCGCAGGAAAGCCGCGCTAGTCGCAAATATCACAGTTACCGCTTTTTCGGCAGTGCATTTTCTTCTCTGGTGCAAACGGGCAGTAAAATACAAGAAATCGTGAGCTCGGAACGGAAATATCAAACAGTACGTTCGTTGGGGCGTTGCCCTAACAGAATTTTCGTCCGTCCCAGAAGCTCAAATGTATAAAGCTTCAGCTAATGGGGCGACCCGGGCTTCATTTAGGGTAGGAGTTCCAACATCATATCGGCAGTAAGTTGGAATGCCAGCAAGGAAACGGCCGCTCAGGAGCTCTGAGCAATCTTCTATAGGAATATAAAACCGTTGTTGCTGTATACACAACAGCATTTGACACTAGGTAGCAGCTCGCACTTAAAACTTGTAATTCTGTTAAAAAAAATTTACAGCTTCGTAAATTTAAAAAAAGACATTTACTAGTAATGTTTTAATATCTGCGAGAATCATAATGTCTTACTGCCGTATGCCTTGGAAGAAACGATTGGTGGAATTCCTCTTAAATTTAAGAACGAGCAAAAAGTTTCTGCAGAAAAAATTTGTTAAGTACTACAGTTGCAGCTGCCCATAATGTCCGGTCCAAGTGACCAGCTGATAAATAGATGCATGCTTAATTGAAATAACAACAGAATGCAAGCCAACTTAATAATCAAATAGAAAGCAAGTGCACAAGAAACTATCAGAATAGGGTGATAAATACTTGCCACTTTTGTCCTTCATGTTTTTCCCTTTCTCTAAAATAAGCTCACTGCTGATGAGGCAGCACCGAATAGGCTCGTTATTGATCAAGCAACAAGCAAGACTTGCTGACGGATAATCAGCACGCATGTTGAACAAGACATAACTGTGACTGTAAAGCATTCAACTTCAGCAGCCAATGATTGCTAGAAAGCCCTGAAGTGCAATGTTCTGTTGATCGAGATCCGTTAGTAAGCCCTTGAAGGCCTTCTTTATTCAGCCGATGAAGCTCATTCAAAACGCGTTAGAGGTGCCAACAATGCCACATTCCAGAAATCCATGAACGTGACACCTCTAAAGAAGCTGCAGTGGCACCGGAATCTGGAGTGAATTCAGGACAGTCTGCGGACACGTTATTGTTACGTGACTTGAGATATCAGTGCCGTGCGCACCAGTTCGATAAGGCACTCAAGCAAGAGCATGGCGATGTGACTCCATTGTATCTTCAGCAGCGCCTGTCAAACAAGCGACGGCGCCATTGAAGACAAGACAGCGAAAAACATCGCGTTAGTTCGCTCCGGTGGAACGAGGACAAAAAGTGAACAGTGCAATCCTGCTTATGGCCGGGAAAAAATATTTATCCGACTCAATAGGGATGTCAAGGGGGTTTTTAGGGGATTAGAATATTTGAGAAAGGAAGGACAGTTGACGAAGAGGGAGACATGTCAGCTGCTGAAAGCGCGGCGTGGAAGATATGGAGGAGACCAAGTCCTTAGCATCTTCAACGAGTCGGCGGGCAGCAATCATAGGCACAGGCCTTCCGAGTTACGTACAAGAGGCGTCATACACCACCACCCTTGTACCGGCAGCCTCCATGACTTATATGCTACACTTAAGTAGCAAAGTACAAGGCCCGCAATGTTTTAAGATATGAGACGAATAGCAAATCACATACCGTCCTTTGCTTTATCCCGAATTGAAATTATTCACCTGCAGCAACAATCGCTGATCCGCCCGTGATACCAATTCAGTGAAACACAACTAGTGTGTCCGACTATCGAAAATGGCAGAGAAGAATGTGTGTTCGCAATACCCGTGCACTGTTCGTGCATCTTACTCTGGTTCTACTATGAAAGTTGCATTGCATATGCGACCACTTGATCCTTTATGTAAAAACTCAGAATATGAGGTGGGGAGCATTATTCCAATTCCACAATATTTTAGTACTACACTCATTATCACTCTGCTACGCATTAAGTAAGAACTTAGTTCTGTTTCGGCTCTCAAATACGGGGCGAAAATAAACTTTAGTCTTCCGAAATTCATCCACGACTGTAGCTAGGATAGAAATTGGTGTTTAAAATCGGACAAACAGGAAGAGGAAAACCTGAACAACGATCAACACCTCGATAAGAAACTGAGAAGAGAAACTTGATGCTACAAAAAACAATAAAGTTTCATGACCTTCTTTCTGTAAACAGAAAAAAGAACATGTGGGCGATCTAGATAGGTCTCCTTATCTCTGAAGTAATAGATATATCAAGATAGGTAGGCTATAGCGCTCGTCCAATCAGCTGGCAAAACTAAGATTTCGAGGCCAGAGTTACCAGAAACTTCTGAGAGGAGCTTTGGCTCTATAACTCTGAATCGCGTGGCAAACGCTAACAGCAACCCGATTACGTTAAATCATCTGAAAGCTCTGTTTTAAGGAACAAGACTGAGTTTCTGGAAGTCTCGAAAGTAACCGATAAGAGTCAATGCCAGGAAGTCAATTCAACTTACCAAACCAGGGCACAAAAGATTTCGTACAAGGTAAGCCTCAAAGACTCCCTTTTGCCGCCCAATCGAATGCACCCCTATACTTCAAGAATTGTAAAAAGCTGGTTGCATCTTTTTTTCTGAAGGTTTCTCAAGAAAATGTTAGGAATTTATTGAAATTAGTAGATCAAATAATTTACAAGTTCACCCGACCGTAACTTTAGAGGGGAATTATCAATTGCCGAACAAACCCAATATTTTTCCGAACAAACAGTCATTATTTGATAGGTTTATTGCAAAAACCTATCAAATAATGTCTCTTTGTTCTAAAATAGGGTTAGTTCGGCAATTGGTTAATTTCCATAGAGAGTTTACACGGTATATTTACTGATTCCTCATGCTGTTACTTCCTATGGCTAATAGGGTAAATGGAGGTTCGAATTTGTTATCCCCGTATTACGTAATTCATGATATACTCAAACTTATAAATTTTATACATCAGATAAATAATTATTGGAGCAGGATAAAAAGTAGCAAAACCAAAATTACAGTAAAAATCAAGAGAGTGATTCCTGTACCAAATAAGAATAGCACCCAGAGGCAACACTGCATCATGGTTTGAGTATGCCTTCAGCTTATTAGCAAAACATTTTTTTTTCAATTTCACTGTAAACAAGCCAATAGTTTTAGCTCGTGAACGTCTATATTATAATTCTGCATGAGGCTCCATCTGTCCGTCCATCCGTGCATCTGCACGTTACGCTTTTCAATATAAGGTGGCAGAAATTCTACTTGTAAGAAGCTCTGATTTTTGCTGGAACGGAGTTCAACCATAGCTGCCTTCTTTAGCGCTTCTTGAAAACTTTCTGTCACTTTCAAAGCAAAGCAATGAAAACCATTTCACTTGTATTTTATTTACCGCTTTTCATTTCTTCCACTACATATGATGTTCGCTTTGCTTACGGCGCTCGACGTTTTTAATAGGGCCAGCCAGGTATCCTTATATAATAAAACGCTTAGTGTATTTATTTATTTCGTGTCCGCTTTAAAGGAAATAGATAGGCGATATATAATCCAGGTTGCAGATTTTGTAAATCGATGACCAGGTTGTAGAAGATGGCAAAGGCGGATGCGTATCCCTTTATATGAAGGCACTTCTTGCTTGAAACACTTTTTGAAATCGGGACAATGTGTATGCAGCTTCTGGAGTCCGATTTTTAACTTCCTTCTCTCAGATCACGACGTATAAATTCGGTAGAGGACTAACGGAGCACTCACGAGATAATGATTTTTCACGGGTGGTAGACAACAATTTCTTCTAGCTTACTGTCTTTCTCTTCTTCTTCTACAGCAGTATTATTCCCGTCGCTGAAGCAGATTTTGCTATTCCATGTATTTCTGGCCATTACCATGTGCTCCTCCGCTCCATGCAACGCATATCATTCCTCACACGGTCGTTCTCTGAAGGTGCGGATTTTGTTTCATAGCTCAAAATATTAGCATTTCAGTGAAGCAGATATTTAAGCTCGCAAAACCGTATCTTGGCTACGGAGCGCTGACATGCATATAAGCTGGCTGGAGTTATACTCAAGTTTACTGCAGCATCTTACTCAAGATTTATTTCTGCCTCTCCCTGTTGAAGACGCAAGCCTGAACAAGAAGGAAGACAGCGAACATATAAGTAGTACGAGACTACTACAGTCTCAAGATCGAAGACGTGCTACGAATACATTTAGAGAGAGGAATCGTCTATGCGATGTAGTCAAGACTAGAAGCAGAAAGGTTACAGGAGTGAATAAGAGCTGCTGATAAGCGTGAGCGGGAAAATGAGGAAACGACAAGTCTGAGAAAAAGCCCTAAGGTTGAAAGCACGACGAAGGATCATTGATGAAAATGAAGCAAGTCAGGCCACAACGGCCTATATTGATAAAAATATCGATCATTGCGTGAATTTTTTCACGTACAAGTCCACTAGTGTAGTTACAATACGCTGCAGGAGAATAGGAGAAGAAGTCGAGTTCAAATTTTAGCAGCCACGGCTAGGCAGGTCTTAAGTAGAACATTCACTGACTGACTTAAGGGCCATTTTTCAACATTTCTATGCAGGATACAGTTCCGAGGGCATCATAATTGAAGAGTCTTCTTTTCTGTTGAACTTGCACAGGTTCCTTCAGTATTATATAGGGGTAATTAGGATGATACGGGTCTGAGATATCACTGAAGAATACTGCTTCCCTATTGTGGAATTTGAACAGGTTTCAGCTGCACCCATAGCAGCGTCATCGGATGGTTGCGGAGAAACGTTCCCATGTTTCGCTTGCCGTTAGCTGAATCGCTTAGAGGTAGCTGAAATTTCACGCTGAGCTAACGCTTTTTGTATTGTCAACAATCATTGGTATCCAGGTTACAGTAAGCCCTAAGCATTTCCGGTGAATTCTTTTGACTGAACTATATTCTCTTAGTGCTGCTCAACGTTTGCCCCATTCCAAGGTGACATTCGCGCCTTATCTGGCAACTGGGATATTTTGCTCTTGCAAAACTTATGCCTGCACTACTTGCGTTTCATTAAGGGAAGATCAGGCCTACAGGGATGAGACCTATTTTACAGCAAAACCCATACAACGAACAGGAACAATAAAAAGCTCAATCACAAAATTACTACCATCATTTTTGACGGCGGGGTCCTCTGGCGTTATTTACGGGGTAGGTTAGGAAAGAAGAGCTGCGTTAGGTCAAGCTAAAATGAGTTACAAAGTGAGAACGTTAACTAATCGTGGAATTCTCACGTTTCACCCACGGGTCAAATTAGCGTATATATACAGTATAATATAATTATTATATAAGGGTAGACAGACATTATTGAGTTAGAAAGAGTTCGTTAGGGCTAAGTGACGGGCGTTATCTTAGACGGGGTGTGTTACGTTAGAAGAGCTGCTTTAGGTTAAACTCGGGTATATTGCAATAGCGTAACGTGGTCTCGTTCATTTTGGAAGGTATAGACTTTATTCAACCGTGGAATTTCCACGGGTCCCGCTAGTAATACAATATTGGATTCAAAGAGCTGCTGCTACACGCCAGTATAATATTGATAAGAAACACACGATAGAGAAAAAAATTACTATTCGCAGTACTTACAATTGACCTTAGCAAACACACGCCGTGCTAGTGCTGCCTGATCTCTCTTTCTCGCTCCCCATTGAGGCCCATTTAATGTTTCCAATAACGAGGAGGTCTTTCTTTTATTATTTGCTTCGTAATTACTAAGAAAAAACTG